>RPFO01002049.1:0-110424 GCA_009746045.1 Mesostigma viride | reverse complement strand
CCAAAAAATACGTCCAAGAAAGATCTTTTCACGTAGTATTGAATAAATTTTGAGAGAATTTTTTTGTCAAACATTCTGACCGGGCGAATTTTCTACGAAACCCAAAAACTCGGTCCTCCAGAGAGGACTGAGTTCAACTCAGTCCTCCGTAGAGGACCAGGGACAGACGACGAGTTAAAAACCGAAGAAGCTCTCGAGGACTCACTTCACGCTGGACGACGACCTGACCCTGGCCCAGCAACAACGGCGACATGAGCTATGGCCGACCTACCCCCAGCGCATGCGCGCCCATAATGGCCATTAATTAATTAATTAATTAATTAGGAACATCACTCCGTTGGGAGTCAATGTAGCACATAATGGCCATGGATGATGCATTTAAGAATTTAGCCACGCCATGCCTATAACGGGACCCCCATGGATGTTGCACTAAGAATTTAGCCATGCTATGCTATGCAGGTCGACCACTTCGGTGCGCACTCACACGGCATTACCCCGCCATGCCCACTGCAGACCGGCGTCGATCTGGCAGGGTTGCGTCCTGTCGCCGTACCTGTTTTTATTGTAGTGGATTATGTTATGCGCCAGGCACGTGCTCGCTTTGCTAGCATTGCAGGCCGTGCCCCTGGACTAGGGATCACGAACGAGCAATTGGGGAAGGGGGGCCGACTAACAAGCAGAATTTACTAGCTGACCTCATTTATGCCGACGACATCACGCTCATCGAGAAGCCGGAGTCTGTCCAACTTTGGCTGGACTGCCTGGCGCTCGAGGCTCGGGCGGTTGGTCTAGAAATCAGCCCCAAAACGGAGGCCCTGGCCCTCGGCATGGCAGGGCCCCCACCCACACTCCGCCTCTTAGACGATGCCGAGGTCAACTACCCTCCTTCAGGCCGCTTCAAGCTGCTCGGCAGTTGGCTTCCCGACTGCGAGGATGACATGACGACACGGATCGGCATGGCGTGGGCGCACCTCCATGACCACCGCCGCTGGTGGAGCAACCCCGCCCTCCCCCGGATCGTCAAGCGTGACCTCTTCAAGGTCGTCATTCTGACGATCCTGACCTACAGCGCCGAGACTGGACACTGATGCAGGAGCTGGAGCAACGACTCGACGGCGCCGTCACCAAGATGTCGCGTCTGCGTGCCACAATCTCCGGCGCCACCATGGCGGCTGGCCACTCAGCTTAATTTGGTAAAACCCAAATGAGCTGAGCTGACTGCATGCCCTGTGGGGTGGGCGAGGACCTGTCCCATGATTAATGAAAAGAGGGCTCTCAGCCGAGGACAAGGAACTGTCCCTCGTGCCTGATGACCACCTTCTTGATCCCCTTGTGTACCGTCGCGTGCCGCGTTTGAATATCCTTGCTGGGGCGTTAGCTAGACGCTCCAACTACTCTAATTGCGACAATATGATGGTGCAAGAGGGTGCTTTTGCCTCCCCTGCTATAGAACAATGCTTTCACAACACACACTTTGCACAGTCTGATGATGAAGCCGCACATGCGGAATTTATTGAGAAAGTTAATACAATTACAACACGTTGATAGTCTCAATATCGATGCACTCCATGCTCACGAGCCCGCAGTTAGGCAGCGCTCCATGACATGCTACCGGCCTTGCTCCCAAGGAAAGGGAGAAACACGAAGGCCACTAACGAGAGACTCGAAGAGACTACACGCTGCGTGAGAGTCCTCTTCGACTATGAACCAAACCATTCGTCATGCCACACGCATGACACACGCCACACTTGTCAGTCCAGCCAGGAATGCCAAAACTATCTTGCTGCCTGAACCATGCAAATAGAAACCGCATTCCAGTTGCCGTCCTGGCTTTCTACCACACATGCCAACAAAAGCAGGAAGGCATCCCGACAAATCTAAATTGCTACCCTGTTGCCGATCTCATCTCCTAGAGGCTCCGGCATTTCTGTCCCTGGGAATGTCCGGCATTGAGTCACGTCCACCAAGGTCGAAGCATAATATCCTTCAGACAATCTGCACGCTCACACCTTGCGTGTGAGTGGCCCAGCAAACATTGCGTCTAATCGTTCCTTTCTAGAAGAAATCCCTTTGTAGGGCTGCCAGCGATTTCGCATTCATTCCAGCGATCTGGCTCCGCACCGCAAATTGTCCTTTTCCATTTTCTGTCCAGTCCTCATAACGTTGACCCGCTATTCTACACCACAAAGACACCTGGCCTGTCAATAGCCTCGGCGCTGTTGAAGTCCAGCAGTCCAGCTTCAGCTCCAGCTGTCCACTAACACGCGTATGATCCTCTCGACGCTGCGCACTTGTGCTGCCGTCCGCTCAAGTCAGTGCTGCGCGCCCAGCTGTGCCTGGCCCGGCGCGCGTGCACGTACACTTTCGTCCGCTCTTATGCTGCAAGTGCTAGTGTCCCCCCCGGTCACTAGCCTTTGTCGAAAATGCGTAGAAAACAAATTCCTTGCGCACGTCACCGGTCTTGTGCATAGTGGGCGCCGCCCGGATGACATAGCTCGCGTCCGTGACAGCTGTCGCGTCTGCGTGCCACAATCTCCGGCGCCACCATGGCGGCTGGCCACTCAGCTTAATTTGGTAAAACCCAAATGAGCTGAGCTGACGTGCCTGCCTTAACTGCATGCCCTGTGGGGTGGGCGAGGACCTGTCCCATGATTCCCCCCCTCGCTGGCGACCGGCCCCATCACGAAGACAGCGATCGTACCAAGACAAGGGCAGCGGTGACCGCAGTCAAGCTGCGGGAGGTAAACTGCGCAGCGGTGCACACTGGACAAAACCAATCCCCCTCCGGAATGCTGGTGACCACTGGCTGCAAGCACTGCATGTGCCAACCACAGTTACACTGATCACACAATAACATGGACTCCGCCTGATCGACCCGGTGACAAACCTGACACTGGGCGTCCTTGACTCGGCGAGACGTGTGCGGTTGGAGGTCGTGGACCAAATTGGGCAGCGAGCAGGGACTGAGATTGCTGAGGTTGTCAGTCGTACGGCTCCCGTCGGCGCCCTCCAAAATTGCCACTCCCGATGGTTTGATAGCCACAATGCGCAAAATGGTGGGCCCCGCCTCCACATCCAAAGTGTGCTTCAGCTGAGTGCGCAGGAAAACATACTGCCCTGGCCTAAACCGCAGCTGGCGAGCCATGTATGTGCCCCCCCGGCGCTGAGCGTAGCGCAGGGAGTCCCTGTGCTGAGCAATGAACAAGTTGTTCATCGCGATGGGCATGACCTTCTTAAAAGTCTCTGCCCTGGCCAGCACCTCAACCAAAAATTGCTGAGCGTTGTCGAAGGCCATGGGTTCGGGGTGCGCAACCTGTGCCTCCGTAGGCAAAAGAGGATTACGCCCGAACAGAAGGAAATACGGGGAGAAGGTAGCGAGAGACTCCTGGGGAGACATGCGATAACCCATGGCAATCCATGCCAACTCGCGATCCCACCTGGCCGACTCCGGCACCTGCAGGCTCCACTTGCGCAGCGCCTGCTTGACGGTCTGCACCAATCTCTCAGCCAAACCATTGGCCTGAGGATGCTCCCGAGAAGTGCGACGGTGATCAATAAGACATCCATCCAGCAACTCCTGGAACTCACCCCTGAACTCACCACCCTGGTCCGTGACTACCTCCGCGGGAGCCCCAAACCTGGTATGATGTCCGCAAAATGCTTCGCTGTGGTAGCGGCATGCTTGTCAGCAATGGGGATCAACTCAACCCATTTGCTAAAGCTCTCCACGCATACCATGACATAGAGGTTGCCGTCAGGGCTCTCCTGAAACGGCCCGCACAGATCGACGTGCCAGCGATAAAACAAGCCCTTGATGGGAAGCGACATCAGCTCCTTGGCACCATGATCTGCGCTAAAGTTAGCCTTGGTTCGAGCACACGGGACACAGCTGGCCACTACCTGGGCCACCGTGTGTCGCATGTTATTCCACCAATAGCTGGTCCGTACGAGGCTGAGCGTGCGATTGCCACCCAAGTGACCATACCGCTCGTGGTACGCCTGCACTATAGCAACGCGCTTGTCAGGCGGTGGGACGACCACCCTACGCTTGCCCAACAGCTTGTACAAAACCCCATCTTCCCAACCATAGGTTGCAGCCCTGTGCTGCACCCTGTTCAACTCCGTCGCCTTCTGAGCAGGAGTCCAATCGACTGGAGTAGGAGTCAAGACAGCACCCTGCACTTGCTCCAAACTCGACCATCTAGCCAGATATCAGCGGTGTAGCAATCAGCAAGAGAGCTACGCGCTAAGAGAGCCTGCACAGCGATCAGCTGCTGCAGAGAAGGATCAATGTCAAAGGACAGAGACCTACCCTCTTCCATAGCGCACACAGCTTTGGATGGCGTGAATGGCGACGGCCGCACCGGGTCGTCGCTGATGCCGAAGTCCGCCACAGAGTACTCGACACTGCGCCACCATGCCTCCTCCTCATCGTCGGCCGCATACCCAGCAGCGTTCACAAAGACCACAGAACCAGACGAGCCCTCGGCACCCATGGCCCGGGCTCCAGTGTGGTCAACAGTGGTAGGCATGGCGTATCGGGATAGCACATCGGCGTTGACATGGTCCTTGCCGGCCCGATGCACAATGGTCATGTGGTACTCCTGGATAATCATGGCCCATCGGGCGAGCTTACCCGTCAGGTTGGTGTTGGTCATTAGCCACTGAAGCGGCTGGTGGTCTGTCACCAGAGTAAACACGCGCCCAAATAAATACGGGCGAAAGTGCTTGATGGCCCACACCACAGCCAGTGCCTCCCCCTCATAGGAAGAATACCGGCTCTCCGCTGGGTTGTTGCTGCGACTAGCATAAGCAATAACGTGCTCGCGCCCATCACCATCCTTTTGCGCCAAGACCGCACCCAGTCCTACCTTGGACCAGTCGGTATATAACACAAATGGCAAAGCATAGTCAGGGGCGCGCAGAATCGGTGCCGACGTGAGCTCCTGCTTGATTGTCTCGATGGCGCGTTGCTGTGCGGGACCCCACGCCCACACGCACCCCTTCTTGAGTAACTCGGTCAAGGGCTTCACCTTGCTGCTGAAGTTCTCAATGTAACCTCGGTAATAGCCAGCCAAACCCAAATACGCCCGCACCCCTGAGACATCCGTGGGTACGGCGGCCTGCGCAATGGATTCGACCTTGGCGGCATCAGGCGTCCGGCCACCCGGCACAATCTGATGACCAAGGAATGAGAGGGTCCGCTGGGCGAACTTGCACTTCTCAGGGTGCAGCCGCATATTATGCTCCTCGAGAGCCAAGCGAACCTGCTCCAAGTGCGCCAGGTGCTCCTCAAATGTCGCGCTAAAGACGATTACATCATCAATGTAACAAGCGGCGAAAGGAAGACCTGCAAGCACTTTGTCCATAGCTCGTTGGAAAACAGCACTAGCGTTGCGGTGCCCAAAGGGCATGCGCACCCACTCATACAAATTGCCGCCCCCCAGAATGCAAGCTTCCGCTGATCCTCCGGCGCAACTGCGATCTGATGAAAGCCGCTACGCAGGTCCAGCGAGGACACAAACTTCACATGAGGAGATATCTTATCCAGACATCATCCACACGTGGCATGGGGTAACGGTCCACGGGTGTGTGTGCATTCAGCAACCGCAGATCGGTGGCCATGCGCATACCCGTCCATGCCCCGGTGATAGCGTCCTTCTTGGGCGCAACGACAACGGCAGCAGCATAGCTGGAGGAAGATTGCCTGATGATACCGGCATCCTCTAACTCCTTGCATTGCTCGGCTACAAAATCCAACTCGGCCTGACTCAGGCGATGCTGGCGTCGGAACAAAGGAGTGTCAGTGTCCAATGGAACACGCATGGTCCCACCATTGAAACACCCCAGTTCATCACTTGTGAAAGCGAAGGCCCCCCTTGCAGTGCCTAGCCACTTTAGCATGGCTGAGCGCTGCGCATCAGAAAGGTGTTCGCCAATAGCCCAGGGGTGCGTATCCGCGGGATCACCCACAGCTACCGCATGTGCCTCAAGATGCGGCGCCCTAGCCGCATCGTCGTGGAACAAGGAAAAGGCTGCCACACCTGGTGTGACACCCACCGCCGGAGCCTCGCGTGCCGCACGGTGTATTACCCGATGCAGCGTGGGCTCGCCGGCCAGCACGGTGCTGGTCAGCAGGGCGGTCATGAGAATGATAGTCCACACCTGTCGCAGACGCCACCCCCATGCTGATGAAGTCCCCGTCGCTGCAGGGCGCTTCAGTTTGGCTGCGCGCGCCTCAACCTGCTGAGGCGGATTGGCTGGGGACGCCCCCCCAGACTGGCGCACGGCAACCGATGCAAGCAGCACATACCCGACCTGCAACACCGACATAGCCTGGCCTATCAAAGACCAGCGCTCACTCTCGAGCACGCCCGGCAGCGCCGAGGCCCCGACATGAAAACCCATGCTGGCCTCACGAAATTCTGCGGGTGGCTGCACCAACAGACCGGTGGTAGTGTCCCAAACGAGACCCTTACCCCGATCACGGTATGCTGTCGACCCTTGGTAACTGACCAGGGTCGGCAGTGCACACATGGGGCTCCCGACCCGGTTGACGCGTGCATACGGTGGGCGATCCTCGCTATCCACCTTCTGCGTGACTAGGTGGGAAGGCAATGCTACCTCCGCAGACACACTCGGATGCTGCCTTGCTACGGCCCCAAGACCGCCTGCACACCGGTCGCACACGCCACGTTGGTCCAATAGGCACGCAAACGATGCGTGAGCCCACCCAGCCCTGCGTTGTCACACACGATGGGCTCCCCCAGGAGTGCCACGATTGTAGCCCAGTCCTCCCGCACCGCCTGATGTGGGCTGTCACCCGCCACAACGTTCTCAAACAGATACGCAGGCGGATGGGGCTGACGCGACTGCAACAGTCCCACCACACGCAACAGTTCCCAGAACAGCGCGCTACGCGGATCGGCTAGCCCCCGCCCTTGCCCTGCCTGGCTCAGGCCCTGGCACTCCCAACCCGCAATTACCAAGTCGATGGCATGATGCCTGCGCAACAACTGCTGCACCTGCACCTCACCGATGGCTCGGATATCTTGAGGACATTCCCCAAACGGGTCACGCCATGCTGATGGCGGAAACTGCGCGGGATACTCTCGCGACAACACGCCACAGTGACTGAAGTACACCTGACGCGCCTTGTGCGATGGCTCTACCGCGATGAGTTTACGGCACACGCCGCCTGCGGCCAAAAAGCCTGCAATGCCCCCTCCGATCCCCGCAAACAGTTCCAACACTACCGCACCCTTGGCAAAATCAGGGGCCTGCGGTAAGATTGCAGCAGAAAAATTACCTTGGGCCTCCGAGACACCCGGTTGCACCAAAGTGAGGCCATGGCTGGCCATCTGAGGAATGGTGATGACGGCTTCAGTCACCCGCTTGCGCATAGCCAGCTGCCGCGTGGACGTCACAGCATCCAGCGACCACTGCGTGCGCATCTTGGCAATGCTCGCCGTTGGCTGAGGCAGCACCGTCCGATGCTTGTCCCACGCCGATGAGCCCGCCGCCCGTACCTCCACCATGCTGACCTCCACCACGCCCGCAGCCGCGGAAGGGTTGAGGCGTGCAGCCCCGGCTGAAGAACTGAAGCATGAGACCGGCACACTGGCCCGCTTCAGGCCAGCCCCATCCCAATCAGGGATGTAAGATGCCTCCTCCGCCCTATAGTCCACCTGAACCATGGCGCGAGCAAGGACATCCACCCCGAGTAGTGCGGAATATCCACACTTGTTGACCACCAGCGCATACGCGGACACGGTGGTCATGCTAGAGGCGCGCAACGGATTGAAAATCACGTTGACTTTAACCGCCGTCATAGCGTACGGCTTACTAGCCGGACCCTGCCAACCTGACACAGACACGGGGCTTTCCACTAAGCCACCGTTCTCGTAGGTCAGGTTCAGCATGGTGGCCAAGTCTGTGCTGATGACTAGCGGCTGAGCACCGCTATCAAGCTTGACTGCGCCAACCAACGGACATGTCACCATGTCGCTCCATACATCTCCACAGGCTCCAACTGCTTGGAACGCTATGGACGGCTCACCATTGGGGTATGGAACCACCGTGGGAACCTGGGGAACTGCACTAGTGCGCTGCTGGCTACTTGTGCTGACCACTCCCGCTTGCACCACGGGCACTGCGGCTTCTACCGGCTGACGCCCGTAGGTGACGGACTCAGAATTGCGCAAGGTGCGCACATCATGCCCATCTGCGAACAACTGGATCTCGGACACAACCGACCCCAGCCACTCAACCCCCTTCTGCCCGAAGGTGTCGACCACCTGCCGTGCTGAAAACATGGGTACGTCCACAATGAACGGCATTGGGTACACAGGCGCCAATCGCCTACGCTGCTCCAGCCCAGCAGGGTTCGCATGCTCAAAAGCAGATTGCACCCCAGCCAGCGGCATGGAAAAGGACGCGGGCAACTGCCCGGCAGGCAACATGGGTGCCTGCTGAAAAGAAAGCGGGCTGCGTGCCTGCTTGCCTTTGGTAGCCTCCGCAGCGTTGATCTCGACGTCACCCGGCATGGGCGCCCAGAATGGGTCCTCCCGGTACACCGTCGCGAATTGGTTGGGGGGCGCCGTCGCCTCCTCACCATGCTTGATGGCAGCCACCTGGGCTTCCATCGAGTCGGTCTTGCCCGCCATCTCGGCGAAGTGGACCGTCTTGATGCCCGCGGCTGGACACTTGTTCATCAGGTGCCACTTCGTGTCTGCCCCATGCGGCTTCGTGCAGCGGCTTGGACACTCGCGACTAAGGTGCCCATCCTTGTCGCAAAGGTAACATTTACCGCGTGACGGGGTGGGTGCGCCCAGCGCGCCTTGCACGCCCTGCGCCTCCTGAGTCCCATCCGATGTCGGCGGACGACCGCCTCCGCCTCGACCACCACCGCGACCCCGACCACCGTAGCCACTGCCGCCGCCACCACGACTGACTGACACCGCCGCTGCCCCCTGACCGGCGTTGCCACCACCCTGAGTGCCGACATATTCACCGCGCCCCGCACCAGGCAGCCGCTGGCCACCCTTGACCGCGATGGCCTTCTCCATCTCAGCCATCTTCTTGCGCATCTCAGCCAGCTCAGACGAGATACCCTTCTCGCCTTCCGCACGCTTCCTGAGCAGCCGCTTGAATGCTGCACAGAGAGTCACCAAAGTCCACTCCCCACCGGGCGGCTCCGGAAGATCGATGGCCAGCAGGGGCACTGCACTCCGCCATAACCGGCAAGCCTTGGTCTGCGTATAATCAGGCACTTTGCCCGCAAACGCGAGAGCCGGTCAAGGGAGAAAGCCGGATCCTCACCCTCGGCGACGGTGAACGCTCCATTCCATTCCGCGATGGCCTTGACGTGCTCAACTGGGTACTCCAGCCGCAGTTGCTGCCACAGCTGCTCTGCCGGGTCGACATCGAAGATGATCGAGTCGAGATCCGGTGTGCCCATGTCCGTGAGCGCAAACCATATGTCCGTGCGATGACATCGGTCCACGAGCGCTCGGTAATGCTGGACCAAAACCTGGACCTTCTTCTTGGTCAGGTCATGGAAAAAAGGTGAATAAAATCCATCACCATCTCATGGCGAAGAGGATACCCCGAGGCATAACGATAAGTGTTACAATGAGCTCGGAAGAGCTCATAGGCTTCCTCTAAGTCGCACCCGTGCCTGCTGAGGTGAACTTCTCGCGAAGCTCCACCTTGGGCAGCGATGGCACACGAGTGGATTCGCCATGCACGCCGTACGGCATGCGGTGGGGTCGCTGGACGTCGTCGCCCTCACCCCATGGTATGCTGGCTACCTCCCGATCGACTTGGCCCCAGCCGAAGTCTGACCGAGTGCCGCCAAGCCTGGGCCGCCCTGCGGTGCCACCCAACGGCGTTGCTGCCGCCGTCATGGGTGGCCGACCTGTGCTAAACAAGCCACCTGATGCTCCCCCCCTGGGGGCTGCACCATACCCGCCGCGCCACGATAACGTGCCTTGGTTGGGTGCCCGTAGGTTCCCCCCCAGCGTATAAGATGCGTCGGCAGTCGACCGGGTGCCTACCCGACCGACGTTCGGCTGCAGCTCGTCATCCTGCGCCATTTCCCCGTCGCCCCGCCGTTGACCGCTTGGTCCGACGCGTGGCTGACTGGGCTCAACGTTGCGTAGTGGACCTGTCCCACTGCGCTCTTCGTCGAAGTGTCCGCGTTGGTCGCGCAGCGCCTCATGTCGCCGCGCTTCCTCGGCAGCGGCCTCCTCGTCGGCAGCCTGCCTGGCCTCGGCGTCGCGTTGGGCCGCAGCTTGGCAGGCGCGTGCAGCTTCCGTGGTTGCCTCCGCCTGCCGCCGTTGCTCAGCGCGCTCCGTAGCACGCCTCGCTTCAGCCGTAGATTCCGCGCGCTCCAAAGCAAGTCGCACAGTTTCTTCAACAAGCGTCGCCTGTTGCGATAACTGCGTCGCTTGCTGAGCTCGGAGTGCCGCCAGCTCTGCCGCTTGCTCTTGCAGCAGGCGCAGCACTTGGGTAAGAGCACCACCGTCCCCTGCCGAAGAAAGGGAAGGCGCTCCATTACCTAACAAAGCGGTGTCCGCACTAGTGCCGAGACGACCGCTGGGCGGGTCAGTTGCTTGACCGCCCGTAGCTGCCGGCGCTGACCCACCACTGCCTGATGCTGTGGGGTCAGTTCCTGACATGTTGATGGTGGTATCGACCCTGGAGAGCTCCTGCCCGTCGGTGTCGACGCCCGTGTTGGCACAGCCTGCGTGGCTTGCCAAAAACGCTGTGACCGACCTAGTGTGATATGACATAAACTGCCACAACCACTACCAAGTAGCAACGGTCTAATCTGAAAGACTTAATGGTTGATCAGGCCACTATGTGTGCTAGTCTTCCCCAGAAAACTGCACACCGTCTCTCTTTGCTGAAATGAAAATGTTCCTTTGCAGATGGAGCTAGTCTCTTCGAGTAATGAAAAGAGGGCTCTCAGCCGAGGACAAGGAACTGTCCCTCGTGCCTGATGACCACCTTCTTGATCCCCTTGTGTACCGTCGCGTGCCGCGTTTGAATATCCTTGCTGGGGCGTTAGCTAGACGCTCCAACTACTCTAATTGCGACAATATGATGGTGCAAGAGGATGCTTTTGCCTCCCCTGCTATAGAACAATGCTTTCACAACACACACTTTGCACAGTCTGATGATGAAGCCGCACATGCGGAATTTATTGAGAAAGTTAATACAATTACAACACGTTGATAGTCTCAATATCGATGCACTCCATGCTCACGAGCCCGCAGTTAGGCAGCGCTCCATGACATGCTACCGGCCTTGCTCCCAAGGAAAGGGAGAAACACGAAGGCCACTAACGAGAGAC
The DNA here is from genome assembly GCA_009746045.1 of Mesostigma viride. Lineage (NCBI taxonomy): Eukaryota > Viridiplantae > Streptophyta > Mesostigmatophyceae > Mesostigmatales > Mesostigmataceae > Mesostigma > Mesostigma viride. Next base: position 99,065 of record RPFO01002049.1, on the reverse strand, counting down.
TCGAAGAGACTACACGCTGCGTGAGAGTCCTCTTCGACTATGAACCAAACCATTCGTCATGCCACACGCATGACACACGCCACACTTGTCAGTCCAGCCAGGAATGCCAAAACTATCTTGCTGCCTGAACCATGCAAATAGAAACCGCATTCCAGTTGCCGTCCTGGCTTTCTACCACACCACATGCCAACAAAAGCAGGAAGGCATCCCGACAAATCTAAATTGCTACCCTGTTGCCGATCTCATCTCCTAGAGGCTCCGGCATTTCTGTCCCTGGGAATGTCCGGCATTGAGTCACGTCCACCAAGGTCGAAGCATAATATCCTTCAGACAATCTGCACGCTCACACCTTGCGTGTGAGTGGCCCAGCAAACATTGCGTCTAATCGTTCCTTTCTAAAAGAAATCCCTTTGTAGGGCTGCCAGCGATTTCGCATTCATTCCAGCGATCTGGCTGCGCACCGCAAATTGTCCTTTTCCATTTTCTGTCCAGTCCTAGTTACGTTAAATAGTGCCGGAACCTTTTGCCGCCTGAGGCAAATCGGGCCGGAACACTATTTTGCCCGGAATAACCACTTCCGAGCACCCAAGTTAATTCGGCCGAATTAACTTGGGTGCTCGGAAGTGGTTATTCCGGGCAAAATAGTGTTCCGGCCCGATTTGCCTCAGGCGGCAAAAGGTTCCGGCACTATTTAACGTAACTAAAACCTGGCCTCGTGGAGGGGGGACGAAGAGCCCGAGACATCCGCCTAGGCCGCTGAGCACGCACCACTAAATGCGCCGGAGCTGCCTCAGTGAGGATTCGAACCCCTGACCTCCAAGGTGCACAGGTTTTAGTTACGTTAAATAGTGCCGGAACCTTTTGCCGCCTGAGGCAAATCGGGCCGGAACACTATTTTGCCCGGAATAACCACTTCCGAGCACCCAAGTTAATTCGGCCGAATTAACTTGGGTGCTCGGAAGTGGTTATTCCGGGCAAAATAGTGTTCCGGCCCGATTTGCCTCAGGCGGCAAAAGGTTCCGGCACTATTTAACGTAACTAAAACCTGGCCTCGTGGAGGGGGGACGAAGAGCCCGAGACATCCGCCTAGGCCGCTGAGCACGCACCACTAAATGCGCCGGAGCTGCCTCAGTGAGGATTCGAACCCCTGACCTCCAAGGTGCACAGGTTTTAGTTACGTTAAATAGTGCCGGAACCTTTTGCCGCCTGAGGCAAATCGGGCCGGAACACTATTTTGCCCGGAATAACCACTTCCGAGCACCCAAGTTAATTCGGCCGAATTAACTTGGGTGCTCGGAAGTGGTTATTCCGGGCAAAATAGTGTTCCGGCCCGATTTGCCTCAGGCGGCAAAAGGTTCCGGCACTATTTAACGTAACTAAAACCTGTGCACCTTGGAGGTCAGGGGTTCGAATCCTCACTGAGGCAGCTCCGGCGCATTTAGTGGTGCGTGCTCAGCGGCCTAGGCGGATGTCTCGGGCTCTTCGTCCCCCCTCCACGAGGCCAGGTTTTAGTTACGTTAAATAGTGCCGGAACCTTTTGCCGCCTGAGGCAAATCGGGCCGGAACACTATTTTGCCCGGAATAACCACTTCCGAGCACCCAAGTTAATTCGGCCGAATTAACTTGGGTGCTCGGAAGTGGTTATTCCGGGCAAAATAGTGTTCCGGCCCGATTTGCCTCAGGCGGCAAAAGGTTCCGGCACTATTTAACGTAACTGTCCTCATAACGTTGACTCGCTATTCTACACCACAAAGACACCAAGGGAAGCGCATAATTTGGCCCTGATGACACAAACTCTAGTGCGGGGGTGAGTGCGGGGTTCCGGGACACCACCGCACTAAGTCCGACGCGCCTGCCCAGGCCACGCCGCGCCGGCCCGGCACACGAGTTACGCGGGAAAAAAGGGCCTGCCGCGCCAATTAGGACTACTTGGCTAATTTCTTTGTTGACTAAAAGCGCAGTCAAGGATGCAATTGGCATCATTGCATTATTTTTGCCAAGGTGCTGGCAATTTACGCTTGAAGGTGGCAAAAATCTGGTTTCTTTGTGATGCAGTAGTGACTATTGCCTGGCAAATGCGCAGCCGGGAAGTTGGGCGACGAGAATGCCATGGTTGTTCTAAAGTATAATCGGACCCTAATTTGTCTAAAGTAGGAGACAAACAGTCTTTGACGTCCCTGGGATCCATAGCAATAAAAATTCTGCTTTCTCTACTCGCAGTAATGTCGGCACACTTAGTTTCCTCTTCGAATCGATCTTTTGTCTGGCAATCTTTCCCTCTCTCGTTTTTTTCTCCCTCCCTCCCTCCCTTGCTCGCTCCCTCCGTCTCATGCGTTCCTCCAACGTCCTGTCTTCTTCCCCCCACCCTGCCTTCTCTCGTCAGCTTCCGAGCTTTTTATGCATCGCCTCTCCATACCTCGCTACCAAGTTTCCAAGTAGACCTTGAAGAGATATTCCGGGAAATGCGTCTGGACGCGGTCATCGTGCGCGCCTTTCTCTTCTGATTTTCTGCGTAAAGCTTGGTAGCACACCTTGTCGGCCCTCGCGGAACTGTCAGCCCGTATCTGGGAACTGGACCACACGTATCTGTTACAGTATCTCGCTTATTTTGCGTAGGTTGCTAGTGTTGCTGTATCCTTCAAGTTTAGTGTTGCAGAGTGTGACTGACCACAGTATCATTTGGTGATGGGTTTGTTGAATGCTGGGTTTGTTCTTGTATGAGTGTTTGTATAGGGATCCTTGTGTCCTAAAGTAGAAAGCTTATCGTTGATACTGCTTCTTCTTTTTTTAGAGTAGCCCTTGGGACATGCAGGCAAGGATGGCATTACAAATATCAATGAAATACAGTACCAAGCTTTTTACCACTGACGTGCATTGTAAAATAGGTGCAGGCAACTGCCGTGCACAGTGGCGTGCCTGAAAATTGTTGAGCCCATGGTGAGCTTTTTTGCTTATTTGGTAATTACAGCGTCAATACGTTGTCTAAAGTCAACCAACGTGGATCGACCTGGGCTGAGGTTGTCAGTGTGTGCGTAAATGTAAAGCACTCATGTATGGCTCGCATGTTTGGGAGCTCCTAGCTGAATCACACTTTGTTGGCACCCATGCCTGCAGCTAGTGGGGTCTTTGTGGCTAGGTACCTTGGGACAGTGTTGGGGTTGGCTAGCTAGACTACGTGCAAGATGATTCCACCACTGGCCATCAGTGGCTCGGTCCTTAGAGCAGCCAACATACCAGCATACTCGCGCATATTTCAGCTTTAGCACACCCACAGTTTGCCATAGTCCAACGAGCGTTGAACGCAGCTGTGGCCTGCCTTCGGGCATGAGTGAGGACGCAGGTGTCTTTGCCCCTTTCCCACTGTGCAACTTACAGGGACTGGAAAGCACTCTAGGTGCTACATGCCCCCCCACGGAGGCATGCTATAATTTATTTAATTTAATTTTAGAGCAGGAAACATGTTCCTGTCATCCATGAGATAGTGGCCATTGGCATTGTGAGGATGGATGCACGTCAGATCATATAAGAATTTGGACAATCAAGAATGTGTTTGACGCACTTTCAACCCAAATTAAGGTTTGACTCATAATTTGGTCGGGGCTCATTGCTCAACCATTCCAATGGGGATGTATGTTCGTTGACGCAGTCAATCATGACATCTTATGATTATTACTTACGGCAACGTGACGTGTGGATCCGCCCATAAATTAGCTATCAAGGTCAACCAGCATCGGTATGCATTATTAAATCAGCAGACCCATGCATGTGTTGAATGTTAGCAACGCATACCTTGTGTTGGCCGGCCACCTGCAAAATTACTGACCAGGTAGATGTTGAAGAACCTCACAATCATCCAGTTGTGGCATGGATCCTAGCTAGCCCACGAGGAGAATTTTCAAGGTGCCCAGTTGCTTTATAGCAGTATGCATATAAGACACATTCATGATACTGCACCACTGCGGCTAGCTTATGACTGTCCCCATCCCCCCTTCCCCATTCCATCAGGAAATATGCTCACGTGGCGCTGTCTATACGTGTTTATTAATTTATTCATTCATGACTATGTAACATGGCCAACGTGAAGGCAGGCCTTTATGATAATGGGCCCTTCAACTCGAGAGCTCCATCCATTGCAGCCCTTGGGCATTTGCAGCTGCCAGCTGATAATACTCCAATATGAGGGTAGTTTTGCCCGCACCAGCCAGGTCGACACCACCCTTGGTCTGGCCGGCCCCCAGCGGCTTGGCCAGCCAGGGCGGCACATTCTGACCTGGCCTGGCCCCGAGGACATTCCCAAAAGGGTAGGGAAACCTGTCACGAACTACGTTCAGATGTTGCTGGACGACCTAGTGGTCCCAGCCCAGTTTGAGCACCGCATCCACTCTCTCTCCCGTCTTTGGACTGCCATGCAGGACAAGACGCGGTGGAAGAAGATTGTCAAGGCACACACGCCCGACCCTGTGGGCAAGCCACCTCCCCCCAAGCGGAGGAGGCGTTTTGATGAGTAGTGTAGTTAGGATTTTCTAGATAGCTTAGAGTTAGGATAGTTCGATCACGCGGCTTCCTCCACCCCATACATCATGGAATATGTGCTACATGACCCCCCCACGGAGGCATGTTATAATTTAATTTAATTTTTTAATGAGGGTAGTCCTGGAATCTTCATGCCGAAAGCTCGGTCACCACCTCCTGCATTAAGAGCAAATAGACAAGCACTGAGTTTAGAACCCTGGACTCAACCACACACAAACAATGATTCGTGACAAGCTATGGATGAAAAACTTCAGGAATCTCTTTTTCTAATTGCGTACATATGGGCATTACATGCACATGCATAACCACAATACAATAACGGGGGAGAAAAAGGGAAAAGGAAGCCCAGCAGAGAGAGACGCAGTGAGAGGGAGTTCGTTAGGTTGGCAGTCGGGCAGTCGGGCAGTCGGGCAGTCGGGCATGCAGTCGGGCAGTCGGGCAGTCGGGCAGTCGGGCAGTCGGGCAGTCGGGCAGTCGTGCGTGCGTGCGTACGTGCGTGCGTGCGTGCGTGCGTGCGTGCGTGCGTGCGTGCGTGCGTGCGTGCGTGCGTGCGTGCGTGCGTGCGTGCGTGCGTGCGTGCGTGCGTGCGTACGCGCAGGGCACGGCAGCCGGGGCGGAGGGCACCGCAGCCGGGGCGCAGGGCACCGCAGCCGGGGCGGAGGGCACCGCAGCCGGGGCGGAGGGCACCGCAGCCGGGGCGCAGGGCACCGCAGCCGGGGCGCAGGGCACCGCAGCCGGGGCGCATGGCACGGCAGCCGGGGCGGAGGGCACCGCAGCCGGGGCGCAGGGCACCGCAGCCGGGGCGGAGGGCACGGCAGCCGGGGCGCAGGGCACCGCAGCCGGGGCGCAGGGCACCGCAGCCGGGGCGGAGGGCACCGCAGCCGGGGCGCGGCAGGGCACCGCAGCCGGGGCGGAGGGCACCGCAGCCGGGGCGGAGGTCACCGCAGCCGGGGCGGAGGGCACGGCAGCCGGGGCGCAGGGCACCGCAGCCGGGGCGCATGGCACGGCAGCCGGGGCGGAGGGCACCGCAGCCGGGGCGCAGGGCACCGCAGCCGGGGCGGAGGGCACGGCAGCCGGGGCGCAGGGCACGGCAGCCGGGGCGGAGGGCACGGCAGCCGGGGCGGAGGGCACGGCAGCCAGGGCGCAGGTCACGGCAGCCGGGGCGGCATCCAGTGGGGCGTCCGAAGGCGGGGCGCAAGCTTTTGATGTCTTTTGTGCATTGCTCTCGTTTCCTCTACAACGAGGCTTGCAGTTTGCCCTTTCGCCCTCGCCGCTCCAATAGTCAGCGGTTCTGTTGGTTGGTAAGCTAGATCGCAAAAGGACCCTTTGCTTTGGACCTTGATCGCAAAACACCAACACCCAGTTGAGGTCGTGAAAATTTAGGGGCCCATTCTTGAGCTCTTGCTTGTTGGCTTTGTCGAGCGCCTGATTAGCGAGCTTGGGGGTCTCATATATTTGACCGCAGTCAACATTGGGGTAAGGCTTCAGGGCGTCAATAAATTGGTTAATCTCCGTAGTGCTCAAGGTGCTGCTCGATATTGAAACGCCACAAACACGGAATACAGCAAAGTACAAAGCATTCATGTAAGACAATGCGGGACAAATGGGTAACAAATGGGGAGAGTTATATAAAAGAGACAACGAACTTGGAAGCATGGCACGCCGAGCCCCCGAGTAAAGGTTAAACATTTAGCCACCACGCATTGGGCTTGCCATGAACACCCCATGCAGCGCTATGCTAAGGTTTTCTTGCGACCCCATGTTGTGTGTGGCTTGTCAGTAATGTGCTAGTAGGAAAGGACAAGCCACGAGGTTAAGATAAGATTACGCCCGGCATAGGGCTGCCAAACGGGCTCATCTACCATAAACGCTGCAATATAAGCCTTCTGTAGAATAAAAATCTATTTCCAAGATTCAATGCTATCTAACTTGCAAAACCATACCCTAAACCAAAACTAGCAGGCCATAAAGACCAATCACAGGCCAATCAACAAAACCCAAAGAACATTCAGCCAAAATAGTTACATTATGCACTACTACAATATTTGATATGGCCTTGGTGAACACCATGAAAGCTAAGGCAACTAAGAGAACGTGCTTGATAAACGACGCAAATCAGAAAAAGCTTGTTAAATGTATTGATGACATGTAGAGTATGTAAAAACAACACGCGCATACCCAGGCGTACCTTTTCTTGGAGCGTACAGCATCCGCGCACCCCGTGCAGTATAAATGCGAGCCAACGAATTGAAGTGGTTCACGGCCGGCCACAAGTGGATTGTCCGGATGGGTGCCCTTGTTGTCACAGCAGCGCCTCCCAGAAATACCTCTGCGAGCACACTTGTAGGAGGCCTTCCTTTTCCTGGTTGCCTTGTTTGTGCCTTCACAACTGGGCACTGGTGTTGGATTTTGTCTTGAACTTCCCTGTTTTGGGTCAGCAACATAAGAAATTAAACACGATGTTCAGAAACTAATTACAAGTTACAACATAGTCATGGATTTGGTGGGTGCAATTAGCTGGGGACGCCATAAACATAAGTTGCCATTATGAAGTTGACTAACTGCCTTATATGCAAATAACTCCATTATCATGGAAAGATGCTTACAACAAGAACATTCCAGACCATGTCGCTACCAAGCATGAGCGAGTTCGAACGGGAAAATGAGATAACGACATGGAAGGGCAACGTACGTTGGAAAACGGTTGTCCGCCGTGCTGACCAATCGGTGCCGGCGCTGCCGCAGGTGGAGGTGCTCCAACATGGGAAGGTGGCGGAGAAAGTGGCGGAGAAGGTGGCGGAGAAGGTGGCGGTGGCGGTGGCGGTGGCGGTGGCGGTGGCGGTGGCGGTGGGGGTGGCGGGGAAGCAGAGAAAGATAATACGGGAGAGTACGTAATACGCAAGAGTACAGGGGCAGCTCACGTAGGTGGGACAGTGTTCCAACTCCGGTAGGTGGGACAAATTCAGCAAAGCGGGACATGTTCAGGTGTCCCACCTAACTGAAATTATGTCCCACCTTGTTGAATTTGGAAAAACATGGTGTCCCACCTACCGGCATTTGTGATACAGGTCTGTCTCACCTACCCGAACTTGAAGCTGTGTCCCACCTAACTGTATGTTTCTATGTGTCCCACCTTCCTGAATGTAGTGGCTACGCACATATGGGCTCTATGTGTCATACTCCTACATATGTTATACATACATGTCCCTATTACTCCTATGGGGCATGCTACCTATTCTGCACGTTTGCTCATGGCGTAGGGACACTTGATCTGTGTGCAACCGATAATACGCTGGAAATTAAATCAATCAAGTGCAAATATGGTAGTTCTTGCAGATTTGTATGACAACATTGTTATTGTTATATGATGCATGGGGGTGGGGTTAGAACCCCCCACCCCCACCCCACTTCACCCCACTTCACCCCACTTCACCCCACTTCACCCCACTTCACCCCACTTCACCCCACTTCACCCCACTTCACCCCACTTCCCACCCCCCACCCCCACCCCCACCCCACCCCACCCCACCCCCACCCCACCCCCACCCCACCCCCACCCCCACCCCCACCCCCACCCCACCCCACCCCCACCCCACCCCCACCCCACCCCCACCCCCACCCCCACCCCCACCCCCACCCCCACCATATAACAACAACATAACAACACCACGATAAGAAATGACATCGTGGTGCAGTCGCCACCGCCATCATCAAGGAGACAACCTGCGCAGGCCAGAAATCGGGAGAATTCGGGCAATCATGTACAAGACAACAGGCTCCAGGTCAGCCAAGCGCTCGTACGTGCGAAACTTGATGACTGGGTCTGCAATCGCCATAATCCAAGTGATGCACATGTACAACCACGTCATAACTCGGAAGCTTTGGATTAGGATCATAAAAGATTGACTCAAACAATTACCGTGCTAGCAAGATGTGGGCAAGAGAATGCATCCATGGTTGTTGTAATGGTGTAAAAAGGGTGCCAGATTTTCAAGTAAGGAATCATGAATAACCATGCCGCACCTCATGGCCATGCATATACATGGTGGCAAAAAATTTCACATCATCCACACGGCCATGTGTGTGCCTGCACGTGTATGGTTGTGAAAATTGACAGCATTTTTATTATGCACACGCCCATGTATGCATGATTGCCTATGACGTCCACGCAGGTCTTAAAATTCACAAGGCCTCGCATTCGATCGTGCTTGCAAAAAACTGTCCATCAACACAATACGCCTAGCCTGCAGCCTGCATGTAGTGCATGGTTGCACAAAACAGAACTACATGAACACAATGAATGAATGCGCAAACTTTGAGCCCACACTTGGAATTACCCCAAACTGAACAACGCGGTTATAATGCACATGGCCTCACATTTACTCATGCGAAAACCCTTTAAGCATCAGCACAATGGCCATCATGGGGAACCCAGCAACGGGATTCGTGATTGGAAGGATTCTGAATCACGCACCTGTGTTCAGTCATATTCGCAAAGAACCGACATCGGGTTGACCAGAGCTGACGTCCACGGACCACTCTTCGTCACTGGAATTCCCTTCATTATCCTCAGAACTTGAATCGCTGGGCTCAGAGCTTGAACCAGCTGCGACGTGTAGAAACTGCCCCGGCTTCTTGGTCGGTAAGAGAATGCCTTTCTGGGTGCGCACCAGCTTCCAAAACTTCTCCGAATCCCCGGAATCTGAAGACCCCCCGGAATCTGTTCTTGCCAAAACGGCCTCCGCTTCATTCCCTTGCCGGTTGTGAGTCTCAGAAGCCAAGGATGCAGAAGCTGGTTGTTCTTCCTGGATCACTGTAAGACCTGAAGGCGATGCCTTGGTACTTATGTCCTCATCATTTGTAGAGGACGCTAGGTCTGGGGTGGAGTTCAACTCATCATCAACATCAACGCTGGGCTGGACCTTCACCGGTGTAGAGGCCCCGGAAGCTGCCTCATAAGCAGCCTCCGAATCTGCCTCTGAACCATGATGAAGCGCTTTAATCCATTGTTTCAAGAAGAAAAACAAGCTATATTGTACCGCTAGCTGCTCACGTAGTGCAAGTATTTATGCAGTTAACGATACCTGATAATAAAGCCACGTCGAATTATATACAATACGTATGTGCGGTGTAGTGAAATATAGGTCTTGGTAGTGATATGTATTAAAAATATAATTACTTACAGCAGAGTGAAATCACTCAAACCAAAGCAAACGCCCAGCTATAAACCTAGGTAGTGATATGGTAGTGATATGTGACCACTTGTGTGTATATGTACACAGTACAGTACACCGCCTCACGGGTACTTGGGCTGTTCCCACACCACGTGGAAGTGGGACGTTTGCGTACTACGTAGCCGTGAAAGTGGGACGGTTCGCGTACCACTTAGCCGTGAAAGTGGGACGGTTCGCGTACCACGTAGCCGTGGAAGTGGGCTGTATGCGCCTGTGGGACGGTCTCCACAATCTGAGTACGTGGAACAGGTGCCCCACCTTGCCGCGTAGGTGGGACAGTCCCATCCAAAATCCGAGTACGTGGAACATGTGGCCCACCTTGCTGCGTATGTGGAACAGTCCCATCCAAAATCTGAGTACGAGGAACAGGTGCCCCACCTTGCTGCGTAGGTGGAACAGTCCCATCCAAAATCTGAGTACGTGGAACAGGTGCCCCACCTTGCTGCGTTGAGTTGCTGCGTTGGTGGGACTGGCTCTTCCAAAATCTGAGTACGTGGAACAGGTGGCCCACCTTGCTGTGTTGGTCGGTGGGCTGTCGCATCCACAATAACCGTACATCAGTACACGTGGCACTGTAGGCGCCCCACCTTATGAATTCCCCTTCTGCCGGCGTAATTAACATGGTATACTGTAAGGAGGTGAGAGAGGCACACGCTGGCTACGTACAGTACGTTGGCACGTGACTTTTGTTAGAGAGTGCTAGTCAGCTGCATCAGTTAATGATCAATTAACTAATTATTGAACACGTGACTGCATCCGTGGTCTGAGGTCTCTAACTATATACGGTGAGCCGCTATGGCGAGCGGGTCAGGCGAGCCGGAGTGCAGTCCATCATCCGCAGGGCCAGCTGTCGGCGGCTCGCGTGATGCCCGGCCCCCGCAGGTCTGGACCTGCAAGCTTTCTTGTGCCGCATGTCACCGAGGACGAGGGAAAAGCAACTACGACAGGCAGGGCTAACCACGGCATCAGAAGCGGGGCTGGTTAACTCCGACAAACCAGCTGACAAGGGCGAAAAAGTAAGCCGTGCGCCGCGAGATGAAATTACATGTTCAGGGATATGCGCACCAAGCGGAAGATTCTGGACGCCTTTCACGAGAGCGGATTGTCGCAGCGCCAATTCTGCAAAACTAGCGACCCCCCCATCCCGATTTCAACCTTCAACCGCATGCTCACAGAGGAGGCGGCCATCAAGGCTGCAGCAGACAACCCCAAGCTAGCGGGGAAGAAGTGCCCAAGTCGTGTCAGAAACCCGACTACGGCCAAGTTTCCCTTGGTGGAGAAAGAGGTGGCCACTGAGATTCGCGAGTATCGGAGCAAGGGGTACATGGTCAACCGCGCGCTTGTGCGCGTAAGTTTATTTCCATCATAATTGTCGGTATTTTTCCTGCTGCATTTTGTACATGTCGCACTAGTTTGCTGAGTTTCGATTGTTTCATGAGTATGCATGCAGCCCGGCCCCGTGAGAATTTGACGTGGAAGAGCCGAAAGTATGTAATGGTCTTCTTCGTTGCATGCAGCCAAATGATGCAGCGTAACCACCCAGCAACGGGTGATCATGAATTATGTAAGGGTTGGAAACTAGCAGTCTTGCTCATTTCTTGGCGATATCCCAGCTGCCCCCCCTTTATTTGAAAGATATTGCTCATGATGCAAGAAGGCTGGAGCAGTGAAGGCAACCTGGGACAAGGCCGGATGTGAGGCAGCTGACGTGGTGGGAAGGGGGGGGGCAGCCGACCAGGTGGGGGCAGCAGGGGTCGGCAACCCAGCCGCGGGAGCACCACCACCAACGGATCAGGCCACCCGCCCAGCCAAGAAAAAGTCCAAGCCTTCTCTCCCTCCTCTCGAGCTTCCGCCACAGCGCACTGTGGCAAAGCATGCCGAGGTGCTGACAACGGCGGACTGGGCCAAATACCAGGTTTTCACCTTGTATGGTGACGGCCTGACGTACTACGGAAACCCTGACCCACAGGACCCGTATGCAAAGAAGTATGACAACCACTGGCGCATGGTGGTCAAGTAAGTATCGTTGCATGGGTTGCATGCATTTGGCTCCAAGATATACTGGACCATTTATGTGACAAGAATGTACACTCTGTATGTAACTCTGCAAACCCATGCCATGTGTGACTAGGTAGCATGCAGTACATATGTCTACCGCACACATGCGACAGGTCACGTCGGCATGATCAAATGGGCCAACATATTAGTAGGCGTATGAGCACACACACATCACACATCACACATCGATCACACATCACCCATCACACATCGCACATCACACATCACCCATCACACATCACGCGTACATATGCACTGTCACACGCACACGCACCACAACACAGGGACGCACCCCCCACCCCCCACACCCCCACACCCCCACCCCCACCCCAACCCCCACCCCCCACCACCACCATGTACCGCCGCCGCCGCCGCCACCACCACAACAACAACAACAACCACCACCAACAACAACAACATTGTACTTCGCATTTGTAATGCATTATTATGGTGTGTGGTTGTGTGTCTTGGCACGTTTCTTATGTGCAGGTACCCTAAACAGCATGAGCAGAAGCGCACGGAAAGGGTGAAGCAAACGTTTGTGATCGCTGACTACGGAGTCGCATGGTGCCTTGTTGCGATGTAGACTCTTCCCTGTGGGCCCAACTGCCCTTCATGTTTTTAATATCTGGCCATCATGTTGTAAACGGAGGTATTAGGGTTGCCGGTTGCGTCATTAATAATCGCACCCGCCTGCCGTATTTCTGGCACACCTTGAATAGGCTAGGTAGGGCTTGCCGTGACCTTTCCGACACAGTTTATATAGCACTGAAACGAGTGCAGACAGTATAGCTGAAACTAGCGCATTATAGGTGTTACACATCCATGCCACACAACTCGGTGGGACATGTCCCACCAACCTGTGTTTTGTATGTGTATGAACATGTGTCCCACCTACATGTAATTGAAAATTTGCCTGTCCCACCGACCTGAATTTTGAACATGTAACTGTCCCACCACACTGAATTTTGAAAGCTACCCTGTCCCACTTACATGAATACCTGAAACATGGCTGTTCCACGTACCTGAACCTGGTGTCTCTCCTAGGTGAAAAGTGTTCCACTCGCGTCCCACCTACGTGAGCTGCCCCTGTACGCGTATCCGTAGGCATACGTTTAACATCCGTACGGCAAAGCTGCGTATGATGTAGAGTCTGCGTACGAAGCGTATCATATGCCACACTATTTCCCTTTGTGGGGAAGGTGGCGGGGGAGGGGGAGGGATGCTTTCCCCGCGCTGTGAGGAAGGATGCTTGCGTTGCCGCACCGCTTTACGCCGAGCGAGAAGGCGGCGAACAATACCGCGATGCCTGGGTCGCCGAACTGACTGCCGTTTTGGAGCGATGCATTGTGCCTTGTGCCAAATGCAGACATGGACATAAGGAGAGCACCTCGGCATATCCCTGCTCAGCAACGCGCAAAAGGAAAAAGGGCAGCGAAGAAAGAAGTTATGAACTACCTCGATCGCACCTCAAAATGGCCAAGCAAGTCTAGGCATAGCTGCATGGGGCTGCCAATATAACTCCAAAAATAAACCCTAACTTAAGAATTCAAACTTAAGAATAGCTTCCGCTAGATCCCAATAGGCTAGGCCCACCGCGTGCCGCACGTGGCGCCAAGAAGTATCTGAAACAACTCATCATTGTGTATTCCGCTGGAAACTGAAAGAGGAGCGTTCAGTGCATTAGTCGTTTTAGGGTAGCATGGATTCCTTACCTCAGACCAACATGTAGTGCCAATAACGCCAAGGTGATCCACCATGTGGATGCATGAAGATCTGCACCACATTGCCGCGTGACAAGGTATGAACATACCAACAAAGTTGCAGAGCAAGCCGTTCTCAGGAGGGCTATTACCCAACCATAAAGCCCCATGGCATAGCGCTTCCATCTCGTGCAAAAGGACAACTATGACCTAGAAATTCAGAAAATATATTCTTAGTCTTTCCCTCTACTCCTTGCTTACCTGGGTTGATAGGCGCGACAACTGAAAACTTCGCAGGCACCCGCGCGCGCTCTTGCACCGCCACATGCCCTACATGGATAACCACCAACCAAACATTAAAAAAGGGTATAACTAGAAGGATTAAGGAAAGAGGAAATGCATTTAATTCATATATTTAATATCGCCATGAAAGTGTATGTTGAAGTAATAATGGGCCGAAATATGCACATCGGGAACACGTCCCATTAATGCACATGCGAAGCTAATGTCAGGACAACGCATCATTAACAAGGGGGGGGTCCGCATGCGCAAGACGAAGCAAGTACAGTTAATATGATGTGCCATTTGGACAGAAACTGGAATAAGGGCTTAACGCCTTACCTAAGGCACAGACCCACACGATGCCGCTGACCGCTAGAAAAATTGCGAGGATGGCCACCAGCACACCTGTCTGGTGCTGGTCAAGCAGCAAAGGCAGGGCCGGGCCATGAAAGCTGGAGGTCACGAGCACTTTGTTGCAGTGGATGTAAACGACCCCCCTGTTTGGAGCACAAAAGGCGAGAAGCAAATTAAAAACGGAAAGCGCCAGTCATACACCGCGCAGCTCGCGAGAGTTCCAGGAACCAATTTTTGTGTGATATTCGCATTTAGATGTCGTGCATAACCATTCCTTTATTATCGCACACACCGGTAAACAGTACAAGGATTTGCGTCAACCCGGCTAAATGCCGAGGGTGCCACGGACGTGTATGCCAGCGAGCTCGAGTCTGGCGAGCAATCACTCAAACATGTCCACTGTCCCTAAGCCGAGCATCAGTGACCCTAACATGTCCACCATTGCTACGTTTTATCTCCTTGTGGTGGACCAGTCACTGGTGACACTTAGCTTCCCTGTTCAATTTGCGCGCCAAAGGCGTGGTCGTGTCGTGGTCGGCGCAGCGCAGGCTCACAGTCAGTTTGGCGTTTGGGTGCTGAAAGTGCAAGTGCGGTGGTGTCCCGGAACCCCGCACTCACCCCCGCACTAGAGTTTGTGTCATCAGGGCCAAATTATGCGCTTCCGCCGCCTGTCAATAGCCTCGGCGCTGTTGAAGTCCAGCAGTCCAGCTTCAGCTCCAGCTGTCCACTAACACGCGTATGATCCTCTCGACGCTGCGCACTTGTGCTGCCGTCCGCTCAAGTCAGTGCTGCGCGCCCAGCTGTGCCTGGCCCGGCGCGCGTGCACGTACACTTTCGTCCGCTCTTATGCTGCAAGTGCTAGTGTCCCCCCCCGGTCACTAGCCTTTGTCGAAAATGCGTAGAAAACAAATTCCTTGCGCACGTCACCGGTCTTGTGCATAGTGGGCGCCGCCCGGATGACATAGCTCGCATCCGTGACACAACTGTACGGATTGTCTTTGTATCACGTACTTTAGAGTCTTTGTATCACGGATGCTGCGCAAGGCCCTTAACATCCCCTTTGGTTTGCACATTAGTAATGAGGATTTGTACGCTGATTTGCCCTATGTTTCCCACATTATTAGGCACAGGCGCCTGGGCCTAGCCGGGCACCTGGCCCGCACAGATCAGGTAGATACATCAGATAGACTAGCTGGCACCAAGCCCGCCCAGCCTGGGCGATATGTCCTCACCTGGCGTGCCCCCGGCCGCGCGCGGCAGGGCCGCCACCCGTGGACTTTTCGTGATAGACTCGGCATGGACATGTGCTACACTAGACGTGACGGGCTCACCCCCGGGCAACCTCCTGGTTTGTCTGTAATATGGAGGCAGATGGTGCGCAAGGATAGATGGCAAGTAGTGATGAAGGAGACCACCCCCAAGCCTGTGGGGGCTCCGCGTGTGACCAAGTATGGCATTCATAGCGATTTGGGCCGCGGTGCCCACACCCCTGTAACTAGGACCTAGATAGCTTATACCATCCATTCCATCCCATGTTCCCCTCCCACTGAGGACTTATGCTCACGTGACGCAGTCACGTGTCTATTAATTAATTAATTAATGCCTATGCAGAGAGATGCTCTCTGTCGAGAAGCCATGCCCTAGCTCTTGTATAGCCATGATGATCTTCCCCACCTATGACGGGCTCCCCTTAGCTGGGAGTTGCCCGAGACTCTGGGTGGTGCAGGTGCCCTAGTGCACCTAGAGCAAGTGTTGTTTACATTCCCACCCTTGCAGGAAGTAGCTTAGAATGTATTATAGGCGTGTGACCAAGTATGGCATTCATAGCGATTCGGGCCGCGGTGCCCACACCCCTCAGTGTAAGTAGGACCTATAGATAGCTTATACCATCCATTCCATCCCATGTTCCCCTCCCACTGAGGACTTATGCTCACGTGACGCAGTCACGTGTCTATTAATTAACTCGTCGTCTGTCCCTGGTCCTAATTTTAGGACTGAGTTCAACTCAGTCCTAATTTTAGGACCTAATTTTGAGGTTTTGTAGAAAATTCGCCCCGGTCGGAATATTTGGCAGAAAAATTTTCTCAAAATTTATTCAAATACTACTTGAAAAGATCTTTCTTGGACATATTTTTGGGATTTTTTTGGATTTGGTTTGGGCGGCTAACCGTACGGTGAAAGTACAGGTGGTAAGGGTACATTTTCACGCGAAACGTGAGTTCCGGAAATGCACGACCTAGCCATGGCGGCTTGCGCCCATGCATGCAGTTTACGTTTTCGGACGATTTTGCGGGCCAAACCCAGGAAATAGATTTTTTATGTCCTAAAGATGATACAAGTGAATTTTAACCTCGCGGGGATGCGATTTACTGGGTGTCGGCACTGTTCTTGCTGGAAAAATCTGCGATTAGGCAGGTCGACGGAATGGATTACTACAATTGATTCCCGGATCAAATCGAAGGGTTTATAGGTTTCTTTCTACCTTTTATCATGTATTGTCGTAGATTAAGTCTAGTGGCAGTAAAGATTTGATGATTTCGACCACTCTGTCACGTCATGGGTTGTGTGCCGCAAAGTGCCACTTTTGCAGGCACCGCCTGGGCCAAGGTAACGCCAGCCGTGCCAGGTGAAGCTGGAATATCGCTGCTTCATCGTTTCTTGGTATTCTTACATGAGTTTAAGCTTGCGATGCGCTGTCAGTTTTGAGTCTTGCTGCTCTTTCTTGACCGTTGCCTGCCCCTCTCTAAAACCATCTTTTTAGATGATCTTACCAGGCATTTGCCTTACCGTAGCGTGGCTGTACAAGGTTTTAGGTGCTGAATGGGTTAAAACGCTTTCATAGATGTTAGTTATTCTCTTGCTATGTTTATACTGCATGATTGTGTGGTCATGGGCTGCGTCAAGGGTACTGTCAAGCTTATACGGGCGAGTGAAAAATCTTGGTGATAAACCACTGTCATCATGTGCCAGCAGGTATCTTGGCCATGTCATGGCAAGGTAATACAGTTTTATCCATGTCCATTCTTGTAAAGAACAATTAAATGTGACTAACCTACCCATTATATCGGTGGTTATTACTTATAATACATCCCTTTGTAGCTACGTATCCATACGCATTCCCTATATGTATGCATAGGCTTTTACACATACTAAGGTACAATATAACTGCAATATGATGATGCAAGTATGTTTTCCTATTATGCCTGAAGGGAAATGGGCTGATTGACATGCTTTGTGGCCACGCTACTATGAAGTATGACCGCACTTACATGCTTGCCAATTGCTAGCATGGCCCAGTCCTATGTATAGGACTGGCAGTATTTGGCGTGTTTCAGGCAGTGCCAGTGGCCAAATTGAGTCCAGTTTTTTGCCACAGGTCAAGAACTATATTGTTTACATGCCTGTATTTTTTTAACATGCATATGGAATTTATTCAATTTTTGCCACTCATGCTTCCACACAAAAATGCAAATTCGCCGACGGTGCCATACATCCATGTAATTTTTAGGAGTTTGGGTCAAGTTTTCACTGATGTAGTATTTTTGCCAGCAAGAGGACATCAAATACTCCATAGACCCACGTCTAAGCATCTTGGATGGACCCCCCACCTAGTCACTACACACGGTTGAAAAAGGTCAACTCAGTCCTATTATTAGGACTGAGTTGGGACAGACGACGAGTTAATTAATTAATTAATAAATAGGCCATATGCCCCTTCTCAAGGGCTATTAATTAATTAGGAACATAACTCCGTTGGGAGTATATGTAGCACATAGCCCAGAGATGGGGCATATGAGCCTATAATACATTCTAAGCTACTTCCTAATATAATAAAACAGGAGGGTCTTCACGCCCCTCGGAACCGCGCTGCCGGCTCCAACCTTTCCAGGTCAATGATCACGACTGGACCAACATGTCTCCGGCCGATGCTCTGCACTGCATCTTCTTCGGGGACTACGCCTCGCTTTACGACCTGTGCATCCATCTCTACGACCAAGGTCGCCTCCTCTGCAGCAACGGCAGCCCCTGGCTAGCCCACGGCGCCATGCTTGGCTGCCCCCGCCCCGAACTCCAGCACGCCGTCCTCAACTCCCTTCTCCAGCGCTCTGACGGCGAGATCTGGGCTCCATCCATCTCCGCCTCCACCCTCCGTTCCATCCTCACCGGGAAGCCTTTCAGCAGCACGTGACCCCCCTTGCTGCTGACGTCGCAGCAATGGGTGGTCCGCTGGCTGCTGAACTTCCTCACCTCTGACACCGCCACCTCCACTGCCATTTCCGCCTCCACTGCCGACATCAAAGCCCAGCTCCTCGAACTCGACCAACGCCTTCAAGCCACCGCCAACGCCCTTGAGAGCTTGCATGACACCGCCGGCCTCACCGCCCAGGCGGTGAAGGACATCGCCGCCCAGCCGGCGCCTGCTGGCCCGGCCGGCGGTGCTCCCTCCACCTGGGCGGACTTGCTTAAGCAGCACACCACCTCCACCACCTCCACCATCTCGGCACAACTCAAGCAACAAGCCCTCGACCTTCGCGAGGAAGCCGACATCGCCCGGCGCAGCCACAATCAGTCATCGTCAAGCACTTCGACCAGCCGGCAGGTGAGACCTCCACGAGCCTTCTTGAGGCATTTAAGCGCGCCATTTTTGCCCCCATGTTACTCACTGGTGAGCTGGACATGTCGGCTGTCCGCCTCCCCCGCGCGCGGTGCATTAACGAACCCAGATTTACACCTAAACCTGAGCTACGTCGCGAAAGATCAACTATGCCGGTAATAGGAAGAATCAAGGTGGCCTAATGCAGATTGCACTTCACGACTGGGGTCGTGAGATACCTGGCACCGCGGCTTGATGCCAAGCTATTTAATGCACACATATAATGGCTAGCAATACCAATTACAAATGGATAGTTGCCCCAGGTTTAATGTGAAGGCGTCATCGCACCGTTTACATTCATCAAACCAAGAGGACGAGACTCTCGTCCTCGGACCAATTTCACCTAGGTCTGCCACCAAGCTGGCAAGTGGCGCCGACATGACGCCGACCTTCCAGAGAATTCCGAAACATGCAGTCCACACAAGATCCTCGGGTCGACATCGACCCTCGCCAGGCTACAGAATCCACGCATGAGTACAATATCTCAACCAGCTATAAAGTACGCAGCGCGGCGCGACTGCACCGGCCCCTAGAAGATCTCATACATCAACCTAGGCCCAAAATAACTAGTCCGAATAATACATCTGTCATAATTCCATACAAAAGTCCTGACCAAGGGACAATTCCCCAATTAAGTCCCGAAATGAGTCCCAAAGTCCTACGGACTATGACAACAAGCCAAAATACATAATTTATTCCATTGTTGCGCCCGTTCCAAGGGTCGGGCCCGCAACACGCGGGGGAAGGCTGGCCTGGCACCCGTGCTCCTCACCTTTAAGTACATGGCGGACAAGCTGGCGTTCCTTAAATGCCGCAAGAAGCTCTCGGAGACTCGCTTCACGCTGGACGACGACTTGACCCTGGCCCAGCAACAGCGGCGACACGAGCTATGGCCGACCTACCTTCAGCTCCGGCAGAGCGCAAGGGGGAAGCCGGTCTACTGGAGGGGGGCGGTCATCCACGTTGACCACAAGCCCTGGCAGCCCCCTCCTGCCACCTCAGACTAGGAATAATATATATACCAGTAGTGTAGATTAGTCAGGCTTAGCCTAGCATGTGGCCCACGCGCATGTGCGCCCATAATGGCCCCCATATGTTGCCTTCAGAATTTAGCCAAGCCATGCCTATAATGGGACCCCCATGGATGTTGCATTAAGAATTTAGCTATGCTATGCCTATGCAGAGAGATGCTCTCTGTCGAGAAGCCATGCCCTAGCCCTTGTATAGCCATGATGATCTTCCCCCCCATGGCATACTCCCCCTTAGCTGGGCATAGCGTGATAGACCATGAGGGTGCGGGTGCCCTGGTGCACCTAGAGCAAGTGTTGCTTACATTCCACTCTTGCAGGAAGTAGCCTAGAATGTATTAAAAGCCATATGCCCCTTCTCAGGGATATGTGCTACATATTCTCCCAACGGAGTTATGTTACAATTCAATTCAATTCAATTCAAGCTACTTCCTGCAAGGGTGGGAATGTAAACAACACTTGCTCTATAGGTGCACTAGGGCACCTGCACCACCCAGAATCTCGGGCAACTCCCAGCTAAGGGGAGCCCGTCATAGGTGGGGAAGATCGGCATAGCTATACAAGAGCTAGGGCATGGCTTCTCAGCAGAGAGTGACTCCCTGCATGGGCACGGCATAATTAAATAAAGCTAGGCATCATCTGGAGGGTGGCTCATCATAGGCACACATGTACATGACTAAAAAGGCTAGGCCTCAGCTCAAGGGCTATGTGCTACAGATACTCCCAACGGAGTTATGTTCCTAATTAATTGATGTTCCCCTCCCACTGAGGACTTATGCTCACGTGACGCAGTCACGTGTCTATTAATTAATGAATTAATGGAGGCGGCAAGTTGTTGCTGGAGCTGGTGGAGGAGCTGCTGCTGCTGCTGCTGCAGTCCTGGCAGCTGCAATATGTGGGTGATGGCGGAGTGGATGGAGGTGTCGGCGTGTGTGGAATGGGCGTGGTGGGTGGCGAGGTGGTCGTGGACAGGGTTGAGGGCAGCGTTGAGGAGGGAGGGGAGGTGATCGAAGCAGGTATTGGCGACTTGCCTGGCGGTGGTGTCGATGGCGGCAGCAACAGTGGGGTCGGCTCCCAGGTCCAGAGAGGCCTTGACAAAGCGCTCAAGGGCGCTGACGGAAAGACGGGAGCACGTCCACCAGACTGCGAGGCAGAGGTCAGTGTCGTCGGGGTTGTCGTGGAGAAAGTCCGACAGGTGGGTAACCTGTTGGTTGCAGTCCCGGGTCTCGCACTTTTTCTCGGCAGCCAGGTGCAGGATGGTGAGGGCGGCAGCTCGGGACAGGCGCATGATGGCGTTAAGGCCTGGCCATTTGCCAGGTAAAAAACTCGACAGCTTCCTCAGCAGAAAAGGCCTCCTCGCGGGTATCCATGGCAGGGTCGCTGTTCGGCGGAGCGGAGCGGCTGGATGCTGACAGTGGCATCCGGCATAGTGTGCAAGGGGTTTCCAATGACGCCATGGCTTCATCAGCGAGTTGGTGCAGGGCCGCGGACGCTTGTGATTTTTAACACGTATGGCTATTTAAAATAGCGCCTTAGTGATTGAGAATGAATGCGAAAGACCTTTGACTTCCTATGCGTCACAGCGCACGATGGTGGCTTAAGAATACTTGTTACACAATACGAATAAGCTCAAACCCGGAAAACCGGTTTCGTATATTACAATGTTACCACACAGATTAAAACACTCAATGCGGGAAGACTTACACCCAGTAGGCGAGGGATTTACACTCGAGCCCACAGGAGATTTACACTCCAGGATTAAGCGATGGTAAATAATCTGTAGAGCAACGTGGTAAATTACGGTACAAGGTCCGGATTGCTGGCATAGCTCGTGCCTTCCTATTTTGTCCCTTCGTCCCCGTTGGTGGCTGCGCCTGGCGCTGCCAACCAGGCATGACGTGAGGTCCGCGGGGACGGGCTTCTCGAACCGTCTAGAACACATTAAAGACCAGTACGGCTAGAGGTCTCTCCTGAAAAATATCCAAATGTCCGTAGGTACCATCATAACGCATGTGCAGTGCCACTTGGCTGTCCCGTAACTCCCGTTCAGGCGCTAGGTCTGCCTACGGCGCAAAGCCAAGTTCGTCAGCAAAACTTCTACACTTACTTCCACACGAATTGCCTCGGCTGCCAACTATACTATGGCCTCGGCACTGGCGCCGGATTACGGTCGGCGCCGATCGACCGGGACGGATAATTTAATACCACAAATGGCATGTTGCATCCGTGCAACACACCTCCCCCCCCCAACAAAAGAGGCGGCTACTCCTGTAGCCGGGACTTATAAATGACTGTATATACATGGTCACTGTTCCCTAATTCCAGGGCAGGCAACGTGCCAATTGTCACCATCGGTTCAGGTGATGATTTACGGCGCCGGGCGGTAAGGGCTCGGGCGGTGACCCCCACGAGCGGGGCCCCCACGGCCATGCCCGCGCAGAGGTGCGGCCGGGCGTTGACGCCGGTGGACACGCTCAGCCGGCGCGGCCTCAGCCGGCTCGGGAAGAGGCAGGCCATTGGCCTGGACTAGGGCGTGCTGGAAGGTGAGTTGCCGCTCGCCGGCGCGTGCATCATGGCGTTTGGCCAGGTTGACATCCCGCACTGAGCGCCTCCAGTGGGAAAACGCTCAAGAAGGCGGCGAGGAACTTGGCTGGGTAGCCGTCCATGCTCTGAGGGCGGGCAGCTATGGCTTCATTTGCCTTGTCCTCAGTGACCGTGAAGCGCGAGATGAGGCGCTCTAGGTCCGAGCTGATGACGACCGTTGTTGCAGTATTTGCCAACGTGAATGCCTCTCCAACGGGCTGCATTGGAGGGTAAACTCCTGTCGCCGGCACCACATGGCTATACGGGGCCGAAGTCCTTCCCCCCCCTGCGGCTGCGCACGTGCCCTCACGTGCAGGGGTGCTGCCGGCGAGGCGCACGGAATGGTCAACAGTGTCAACCTCCGCGGTTGTGGCGCCACAGAAGAGGAAGGGGCTCATCGGGTCGCTCAAGCGGTCGCCAAAGGGGGCGACGGGACCATGGGAGGGGATCAACGTCGTGGCCAAAACGTCAAGATCCTCATAAAACCAATAGTCGGGGCGACGCGACAGGGCGTCAGGGACCGTGTTGTCAAGGCCCTTGACATATTCGATCTTGAACGGACCGAACTGTGCCAAATATTCAAGCCAACGGGCTTGGCGTGGCGTAAGCGTGGGCTGCGTCAACAAGTGCGTGAGGGGCCGATGGTCGGTCTGGATGATCAAGCGGTACGGGTCCGCAGGGTCGGGTTCGGCCATGGCCACGTTGAACTGAGCACCCAGAAGATGGTGCCGCCAAGTATGGCAACAGTACACCACGGCCAACAACTCTTGCTGATGGACCGGGTAATTTCTTTCGGCCGGGATCATCGTCCGGGAGATATACTCGACCGGTTGGAGACCGAGACCATGGTCTTGGAGCAGCACACCGCCAATAGCAACCTTGCTAGAATCGCTATTGACCACGAATGGCTTGGTGGGATCCGGAAGGATGAGGACAGGCGCAGTGGCGAGCCTGGCCTTCAGCAGGTCAAAGGCCTGTTGACACAGGCCTGACCATTCCCACGGTACGTCCTTCTTGAGGAGGTGAGTAAGCGGGGCCGCAATGGTCGCGAAACGCGGGATGAAGCGGCGATAATACGATACCAAGCCCAAGAAGCTGCGCAAGGCGCGAACATTCGCGGGAACAGGCCACTGTTGGACGGCGGCGACCTTATCGGGGTCCGTGGACACGCCCTTGTCCGAGAGAATGTGGCCTAAAAGGGGACGCTGCGGCCTGATTCTACCTTGCTGCGGCGGGCGGACAGTTTATTATCCGCCATGATCTGCAGAACCGCGGCAACATCCTCCAAGTGCTCCTCGAACGTGCGAGAGAAAATGAGGATGTCATCCAAGTAGATGGCCACGCAGGTGCGTTTGTACGGCTGCGTCCCCGGGTCCCACGGGATAGTCGGGTCGCGCAGGTCTGCCGAGACCTGGGGCAGCCGACTAGTGCCCATCACCGACCTAAAGAGGTGGTTCATGAGCATCTGAAAAGAGGCAGGGCTGTTACACAAGCCCATGGCCGCCACGCGGAATTGGTAATGGCCAAAAGGCGTGGCAAAGGCTGTTTTATGGCAATCTTCGGGGGCGATCCGAAGTTGCCAAAAACCGTCTGCACAATCGAGCACCGTAAAGTACTTTGCGCCCTCCACCTTATTAAATATATCATCGATGCGGGGGAGGGGATACTTGGACTTCACGGTGATCGCATTGAGTTTGCGATAATCCGTAACCAGACGCCACTTCCCATTGGGTTTGGGCACCAGCAACACGCCCGCGCTGTAAGGGCTATTGCTGGGCTCGATCAAGCCGGCCTCCAACAAGCCGACCAAGATCTTCTTGAGCTCTGCCAACTCCACGGGCCCCATGCGAAAAATGGGTGAGGTGGTAGGTGGGTGCCCCTCCTGCAAATGAATGCGGTGGAGCACCGGTCTGGCCGGGGGAAACGTAGGTGTTTTCTCCTCAAACACGGCTGAATACTGATCGAGCACTGCGTTGAGTCGTTTCACCTCGTCTTCCGACAAGTCCATGCCAAGCGAGTTTAACGAAACTCCAGCCTGTGCATGCTGGGCGCTGGGCCCGCGCGCGTGGGCAAGGGCGTCCAGACGAATGGAGTAAACGGGAGGAGGCTGCCGGGCTCTCATCATCCGCTTGAACTCCCTTTTGGACATGAGAATGTCCGCAAGGCGACGACGGTCACTCTTGAGGGCAGGCGTGTCATCGGTGATGGTCATGCCGTTGGCCGCATACTGCCGCTCAGGTAACCAGAATGACCCATCTGGGAAGTGGGTAACCATGGTACCAAAAGAGACGGTCACCTTGGATATGTGCAGCCAGTCAATCCCTAGGATGATATCAGCCGCTTGTAAGGGAATGACCGTGGCGCGAATGGGCACGCTGGTGCCTTGTACGATAGGGGCCAAGTCCATAGCCCGGGGATGGCTGAGTGTAGCCATCCGAGTATCGCACGCGCCGAGCAATGGTATGGGGAGTCGGGGTTACTCCCAGGCGCTGCACTATGGCCTCACTGACGAAGGTGGTAGCCGCACCACTGTCAATGAGGACCTTGATGCCCTCCAAACAACGCCCAGAGCCCTGGGGGTCTGGTAGGCTTCCAGTGAAGAGGAGTAGTTGCCGCGGGCCTTCGCTAGGCTCCGCTTGCCATTCCTGGGTCTCTGTCACCACATTACATGGTAACAAAACTTGGGCGACTTGTTCATGGGCCGGGTAAGGTGTCGCCCGGAGTGCCCTCCCGGCCTCTCAGTCCAACGCCTCTCCTGCAGGCCCCTCGTCCACCGGTGTGCCTCGCAGGTGGCCGGATGCGGCCGCGGAAGAGCCATCATCAGGCTCGGCCGCGTCTGCGGCATCCAGTTGGTTGAGGGCATGCCCAGCTTGCTGGTAGGCGCTTGGGGGCGCCTTGGGTTGTTGGTACAGCCGGGGCTGTTGGCGCGCTTGTTGCAAGCGTCGGGCACGCTCACCCGCACTGGGAGCTGTGCGCATATTTCGCGCCGGTGGTGGCCTCGAGGCCATTTGCGGGGAGGCCGCTTGGAAGTTGTTGCGTTGCACAGGCGGGGCCTGGTCCAGCGGAGGGAGATCAGGGCACTCGCGTTTGATGTGCCCCACGCGGTTGCAGTGGTAGCACTGAATCCGGGAAGTGTCCAAGGCATTAATGTCCAGGACCTCGCACTGTAGCTCATCCACCCACACGGGGGCGAATCCCAGCTCATTGAGTTCCAGTGCATTCACGCGGGGTTTTGGGGTCCGCTGCACCAAGGGAGCTATCTCCGCTAGGTAGGTCTTGATGTCCTGCAGGTTCCATTGAGCCCAGGAGAGGTGGGCGAATTTCCGCTTCACCTCATCCCGGAATTCGGGTTGCAAGCCCTCATAGAACCTTGCCAAGGCTTCTGGGCCCATCAGGTCATCAACCCGCCCAGCTAGAAGCTCGAACTTGGTCATATATTCCCGATAGCTCAGGTTCCCCTGCTTGAACGCCCCAAAAGCCTCCCGGTCCAGCTTGTCTTGGTCGGGTGGCAGGTACTTGGCCCGTGCTCGCCGAAATAATTCAGCCAAGCTGCTGGGGAAGCCATTGGCCAGGGCGCTTTCGCAATGGAGAGCTTGTCTCACATCGGGAGCCAGTGCCTCGCTGGACACCAGCTTGACCTTGATATCCTCGTCCAAGAGCTTGCGATTGTATGTCTCCCAGATGTCGATCTTCTGAGACACTGCAATCTCCCAAGCCTCAAACTCTTGGTACGAGCAGTCGGGTTTAAACTTGGGAATATCCGACAGCTTGGGCAACGGTGGTAGTCGCCCTGCATTGTGAGTATCATCGTCATGATGGCCCATGATACTCGCGGGTCTCCCGGGCCCGGCCACACCTTGCGAGGTGTGCCCACGCGGGTAACCTGCCGGGGGGCTGCACTCATCCTCACCCGGGTGCTCATACCCATGTGGGTAGTGGGCGCGGCTTGCATAATGATGGGCGGCGGTGGCCGCTGGGTGCTGCGCTCGTGGGTCACCCGGAGCCAGGCGGTCGTATGCTGAGTTGGGGAGGGGAATCGCCTCCCCTGCGACCCCGAAGGAAGACCGACCGGTCCGTGCGGTGCCCTGGCCCTGCCCAGCCATATTTGGCGAGGCATGGCCGAAGGGGCTAGCCCCAAGGGGTCCAGGCGCATGATAGGACGCCCGATTCGCAGCGCGGCGAGACCGCGATCGGCTATCATACAAGGGTGGCGCCGGGGCGCTGCTGGGCCAAGTGGCCAATGTAGGTTGCGGCAGCACCGTAGGCAGGGCCCCACTCCTACCGTAGTGCAGGGTAACATTATTCCCCTGCGCCCCCGCGCCGGCTCCTACACCAAGGGCCGGACCCGCCGACAATCCCGCGATGGATGTTCCACTTGGTGGTCCATTAAGGGGATTCACTACGGGGCTATCAGGTGGTGCACCGGCAGCCGCCGAGGAATTCCCTCCCAAACGTGGGGTTTGTGCTGGGGATGACCCCCTAGAGCCACGCTCACTACTCGGGCGTGAGTGATTTTGGGTAGCTCTCTCTGCCGCCTCGAGTGCTGCCACGAGGGAAGGGGCAGGAGAGAAGCGATGGGCCTCTCGTCGCCCTCGCTCAATACCGTCAGCCATCGCGTGGTGGCTGGTAAGTGTGAAACAATGTGCCTTTAGTCTTGGCAGGGATAAATTAATAATAATCCTCACACACACCCACAGCTTCCAAACAGGTTACACAATGCTCTAACAAGGGGGGTAGGGCATGTTCCTTGTTAGCCTGCAATGTACCTGGTTGTCCATGCGAATCCGCTGGAAGCGCAGTCCCTTGAACGACCGGTGCTGGAATAGATCCGTGGAAGCGTCCTCTCGGGCACTGTCACGCGAACCGGGTCACGGGGACCGAGCACCAAAATACGTCAATTAAGGACGTGAGATATTCCTGCAGCTTGCCGGAGCTGACAGTATATATCCCAGATATAGGGTGTGAGGCAATGGCCAAGACGCCAAATAATGCGTGAAATCGCAACCCACAAAGCGTTTCCGTATAAAGCACGCAATATAAGGAGATTCGTTTCCGGACGAATCCCTTAGGTCAACCGGACAAGGCCAGGTTGGGGCGTGCAGGAACCGCAATATGGGTAACGGGTATGGACAGTTAGGATTGTGGGGATCCGACCCCCACAATGAATTACTGCAAGCGGAATTAGTAAGGGTTCCGGCCCTTATATAATTCCGTTGCTGATCCGGATCAGATTACAGAAAAACGGGACGGGATAGAGGCCACTAGGAAAGTTTCCTCCGAGTCCAGTTTAACACGTATGGCTATTTAAAATAGCGCCTTAGTGATTGAGAATGAATGCGAAAGACCTTTGACTTCCTATGCGTCACAGCGCACGATGGTGGCTTAAGAATACTTGTCACACAATACGAATAAGCTCAAACCCGGAAAACCGGTTTCGTATATTACAATGTTACCACACAGATTAAAACACTCAATGCGGGAAGACTTACACCCAGTAGGCGAGGGATTCACACTCGAGCCCACAGGAGATTTACACTCCAGGATTAAGCGATGGTAAATAATCTGTAGAGCAACGTGGTAAATTACGGTACAAGGTCCGGATTGCTGGCATAGCTCGTGCCTTCCTATTTTGTCCCTTCGTCCCCGTTGGTGGCTGCGCCTGGCGCTGCCAACCAGGCATGACGTGAGGTCCGCGGGGACGGGCTTCTCGAACCGTCTAGAACACATTAAAGACCAGTACGGCTAGAGGTCTCTCCTGAAAAATATCCAAATGTCCGTAGGTACCATCATAACGCATGTGCAGTGCCACTTGGCTGTCCCGTAACTCCCGTTCAGGCGCTAGGTCTGCCTACGGCGCAAAGCCAAGTTCGTCAGCAAAACTTCTACACTTACTTCCACACGAATTGCCTCGGCTGCCAACTATACTATGGCCTCGGCACTGGCGCCGATCGACCGGGACGGATAATTTAATACCACAAATGGCATGTTGCATCCGTGCAACATGATTGTTGGGATGAGTCGTATTCCGCCATATGGAGCTGAAAAACAGCGATATTTGCTGGGCAGGGCGTTGCCGGTATCTTCGGAAATATTGAGCGATAGCTGCAGAAAATTATATCAGCGTGTTCGTCTTCAAAAGACGAGTCTAATGCAACCAACCCGACGAAATTTCATGGCTGGAGTAAAAAGTTATGAGCATTCTCGTATATTGCATTCCGTCACCGCATTTTTTGGCGTCATCCATGGGGGGAATGTGAATGATTTTTAACAGATGGTGTTTTTAACAGATGATTTTTAACAGATGGTAACAATAAAAAGCTATCTAGTCTAGATAATCCCAACTACACTACTCAGCAAAGCGCCCCTTCCTTTAGAGCTAGCTTAGTTCGATTACGCGGCTTCGCCCACCTCCACCGATCCAGCAAGGAATCTGTGCTACATGATCTCCCAACGGAGTCATGTTATTTTCTGATCAGACACTCCGCAAAGGTGAAAACCTTTGTGTTCAGTGCCGGGCCGCGGAAAACGCGGAAAACGCGATCTGCAAATGAATCCGACCGGAATCGAACTGGGGACCTCTCGCACCAATTTTGCTGACTATAGGACGGACGTCTCCGGTTACCATGGCATCGCCAACTTACACCTACAGTCATCCGCAAAAGTTCTCCTGTCCGGGGAGTGATGCAAGCCTTTCGGATTTGGTACTAGATAAATCACTCGAGATCTGTGTGTAGGAGTACTATAATTTAATTTAATTTTAACATTAACTCATGTTATAATTTAATTTAATTTTAACAATAAAAAAGTGTATACAAAAAAACAAAACTAAGAAAGAAAAAGAGAACACACACACACACACGAAAGGGTTACAAGAAAAAGTAAGAAGTAAAAATGAAAATAATAAATAAATGGAAGAAAATTTAAATAATAATAACAACAATAAATAATAATAAAATAGTATCAGTACATTAATAATACTGATAATAACAATAATAATAAGGAAACAAAAATTGAATAATGAAAGAGGTCATTGCTGGGATATGGTGAGGATGAGGCGATTTTGGAGTATGGGTCAGGAGTGCGATGTTTGAGCGCCCATGGTACCCTGCCTGGATCTCCGATCCAACAGGGTCTAAAGCCTTGTGTCCAGCTCACTCCAATGAAAAAGTGCAAGGTGAAAGGGTGTAGGCAGTGAAAAAATAGATAGGAAGAACAAATATAATAGTGATAGTAATAAATAGGAGTAAAGGCACAAAGAGAAAGATGTACTGCGTGAGCTTTTTGGTGCTTAAGAGTACTGCGCACCTGTCCAATCGATACCAAAGGTATCGAAACGTGAATCGGGTTGACCACAAAATCGTACAATATCTAGCAAAATATACCATTTGTTTGCCTCGGCGATAGACAAGATACCATTGGGCAGTAGGTGCTTTGTGGCATGCCATTATGAACTACTTTGAGTTGGTGATCTCATTTGCGTGCTATTACGTATCGGTCTTTGCAAAGTGTAAGGAGGAGTCAGGCAGTAGGTGCTTTGTGGCATGCAATTATGAACTACTTTGAGTTGGTGATCTCATTTGCGTGCTATTACGTATCGGTCTTTGCAAAGTGTAAGGAGGAGTCGTAGACCAAATAGGCGTTGTGGTACAAACAGACAGGACAAAAGCCAAAAAGATGTCCGTGGGTCTTCCAGGCCTCGGTAGGCTGCAGCCGGTACATGGCATCACATCCGCTAAACCCAGCCTTGGACTTTCTATTAGGAGCTCATTAACAAGTTCAGATAGGGGCAAGGGTGATTTCGCCCCCCCCCCCCCCCCCCCTTATAAAGTACCTGTAGATGGAATAAGAAATGGCAGCCCCGAAAGAGGCAGGTGCACTGTGCAAGAATCATCCATCCGATGCACGCTGGGCGGCACCGAGGTGATAGGGTTAGGCTATGCGGATAATGCACCAATCAAATGAAAGAAACGTGCCAAGATTACCGCTAAACTAGAGTAACTCAACATGCAGATGGCCAGACAAAAGCGCCAGCTTCACCCGACAAGATATGCTTGCCGCACAAGACACCATGGTTTTGCGAGCTCAGCCCCGCGCTGCGTCATGTGACAAATGGGACTTACAATTCAGCCAAGGCAGTTGTTTAGTGGAGCGCCAAAAGCGCTGATGAATGTGAATGACGGATTTGGCTTCCCACAGAGGTCTGCTGGCCTTCAGACTTTGGGCATCCTGGGCATTGTGGGCTGAAATGTAAAGGGCAAAAACGCCCACCTCATTTCTTGCCAGCTGGCTGGTGAAGAGTATGCTTGCTCAGGAATGGCAGCGCCACCTCATCAGCAGCATCACCATTCCTTTGCGCCCTTTTACGCGCAGATGCTCAGGCGCATGGTTACCAGGGATAGGAAAACCGTACGACCAGTGGCAAGTCTAGAAAAGAGGACCAGGAAAGAGGACCGGCCGGCTTGGAGACAGTGGCAAATGGTGCTAAAAAAGCTCAGCCCGTTTGTGAATCAGTTGCACGTCACTCAGCCTGATCCTCAGCCAGACATGGTGGTGGGATTCAAAACGAGTGCCTCCCAGTCCCCATGAGTCCGCGTAACCTTCTGCCCCCGAACCAAACATTTAGACCAGGTCGGCGGGTCTAACATCAGTCGGCTCCTCAGAGTCGCAATAATGCCCGAGCCAAACATCCAGCAAATCGGTGAAGCTGGCTACAGACCATTAGCCCCTGAAGAGGCCAAGCCCCTGGGTGTCCATAACCTGTCAGGGTTAAGTTTTGAAGAGTGCCTGTTCTCGAAGTGAGGCACCACAGTTGCGGAGAAAGCCCGGTTGAAGGGGGAGGAGACGTGGGGGGGCAAGGGTAGGTCAAATTGAGGTATTTGGTGTGTTTGTGTGTGATGTATGAGGCGTGGGTGTGTGCAGGGGGGGGAAGGCTTAAAGGGGGCAAGCTGACTAGAAAAATGGCCATTTTTGGCGTCACTGGGGCAGTTGTGAGGGAAAAGGATCAGGGCAGTATGTTATCAAGTTAAGTTGTTTACGTTGTTTGTGATTGAAATGATCGAGTGGCATGATGATGTGGGAATAAGATCACGGCAGTACCTCACATTGGGATATGGGCCTGAATGTGTGCAGGGGCCGTTCACGCCAGCAAATGCAGGGTGCATTCCTGTGAATGCCTTGTAAGAAATAAGGGACCCACATCAAAATATAGCTGAGATGATGTATGGGATCTAGTGCTTCTCAGGCCACGCTAGATGTGAAGCAACAAGGTACATGAGAGGAGTTTGATTGCATTTCGGCAGCCATTTGGGCGACTGACTGGGGACCTGGGCGAAGAATCCGCACGAATACCCAGACACACGGCCCAGCGAAACACGCCACCCACCAGGTGATGGTGCTTGCAAACCAGTAACCAAACAGTGCAAGAAAGCACTGCGGGGCAGTGCTTGCTATTTAGCAAAAGAGCCTGACGGGAGATGTTACTATAATTAATTTGAAGCTCAAAAACAACGCGGGCGACAAGAACGGCAAAAAGCATGCGCGAATAATGCTCGAGCAAACTGGATGTGACTGTACACTTAAGAGGTGCAATTGAAAGAGGTTTCACTAGAAGAGATGTAAATGCACATGTAAGAAAAAAGAGGTGAAGTTCACGGGGCCTACTCAGGTTATCTTGATGGAGAAAGCAAGCACCGAGGGGTCCTTTCACCACTGTTTCCAACGAAGTTTTACGCATGTCAGGAGGTCTCGCGACCAAAGTCAGGTTGGGCTACTAATTGCCACATGTCTTGCTCGGGCAATCGGAGGCAGGAGGCAGAAATTTCATGTGCAGAGCAAGGGTACACGGCGAAGCAGGATTATCTTGGAGACGTGCTATGGTAGCACAGAAAGGCAGGCAGGGTGTGTTGTGCTATGCAGGGGGGCGTTCATTCAGGTTGGGGTGCACATGGGTGCCAGGGAGGATGGTAAAAGAGGGTGGGACGTCCGGTGCTTGATGGGAGCTATCCAGGAGAGAAGAGAGTAACTAGGTTTCTCTCTCTCAAGATATAGTGTACTCTTCTGGGTGCAGCACACGATAGTCAGCTAGACCATTTCAAGAGGGTGGTTCCCTCAAGTGAGTGGTTGTGCCCGTGTTCCATAAAGAGCGTGGGGGTGTGTGCTTTTACCATTTTAACGCGCGGAGCAGATGGGATGGACGGGAGGGGATGAGACTATTCCGCACACAGTTATGGCCCAACCGCGGTTCAAGGGTGGTCGACGAGCAGAGAGAAACATCTGGTCATGCCAGAGCGTGGTAAGGGGGCCGTCTCCGTCAACACTGTTACGGCAGATGGTAGGCATCACTTAATGTGGAAACAGTCCACGTGGAGCTAGGCGTGGTGACGGTGAGGTGAGTGGATGAAGTGACAGGAGTGGGAGATGGGGTGGTGGCGAGGTGACGGGATGAGGTAGCACCCGTGAAGACAACAGATTAAACAGCGGTCCCGGCTTAAAGGGAAAGCCCTTTCTGTGCGTCCCTGACTGCAATCTGGCATATTATGAACACGCAAAAAAAAAAAAACATGCAGCCCGCCACACACCGTAGCGGGACGGCCACAGCTACGGCAAGTAACCCCCACATACAAACAACTTTGAGAAAAATTTGACGTGACAAACCAACAGGCAGTTGTGGCCCCATAAAATGATGGCGGTTTCAGGAAGAAGTTGACTCTTGAGAGGCTGTGAGGAAGGCAGCCTGGCCGCTACAGAAAGTGGCCTCCAGCCTAAAGCGATACGCCATGACAGGGGGTGGTAGTAGCCAAGAGCAAACACCTACCTAGGCAGAAGCAAGGGGTGCCGTGGACCTACCCATTCGACTTGGTCTCATCTCGCTCACAAGTGGTGCTGTCATATCACTGACGGCCCTGATTCACTAATGACGGTGGCACATATGAGGACCTGGCTTACAGCGGACTTAAGCACTGACAAGATGGGTGATTCCAGTTAATAAACATGCCCTTCATACAGCAAGCCACACGACACGCCCACCAACTGAGACTGAGAACCATTGACCCTGACTGGTGGCCATCGACCAATGATTGAAAACCGTTCATCGAAACTGAAAGCCGATGATCCTTACTGAAGCCATGACTGAAGGCCATCCACCGGTAAGAAAAGGCCATCCAACATGACCAAAAGCCCACAGATCATGTCTATAAATAGCATCACCCTGACTCATGTACCATCAACAATTGCATCCCCAGCAATACTTCCAGCGAGCATGGGTGCGCACAGCGATGCCAGCGCGCCACGGACATACAGTTACTGCATAAGCACCCACCAGCCACACAACCTCTCAAGATCACAGGCACAAATACCGCTACCTCGTGAGCACTACCAGCAACAAAGCCTCAACGACACAACAAGTACCACAAAAGAGCACCCCTCACCTGCTGGCTTTCTCGTCAGCTCCTCGCGATCAACCCCCCTTGGCTCACATCCGCATCATCCCTCCGTACAGTGGCGGACCCCCCGCACCTGCCATGTCTCGCCCCCCCCCATCCATCGGCCTGCCGGCGTCGGGCATGCCTGCAGGCACCTGCGAGCTGATGATGAGCGACTGCACCAGGCTCTGCGCTTGTTGCGTCTGCCAGGGTCGGGTGGGCGGGAAAACAATGACGAGGTACCCTCTTAGGATCTATACTGGAAAGAGAAAGGGGTCAGAGGCAGTGGGGACAAGAGGGCGGGACAGGCAAGGGAGGCCGGGCTCAAGCTGCGCGAGATAACCAAATACAATAATGGATGCGACTAGCTATTACAAGTACATTATAGATAACCGTAGCCTAGAATGGAAACGACTAGCTATTACCGGTACATTTATGTCAAGACACTTGAGCAAGGCTTCACCCAATTTACCGCAACAACGCTGAGGCTAACATTTTTAATAACATGTAAAAGGTTGTCACTTGAAATTTTTGCAGTAACCAGATCTACCTCTCATCAATACTACGGTTTATTTATGTGAGGGTATCATCCACAGATCTGCCACATGACAACAAATCTAACAGAGGTAACTCAGAGTCTGTCCCTTGATTCCTATCAGCACCATCCACCCCATTTCCTCTCTTACCTGTTCAGGTGTCCCTGTGATCTCCAACATCCGTGCGAGCGTGACCTCGTCTGGGTCGTGCAGCCGGAGCACCGCGCCCGTCATCTGGGCACGTGAAGGAGATGATGCCAGGAGGAAAACGCGTGGGAGGTAGGTAGGCTAGCCCCGAAAGCAACAACATGAGAGCGCAAAAGAAGCCGATACGCTGAAATGGAGCCAATCGGGTGTAGCAAGATGGACATCAGAAACAAGTAATTTATAACAACACTTAGAATGCTGGCAGCTAGCCATTCTAAGGTCATCCACGGCAAGCGTAAAAGGGAAAAGGTCTGTTGCAACCGCATCACTCTTGTGCTACCATCATCAAAGCCGTACAGGAGAGATGAGGACATGCCGTCACCACAAACGATTGACATTAATAATATTTATCATAATGACTATGATCATTTCCATTGCCACCCACCTTTTGCACGTGCGCGAGACGCAGCCCTCCTCGGCCCGCCACCGCAGGCACCACCTGTGCGGGCAACGAGATGCGGATGGTCGTACTGACGACGCCTGCCAGGGGCGCCAGCACACTGGGGAACAAGAGCATGCAGTCACAGGTCGAGGCCGCACGTGGAGACACGGGCGCGATGTGGAGATAGCAGACAAGGTGTGGATCGTCAGCATTGGCTATAAGTCATCGCCACGTCAATGATTTAGCTGAACCCTTCCCTTGACAGGAGAATACCCATAGGGAGAAGCCACGGGGTTTGGAGAGTGGGGTTTTCAGTAGCCTTGCCCTTTGCCATTTCAGGTCTGTCTCGTCCCATACAAGCCATTGTGGAACCAAATAAGGGC
The DNA here is from genome assembly GCA_009746045.1 of Mesostigma viride. Lineage (NCBI taxonomy): Eukaryota > Viridiplantae > Streptophyta > Mesostigmatophyceae > Mesostigmatales > Mesostigmataceae > Mesostigma > Mesostigma viride. The sequence goes on along the minus strand of RPFO01002049.1, from coordinate 63,708 downwards.
TAAGTTGTGGTTCTCTGAATTTTTGTTTATAGCGCACTAGGAAGACAAACCGCAACAGTGGGTTTAGTAGAGCTACCTTCCACCAGCTCAGTTGCGGATGAGGGGCAGAGAATGCGGATCCCCGATCCGGGAAAACGAGAACCTTCCGTGGGAAGTCGGTGAGACCCAGGGGACAAAAAAGGACACAGCCTGCTAGCGAGCAAGAGATGCACCTGCCAAGAGAACTAGTGGGTACAGACAGGAGAGGTACAGAAAAGACACAAGATCTGAACCCGATGGAACCGGGGGGTGAATGCGTTGCACAGTGCCCCATGGACATCAAAATGCAAGCAAAACACATCAAGACTCACCAGGATGCCTATCCTGGCACACGAAACATACTGGCATGAGAATTGCAGGCTACAAGACTGTTGGCACACTACAAGGGCTGGCACACTAAAACACCGGCCCACAAAAAATGTTGGCACATGGTGACGTTTGACGGGCATGAGAGAAGCCTGTTTGACTGGAACATGGAAATGCTGGCACGAGGCACCCGCTTACGAGGGTGCTGCGCTCGGGAAGAAGTCCCGCCCACTCAACCCTGGCAAGGTGTCGCTGGAGAACATGCCACCACCGGGAGCGCCACCATATGCCGGCGGCGCGGCAGCGGGTGCCCGTTGTTGCGGGTAGCTGTAGTCTGACGGCATCTGCTGGGGTGCCTGCTGCTGGGGGGGGGCATGGTCATGGGTAGGCGTACAGTTGGACATTTGGCACATGCGAGGGTGCAAAATGAACAAGCAAGTGCATGCTGCAGTACCTGCTGTGCAAGAGGAGGTACCGGCTGCTGAGGGCGAGACATGGGCATGGGTGGACGGAGAATGAACTCAGCACATTAGTAAATTAATGACCCAGCACATATAGGATTCCAGTCACCCCTCCTGGTGACTCACCCTCGAAAAACGGTTTCCGTGTCACACGCTGAATTGCAACACGACAGCAGACCAGCGCGTAGCATGCCTGACGGGCAAATAAACGGAAGGCCATGGGACTTCCCGCAGGATCACGATACAGAACATGGGACTTCCAGCAGGATCACGATACAGAACATGATGAGGATAAGGATCCATGAACTCAATAACCCAAGGTGAGCTATACCCATTCAAAGAGGTTCCTCCTCGCACGCCTCGGCAGCACCCTGTGTCCATGTGAACCACCCACAGGCCACCCAGGCCACCCACCTGCGGCCGCATGGGCGATGGCTGCTGCTGTTGCTGATGCATCCGCCACCCTTCACCTTCCAAAGGATCCAGCATCGGCGGCATCTGCGGCGGCTGCTGGGGTGGCCACGTCTCCCGCTCCAATGCCCCCCCTGGCATGCCCCCACCCGGCATGCCCCCGCCAGCCGGGGGACCCCGTGGTGGTGGTGGGCCTTGATCAGGGAAGCCCGGGGAGGGGTAACCCCCTGCCCGGGGTGGCGGTTGGGGCATCGGGGCATTCCCACCCCCGCCACCTCCACCGCTGGCACCGTCACTGGCGACAGCTCGCAGCTGTGCGATGATGGCCTCCAGGGCTTTCCTGATCTCGTTCACCGACCCCACGACCTGCATGATGCCATCCTCTTTCTTCAAGCAGCTGGGCAGGTCTTTCTTGTCCGGCACCTGTGGGAGGCATCGGGAGGCATCGGATTATGTGCGGTCGAGGGCGTGTTAGCGCCGACAGGTGGTGGTGAGAAATTATAAATTATTAATCATCCTTTCAATATGACATGCGGCACGTCGCTTGTTGCATGAGAGAAAATGTTGGAGAGTATGTGGGAGTTGGACTTGTGGTATTCTAACAGACGCGCACCGGCTTGATATCACCCTTGGCTATCCCTGTAAACCATTCACTGTCACCTGTAAATGGTTCACTGTCACCTGTAAACGGTTCACTGTCACCTGTAAACGATTCATTGTCGCCTGTAAACAGCTCACTGTCACCTGCAAACGGCTCGCTGTCACCAGTAAACGGTTCACTGTCACTTGTAAACGATTCACTGTCACCTGTGAACGGTTCACTGTCACCTGCAAACGGCTCGCTGTCACCTGCAAACGGCTCACTGTCACCTGCAAACAGCTCGCTGTCACCAGTAAACGGTTCACTGTCACCTGTAAACGGTTCACTGTCACCTGTGAACGGCTCACTGTCACCTGTGAACGGCTCACTGTCACCTGCAAACAGCTCGCTGTCACCTGCAAACGGCTCACTGTCACCAGTAAACGGTTCACTGTCACCTGTAAACGGTTCACTGTCACCTGTGAACGGTTCACTGTCACCTGTGAACGGTTCACTGTCACCTGTAAATGATTCACCGAGCTTGCACATTGGCCTTGGAGACTGCCCACCGCACGCTTGTGTTGCCGCCACACGACACCACACACTCGCATCTTCGCTCACCATACAGGTATCCCGTTAAGTAGAGTTCCCCGTAATCGCAGTATTACTATGCCAGAGGTCCTGCGTTTGAATCCTAGTAGCAAATCCATTCAACTGTACATGTAGACAGGTCACACAACCTGCTAGTTGGGTCATCGGCGCCCGAGTCTGCCCTCAATGACCAGATGTCCACCCACAACATAAACACCCTGGCACTTTCGTACACTACATCTGTACTACACTAGACCTGTACGGTATATCCATAAACTGGTCACTGTACCTGCTCGTTGGCTCCCGAGTACACACTCGACATCCAGAAGTTGTGCAAACACCCTACCACCATTTTACACCACTATGTCACAATTGTACACTGTGTCATTATGTCACCATGGTACACTACACTATCGTGATAGACCGGTCACTGTACCTGCACATCAGCGCCCGAGTCCGCCCTCAACGCGCGGATGTTGCGCCCCCCCTTGCCGATCAGGTGCGCGAGCGTGCGGTGGGCAACCACCAGCCGCACGGTCCACTTGCCGCCGTTGTCCACGGGGGAGCTCATGTTGACGTGGTTAAGAATCATGTACAGCCCCTCTTGCGCATGGCACATCCGGGGGTCATTCTGCCAGGGCGAACAAGGCCAAGGGTAAGGACGCCAGGGGGAAGGACGCCAGGGGGAGGGAGGCAAGAGGAAAAGAGGTGAGGGGTTCGGGAATTGCTACGAGGCAGTGGTACCGAGATGGAAAAAAAGAATAACAGGTTATCTGAATGGCTTACGGACTGACAGACACGCACCATGTAACTAGCAAACCATTGCTGATGAGACAGAACTTGCTGATGCGAGCAACAAATAAGCGCTGGCCAGCCAACTAGCAAATAACCATATCTCAGTGATCCCCCCATAAACATGGACATGCTTAGTCCTCCCAACCCTAAACCCTAAAACCCTAAAACCCTAAAACCCTAAAACCCTAAAACCCTGAAACCCTAAAACCCTAAAACCCAAAAACCCTAAACCCTAAAACCCTAAACCCTGAAACCCTAAAACCCTAAAACCCTAAAACCCTAAAACCCTAAAACCCTAAAACCCTAAACCCTAAAACCCTAAAACCCTAAAACCCTAAACCCTAAAACCCTAAACCCTAAAACCCTAAAACCCTATCAGTGGTAATCCCCCTAAATACACGGACCATGGTAAGTCCATGACACACACCAGATGATGCCCAGCTTTATTATTTAGTTATGCTGTGACTACGCAGAGAGCCACTCTCTGCTGAGAAGCCATGCCTTGGCTTTGTATAGCCATGCTGATCTTCCCTCCCCATGACAGGCTCCCCTTAGTTGGGTTGAACCTGAGACTCTGGGGGTGCAGGTGCCCTGGTGCACCTCGAGCAAGTGTCGTTTACATTCCCACCCTTGCAGGAAGTAGCTTAGAATGTATTAAAAGCCATATGCCCCTTCTCTGGGATATGTGCTACATTTACTCCCAATGGAGTCATGTTCCTAATGAATTAATGGTAAGTCCTCTCTCCTCCTAACTAACATCGTCTGCCAGACTTCCCTGTATATAAAAATAATGCCCTTTGTAGCCCACCCCCTCCATGAGCACCCACCTTATTGCGGACACGCTTTTTCCCCAAAGATCCCCTCTGTGCTCGTCCCCATCTATCCGCAAGGAAAAGATAGAAGATAGAAGAGAAGCGATGGGAGGTGGGTGGAGAAGAGAAACGGATGGAAGAGAAGCGATGGGAGGTGGGTGGAGAAGAGGAACAGATGGAAGAGAAGCGATGGGAGGTGGGTGGAGAAGAGGAACAGATGGAAGAGAAGCGATGGGAGGTGGGTGGAGAAGAGAAACAGATGGAAGAGAAGCGATGGGAGGTGGATGGAGAAGAGGAACAGATGGAAGAGAAGCGATGGGAGGTGGGTGGAGAAGAGGAACAGATGGAAGAGAAGCGATGGGAGGTGGGTGGAGAAGAGGAACAGATGGAAGAGAAGCGATGGGAGGTGGGTGGAGAAGAGGAACGGATGGAAGAGAAGCGATGGGAGGTGGGTGGAGAAGAGGAACAGATGGAAGAGAAGCGATGGGAGGTGGGTGGAGAAGAGGAACGGATGGAAGAGAAGCGATGGGAGGTGGGTGGAGAAGAGGAACAGATGGAAGAGAAGCGATGGGAGGTGGGTGGAGAAGAGGAACAGATGGAAGAGAAGCGATGGGAGGTGGGTGGAGAAGAGGAACGGATGGAAGAGAAGCGATGGGAGGTGGGTGGAGAAGAGGAACAGATGGAAGAGAAGCGATGGGAGGTGGGTGGAGAAGAGGAACAGATGGAAGAGAAGCGATGGGAGGTGGGTGGAGAAGAGAAACAGATGGAAGAGAAGCGATGGGAGGTGGGTGGAGAAGAGAAACAGATGGAAGAGAAGCGATGGGAGGTGGGTGGAGAAGAGGAACAGATGGAAGAGAAGCGATGGGAGGTGGGTGGAGAAGAGGAACAGATGGAAGAGAAGCGATGGGAGGTGGGTGGAGAAGAGGAACAGATGGAAGAGAAGCGATGGGAGGTGGGTGGAGAAGAGGAACAGATGGAAGAGAAGCGATGGGAGGTGGATGGAGAAGAGGAACAGATGGAAGAGAAGCGATGGGAGGTGGATGGAGAAGAGGAACAGATGGAAGAGAAGCGATGGGAGGTGGGTGGAGAAGAGGAACAGATGGAAGAGAAGCGATGGGAGGTGGATGGAGAAGAGGAACAGATGGAAGAGAAGCGATGTGAGGTGGATGGAGAAGAGGAACAGATGGAAGAAGAGCGATGGGAGGTGGGTGGAGAAGAGGAACAGATGGAAGAGAAGCGATGGGAGGTGGGTGGAGAAGAGGAACAGATGGAAGAGAAGCGATGGGAGGTGGGTGGAGAAGAGGAACAGATGGAAGAGAAGCGATGGGAGGTGGGTGGAGAAGAGGAACAGATGGAAGAGAAGCGATGGATGGGAGGTGGGTGGAGAAGAGGAACAGATGCAAGAGCAGCGATGGGAGGTGGGTGGAGAAGAGGAACAGATGGAAGAGAAGCGATGGGAGGTGGGTGGAGAAGAGGAACAGATGGAAGAGAAGCGATGGGAGGTGAGTGGAGAAGAGGAACAGATGGAAGAGAAGCGATGGGAGGTGGATGGAGAAGAGGAACAGATGGAAGAGAAGCGATGGGAGGTGGGTGGAGAAGAGGAACAGATGGAAGAGAAGCGATGGGAGGTGGGTGGAGAAGAGAAACAGATGGAAGAGAAGCGATGGGAGGTGGGTGGAGAAGAGAAACGGATGGAAGAGAAGCGATGGGAGGTGGGTGGAGAAGAGAAACAGATGGAAGAGGAGCGATGGGAGGTGGGTGGAGAAGAGGAACAACTTCTATTTAGCTCCCCCCTACTCGAAACCCGTCTCTCAAGCCAGCGCTTGTGCCATGATGGTCACAGGAATCCTCGCCCACCTCATCATCATCCCCGCGAACCAACCGACGTCCCTCGAAACCGACATTCCGTGACCCACCTCATCTGCCGTGATCGTCACGGGAACCTCCCCCACACCCTTGCTGGCTTCCCCGATATGAATCTCCGCGCCGGCGTCCGCCCGCATCGCCTTGATCGTCTCCCCCCTCCGCCCAATCAGCGACCCGACCGCCGCCTCTGGCACTAGCACCCGCAACGTGAACACCTCGCAACCGCCACCGGGCGCCGCGCCGCTGCCCATGCCCACCCCGATCCGGCCGCCCATACTCGGGGGGAGGTCATCCTGGATGTCCCTAGGAGGTCCCATCCCCCGCCCGTACTCAGGCCCTCCCCTGCCCATGCCCCCGTATTCCTGGTCCCTGTACTCGTCATACCCCCCCCTGGGGCCCCGGTCGTTATGGAACCCGCGGTCCATGTCTCCCGGGAATCCGTCCAACCGGCTATGGACGCTCGGGCGGCCATGACTGGGCCCCTCGGGCGGGTGGGAGAGCATCGTGCCCATCCCGCCGAACGCGTCGCGGATGCGAGTGGATAGCGGGCGGAACGCCGCCAGCACCGCATCGAGCTCGCCGGACACCTGCAAAGACGATGTAGAGGACACCAACAAGGTGAAAGGTGAAGACAGATTCAGGGATCACTGACCAGGTGAAAGGCATCAACATGTACAGGATCGCCTCAAGAGAGGGGACGACGATAACATGAAAATGGGCTTGTGTGTTTGGCAACAAAATAAAACTAACCATTGGAATGGAGATGCATTGTTGGGAACATAGCATTGGGGAGAGTTACTGGCGTGCGGAGGCATGAAGGCAGGGAGAATAAGTGCTATCGCACAGGAATGAACTGCGATGATGATGATGATGATGATGATGATGATGATGATGATGATGATGATGATGATGATGATGATGATGATGATGATGATGATGATGATGATGATGATGATGATGATGATGATGATGTGTCATTTATGCAACACAAGCGGCGAGTGCTCATCGCATCGGGGCCCGGCCGGAAAGGGAACTGAAAAGTGGGGTATTTTAAATTTCTGAATAATGGTATGGTGAATATTTGGTATTTTGGATGCTCACTTGCCTATCTCTGCGTCCCCCGGGGAGTGAGGATCGAGAGCTGCACACAATGTATCAACCTAATGGCTGATATAAAAAATAATAAAAGATGGTAACTTACCAACATCCCTCCATTGACATGCCACGGAGTATTAAAAAGTTCATTCGAGCTTTGTACCTACAGGTCCATGGTGGTGCCTAGTGCATGTCCCACGTTTTACGCATGCACTACGCAATCCTTTATGAGAGCCTTTGTGGTTGTATCCCTCTGTGATGCGAGCACAAGAGATATGTACAGATATGCGCCTGAGGTTATTGCAGTAGTGTATGGTCAGGCGTGCCTGTTTACAACAGGAGGTGACCGTGTACCACAATATGTATTACAACGTCAACATCATGTGTGTGGTGTGAGAGAGCGGGGTGTATTGCAGCGTGTTGTCAACAGCCAAAACGCTTGGAACGTCCCACAACCACACACCGCCACAATACGCAACCACCATTGGTAGGCAACCACTAAACCTTGTGCTGTGTGGCGCCCTACCGCTATACGATGCGGCATTGGCATTTCTCTTCCAACAACATTGCGCTGGCACTAATAGAGAAAAGTGACCAGTCTAAAGAACCAGTAGAGTGGCACCATGGATGGCAGCCATTTTACTGCAACGAGTCAGACCACTTTTTAGAATTTTGGAAATCGTGTTCCCTCCCCAAAATGATGGTATCTGTTTGGATGAAAGTAGGTGGAAAGTTGCCGTCATGGTGACACCAGCACCAAAAACTCGTGCTCACCTGCATCAAGCAATCGTCTGGGTCCGCGCAGCCTTCACCCCTGTGCCCGATTTTAATCAACGCGCCGCTTTTCTCTCGTATGCTTTTTACCACATTGCCACCCTTGCCGATTACAGCGCCCGATTCCCCTGGATTGAGCAGCATTCGGATGACAAGAACGCCCTTGTCATCGCCTTCCTCGCGAAAAATGTCATTGATTTTCTTGACGGACAGCAGCAGCCCTTCTTGAGGTGGCGACCACTCCTCGCTCTCCTTGTGCACGCCTGATATAACTATCATCCGCTCCTCCCCGTATAGTGGATCCGGGAGTTTGATGTGGCACCCGGAATCCTTCCGCAATTTCTTGACAACATTGCCATCTTTCCCAATAAACTGACCCGCCAGTGTCCTCGGGATCAGCAACCTGAAAAACGTATTATCCTGAGAAGTATCGGGCCCATCATAATCCCGGCGTCGCTTTGAGCCTCCGTCAGGCTCTGACTGCGGCTGCCGGCGTTTGTCTGACTTGCCTGCCATGGGAAACCGCTGCTGCAATTGCTACAATCAGAAATAAATGCTTCCTGCGTGTAACTTCGCAGACCTTAAAAGGATCTCAAGAGTTGCCCTTAGCCCTTCGTTGTGCACTCCTGTGTCATAGTCGCAGCTCCCTCGCTGTGTCAACTCCCACTCCAACAAAAATCTGTATGCGCACAGGTGCGCAGCTTCTAGAACCTTAAAGGCTCTTCCCGCCCCTGTTCCCGCTGACAAAATTGCGCGCCTGCCTGGTTGCCCAGGTCTGTCATGGCGGCCCACATGACGTTGATTGCCCCTTGTCTCCGGCCTGAGGCTTCTCAGGTGGCGCGAGTTGCGATGCCAGAACGAAAGATGAGCTCTGAGCCACGTTGTCAGTTGTAACCGCTGCGTTCTGATGCTGCCACATGGGTGCCTGACTTGGCCTTCCCACAACGATACGCGTGCACGCTGCCAGCGTGTGATTGCTAAGGATCAAGGACCAAACGATCAAACCACTCTGCAGCGTGCTCGCTTCAGAGCTTGGTGCCCTTCGAGGAAGGTCGCACCTAAGGACCAAGGCAATTTCTACCTTAAGAAAAGGTGTTTCCTGTGTCAGTGGTGTGGCTTGCAAGCTGGATATCGCGTGAGCAATCTAGAAAACTTTGCCGTCAAACTTGAGCCCCGAGGTCAGCCTACACAAGTTAGAAACAGCTTGCTTACGATTGATACTGGTTACGAAGGGACGCCAATTAGAATGGCTCGATGCTAGTTTTCTCTAGGTAATAGTTGTTCCGATGGCTTCATCATGCACTGGTATCAGCTACGGGTCCGCATTATCGAGGCATTTTTCCTGGCGTGGCCAATGCGGCAGCTGCAGTGCTCCACAGAGCGATGCTTCAGCGAACTTCAACACGACCTCCCGACTTGCGTATGCATGCCCAAGTCGACCAATCTCTTTGGGCCGTTTGCAATCAGCCAGCGAGGTATTAGGAGGTACGAGTGTGTCTCGCCCGAAAGTAAAAAAAGTCTTGACAGTGAAAGTAACGGTTGGTAGAATTGCGGTGGGCTCAGCGAGCAAATCCTGGCAAGAAGGGAAACAATGGGTTGACGTTCGCGGCTGTAAAGTCTTGGCGCCACCTCGAAGCCGCCTGGGCGGTCGAGCTCCTCGGGGGGTTGTGCACTTCATGGGGGGCGTGTTCCTCGGGGCGATACCGCATCTGGCGTACAAGTAAGGCTGTTACCTTTGCAATCTTTATTCCTCCCCGTCTGAATTTTTCGTTCTCCTGCCTCATACTAATTCGAGTTAGTGGTATTAACCAGGTTAGACTACGCGTGGATATGCGAAATTTGTCAAGAAATCCATTAGATCTTTCAAAATGGCCACTACTATGCGTAGGTACTATCATACCTGCACCTCTGATGAGCCACAGAAAAAAAAAAAGTCCTCTTGCAAGCCATACATCAATATCGTACACTCCTCTAATTAATCCCAAGTCCTGAAGATTGAAAAGATGAACGTCCTTTTACTGCAACCATTATGTGTCCTGATTCCAAGAAATGCTCGGCTTGTGCTGTGTCCACCGATACGAACGACCAACATGACTGCCAGGTACTGTGCTGCAGTACTTCAGCCACCAAAACCTGCTCGCGATCGTGTTGAATAGAACATAGTATATGGTGCACAGGATCTCCTCGTATTGTATTGTAGCCCCATCGTTGTTAGGAGAGGGACGCCCAGAATTCAGTTTGCCCCCAGGAATGATGCCATCATGCACGTGCCAACGTGCCAGCATGCCTGCTGGGTGTGGCAGGGAGAGCAGCCAAAAGAACATGGTTGTTCTTCCGAACTGTTCTTCCCTGGAACCGTTGCCTATTGTTTTCCCATGCATAATTCTTTGCCCAATAGCCAGCCAGCCAGCCAGCCAGCCAGCCAGCCAGCCAGCCAGCCAGCCAGCCAGCCAGCCAGCCAGCCAGCCAGCCAGCCAGCCAGCCAGCCAGCCAGCCAGCCAGCCAGCCAGCCAGCCAGCCAGCCAGCCAGCCAGCCAGCCAGCCAGCCAGCCAGCCAGCCAGCCAGCCAGCCAGCCAGCCAGCCAGCCACCAACCATGTAAAGTGACAGCTCTCTAGTGATTAGCAACCCCATAATATACAGAGGTTTCCTTGTTTGTCAATAGCACAATATCGTTCATGCGCCACCGTGGCGGCATTCCAATCTGTCTATGTGGTGAGACTTTAAAGCGTTCATTTGTTAACCTTTGGATTGTTTTCTTTGGCACACTTGTTAACCCCTGCCATGCCATACATGCCTTTTTTCTGTGGCCCTCTTGTTACAACATGCCTTCGTCCCACCCTTTCCCCTTTCCCCCATCCTCCCTCGCAGCTCTCCTTACCTAGCCACTGCCCCCTTGTCCGTGTGCTTCCCTGCCCTTGATCTACCTTCTTCCCTCCCTCCTTGCTTCTCTCTCTCCCTCCTGGCCTCTGTCTGTCCCTTCCGCTTCTCTTTTTCTTCACCCTTTTTTTCTTCCTGTCTTCCTTTTTTCCTTCCTTTCTCCTTCCTTCTTTTCTTTTTTCCCTCCCTGCCTCCTCTTCCTCCTCCCCCATATGTCCCTCCCTTTCTCTCCCGACCCCTCCTCCAGCACGCTGCTGCAGGGGCTTGCGGATGGCGGTTACATCATCGTGGCCAACCCCTTCCAGACCACTTTCGATTACCTCGAGTGCGTGCGCGGAGTGAGGGAGCGGTTCACCGAGACGTACCAAGTGATGGTTGAGGACGGGTGGCCCCGGGAGATGCGAGGAGCGGGCAGGTTCAGCCCAGCTGTGGACATTGGAGCGCTGCCGGTCTTTGGGATCGGGCACAGGTGAGGCTGAAGAGATTGCCTTAAGGAAAGGTTAAGGTTGCACAGGTATATGGTGTGCGATATTGTCAGGCACAGGTACGGTTGGCGAGATTGCTAGGGTCGTGCAGGCAGGGCGGATAGGCTGCTCTTGTGCTCTTCACGGTTGCCCTTGTGTTTTTCACGGTTGATTGAGGATTTTGGGGGCGCTTGATAGATAATGGATGGGGCGCCTTGTTATGATGATTCTTTTTTGGGAGGGGGGCTTTTTTCTTTTTTTAGAGCTGCCTAGCCATGGTGTGGGACGGCCCTGATTTTGTGACCGGCGATAGAAGTGGCATGTTGTGGCTGGCGCATTTGGCAGGAATACCTCCCACTACGCTTTGTATCTCTGCTGCGTTTGTTCAGTTTTGCCATGGCTCAAGCCTCTTTTGCTTTTCGTCCATCTGTTCGTCCATCGGTCCCTCTGAATGTGTCTCTGGGCAGCAATGGGTCATTGCTGCACATGCTGCTGGCGACATTGGAGGGAGAAAACACAGCTTCTGTGAGTGCCTTTGTAGACAATAGTCAATCGGGAACGATCAATGGTAAATTGTGGAAAATAAAGGTTTTGAGCAGCGGTAAACCTGTTGCAGCTAGCTTGCACAAGCTGTATTTTGCAGCGAAACATTCTTCGCCGTTGCCACAGGGCTATCCTGCATTGGCAGGCAGGCATGCATGCATGCCTGCCTGCCTGCATGCATTCATGCAGGCAGGCAGGCAGGCCTGCAGGCCGGCGGGCGGGGGAGTGGGCGGGCGGGCGGGCGGGCTGGTTTGTCTGTCGTGCAAGGCATGGAATTTGTAAACACAAGGCATGGAACTTTTTACCTTGGCTATACAAAGAAGTTACGTACATCATCCATGAAAGGATGAAGGTGTCATAGGGAAACGCTTGCAACTCACAAACAGCATTCTTCAGAGATCTTAAGCATGCTTTCAAGCAGGCTTATTGCAATGTCTGAGTTTCTCCTCAGATGATTGTATATGTATGTGTGGCTGTTATGAAGAGCTCAAATATTAAGAGGGACTTTGGTCCAATCCCCATTCTCAAGTTCCTATATTTTATGCCTCAATTCAAACCCCTGGGGTTTATAATTGTAGACAATACCTCATGGGTTTACTGCATTTGCGGGGTCACTGTACTCACGTGGTCGCTGTACCTGTAAATGGTCGCTGTACGTGGGGCGCGGCGTGTTCGCGATACAGGGCAACGCACTGATCTCCTACAATAATCGGCCTGCCTCAAGGGCAGTCCCTGTGCTGAACGAGGCAAGTTCCATGGGTTTGCGTGGCTGCACACAGAAACACGGGGCCTTGGTCGTAGAATGCCCCACATGTGTACACATCGATCCCTTACAACGATTGCTACTGTTGATGATCTAGTTTTAGTAATCCATGGATAGCAATCACCCTATCATGGGACCTGGGCGTGTGTGCATGGGTCCTGGTTTTAAGCCATCCATGGATGCTGACCTGTTCAAGGAACAGTGATGGGGATGGTTTCTCGGGTAACAAGTGGGTGGGAGAATTACAATTGTGTCATGATAGGAGAGTGCTGTTATGGATGAGAGTGTTGTTATGGATGAGCGTGTTGTTATGGATGAGAGTGCTGTTATGGATGAGAGTGTTGTTATGGATGAGAGTGCTGCTATGGATGAGAGTGTTGTTATGGATGAGAGTGTTGTTATGGATGAGCGTGTTGTTATGGATGAGAGTGCTGTTATGGATGAGAGTGCTGTTATGAATGAGAGTGCTGTTATGGATGAGAGTGCTGTTATGGATGAGAGTGTTGTTATGGATGAGAGTGTTGTTATGGATGAGAGAGTTGTTATGGATGAGAGTGCTGCTATGGATGAGAGTGTTGTTATGGATGAGCGTGTTGTTATGGATGAGAGTGTTGTTATGGATGAGAGTGCTGTTATGGATGAGAGTGTTGTTATGGATGAGAGTGTTGTTATGGATGAGAGTGTTGTTATGGATGAGAGTGCTGTTATGGATGAGAGTGCTGTTATGAATGAGAGTGCTGTTATGGATGAGAGTGCTGTTATGGATGAGAGTGCTGTTATGGATGAGAGTGTTGTTATGGATGAGAGTGTTGTTATGGATGAGCGTGTTGTTATGGATGAGAGTGTTGTTATGGATGAGAGTGCTGTTATGGATGAGAGTGTTGTTATGGATGAGAGTGCTGTTATGGATGAGAGTGCTGTTATGGATGAGCGTGTTGTTATGGATGAGAGTGTTGTTATGGATGAGAGTGCTGTTATGGATGAGCGTGTTGTTATGGATGAGAGTGCTGTTATGGATGAGAGTGTTGTTATGGATGAGAGTGTTGTTATGGATGAGAGTGCTGTTATGGATGAGAGTGCTGTTATGGATGAGAGTGTTGTTATGGATGAGAGTGTTGTTATGGATGAGAGTGCTGTTATGGATGAGAGTGTTGTTATGGATGAGAGTGTTGTTATGGATGAGAGTGCTGTTATGGATGAGAGTGTTGTTATGGATGAGAGTGTTGTTATGGATGAGCGTGTTGTTATGGATGAGAGTGCTGTTATGGATGAGCGTGTTGTTATGGATGAGAGTGCTGTTATGGATGAGAGTGTTGTTATGGATGAGAGTGTTGTTATGGATGAGAGTGTTGTTATGGATGAGCGTGTTGTTATGGATGAGAGTGTTGTTATGGATGAGAGTGTTGTTATGGATGAGAGTGTTGTTATGGATGAGAGTGTTGTTATGGATGAGAGTGTTGTTATGGATGAGAGTGTTGTTATGGATGAGAGTGCTGTTATGGATGAGAGTGCTGTTATGGATGAGAGTGTTGTTATGGATGAGAGTGTTGTTATGGATGAGAGTGCTGTTATGGATGAGAGTGTTGTTATGGATGAGAGTGTTGTTATGGATGAGAGTGCTGTTATGGATGAGAGTGTTGTTATGGATGAGAGTGTTGTTATGGATGAGAGTGTTGTTATGGATGAGAGTGCTGTTATGGATGAGAGTGTTGTTATGGATGAGAGTGCTGTTATGGATGAGAGTGCTGTTATGGATGAGAGTGCTGTTATGGATGAGAGTGCTGTTATGGATGAGAGTGTTGTTATGGATGAGAGTGTTGTTATGGATGAGAGTGCTGTTATGGATGAGTGTTGTTATGGATGAGTGTTGTTATGGATGAGAGTGTTGTTATGGATGAGAGGGTTGTTATGGATGAGCGTGTTGTTATGGATGAGATCCATTTCTGGCCTTGCTTTGCTTTGCATGCATCACCACAAAACATCAAATTTATTACAATATGTGTGCTAGCTCTATACGGTGGAATAACACAGACATGTCTACCAGATGGCAACACGGCCATCGGTATGCTAGGGTGAGCACACTATGTGAATTTGCAGGGCCAGCCCACAGCAGCTGTGCCCCTGCTCTACCCACATCTCCTTACATGGCTAACAGCCGAAAATACGTAGGACATGCAAAAAGAAAACTCGAACTACCTAGCTATGGGGGTACTTTGTCCCAACCCAGGTTCACCCTCGGGTTAGTTAAACCATTCCCCCCCTGACCTCCCACACAAGGGTGAGGTCAGTTCATAGCTAAAAGAGGAGAGATGAAAACTGGAAGACATCAAAACGCGACGCCACCGAAGTGGCGCCGAAAAGCCGCTGGGTCAAAACCCAGGGCCTGAGCCCAGAGGGCGGGTGGGATGTCGCGCCCCAGGAGGCTGCGGTGGAGGCCAATGTAGCGCGTGACCGAGAGGGCCGAAGCCCACCGGCCGCGCAGCTGGATGGCCTCCGGCGACTCGCCAGCGATGGCGTCGTGCGTCGCCCCCCCATGCCGGAGGCTGTGAAAAGAAAACATCCCTGGGATGCCCATGCGGGCCTGCACAGCCTCCCACTGCTGCCTAGCCTGGCTGTACGTTAAGCCCGAAAGAGGAGTGCATCCGGGGGCTGGCCAGCCGTCAGACGTCGCAGGAGCCACAAAGAAAGTGGATCCCGGACGAGGACGTGCTGGGCCGCCCCCTGCGCAGTTTTGGGGTTGCGCAGCACAAGGGCACCGACCATGGGCCCTGGCTCGAGAAGGGGGTGGCCGGGATGAGCCACATCCCGAACCCGCAGCCCTAGCGCCTCGCTAATGCGTAAATACTGCTGGAAAGCAATAATAATCAACGCACTCAAATGCACCTGTCGACGTGAAACTAGCAACAGGGCAGTGAAATAGCAAAGGCGCCAGGGCATAGGCGGAGGGCTGACAGCCGGAACAAGCCGCTGCCAACCTGCTAGCAGGCGGTCCGCCAGTACCCAATTCCGAACAATGTCGGGGTAGTACAGGTGCAGACAGGCCTTGGCATGCTGGCATAAGGTACGCCCCCGCCCGCCTCTGGCATGGTAGACAGCAGAAATCCACTCACAGAAAATGGCTTCCGCGTCAGCTGGGTCGACAGGGCCAGGTGGCGCCCACGCCACGTAGACAGCCGCCGCGCCGGTACGCTGGCAAGGTAGACACAGGGTTGACTGTGCCCTCCAAAAGTGCCAAGTCCCGAGGGCGTCGCGCCCCCTCAGGCCCAGGGTTGGGATGCACGTCACCACACCGGGTCAAGTCAGGAATCCAAGCGCCACGCCGACTGGCCTTGTCAGCTGGGTTGTGGTCGGTAGCCACCCAGACCCAGTGGCTCTGCATGTCGCCAGCCAGTGACAGAGCGCAGTAGCGCCGAACCAGCTGGTTGAGGCGGTAGGAAGACGACCGCCCTCTGACAAACGCCCCCACCACAGCACTGGAGTCTACGAGCCGGACGACTCGCTTACCTCGACACGCCTTGGTCCGGCACGACCACTCGACCCCCTGTGTCGCAGCAATCGCCTCCTTGACGTTGATGTGGTTAGGCTGCCCCCGCCACCGGTAGGACAGTGCCGTACGCCAGTGGCCACTATCCAGCAGGCTGTAGTCCCCCTCCTCCATGCGCTCCAGGTCCCAGTCCTCCCCAGACGTTAAAGCTGTCGTCCGCCACCCCCGCGCTTCGCGCCGGGTCGCCAGCCGGGCACAATCGGCCCCAGGCAGGTCCCTGTAGACCACCCCACCGCCGGAGCCGCTCGCATCACTTGCGACGACCCGGTCAGAAAGGGGCCGGGCCCTGGCCGCCCTCAAAAAGGGGGCCAGGTCGATCGCCGCCTGAAGCTCCTGGCGGGCCCCCGCAGGGAGGCGCCAGCGGCGCCCAGGCAGGGAGGCATTCATGGCTGCTAGCAGCCGGTACGTCTCAGACCACACCGAAAGCATGGGGCGGCACAGCAGATGCATCCACACCCACTTCCCAAGCACAGAACTAAGTTCGCGGTAGTATGTAAACCCGCGATCTAAGATTCTATGAGTAGCAGCGATAACTGCCACCACACGCTCAGGAACAGGCACCACGTCACCATCTCTTTGGTGAATGACCCCACCGCCTGCACACCAGTCTGCTCTGCTGTCGCCCGTACCACCTTGTCAGACTTCTGCACCAGCCCAACAGCGGCGTAGGCAGCCTGAACACGATCTAGCTGCTGATTCACCCCATCCACCGACGCACAGTGGGTGAAATGGAGGTCATCGATCGTCACAGCATGCATACCTTCCAGATCCTGCCGAGATTCGAAGCACGGCGAGGGCGCCAAGGGCGCAGCAGGGTCCTCCTCCAGCCTCAGCCGGACGGTCTCCCCCGCCTCGTTGGCCTCCGCCACCAGGATCAGCGCGGACATGTTGATGCTCAGCCCACGACTAGCCTCCAACGGCGGCTTGGGGCCACAGCGGTACAACACAGACTGATGCACACACTGGGCCACGGCGACGGCCAGCTTGTTGCCCATTGGCCAGCACAACATCCACGGCCACACCTTCCGACGAGCCCCACTCAGGCCCACCAGATCCGACCACACCGGCATCCACGCACAGTACCGCCGCATCCAAACTGGCAGGCGGAGTCTGTTGTAGTACGAATCCAAATCTGATACGCCCCCAAAAACATCCTCCCCAGCGCGCGTGGGCAAATCGCAAATCACGCCAAGGTGTGGTAAAAAAGCGGGCATAGGATCTGGTAGTGGCATGTTGCCACGCCGGTTGTCCACAATCAGCCGTATACGGCCGTCGGGCTTTCCGACCCCAAAAGTACCGTTCACCATAGGCGGCTCCTCCTCAAAAAATCCACCCAAAATCCCCCTCTCCACACACACCGTGCAAACCCGCGCGAACTCCTCCATGCTACACCCCCGCGAGATCCGCATCGACTTCTGCAAGATCCGCTCTGCTGGGCTCAGCGTCCGTACCATCCTACTCTCATCATTCAAAATTGCTCCCCAAGAGGGGGGTAGTAAGTTCAGCACATCCACTTGGCCACCTTCCCCCGGACCAGGCAAGGCCAAGCGTGCGGCCACTAACGGTTCGTAAGGGGCTCCTTCAGCATATTCACCCCCATCCACTACAGATCCTGCCATTGCCGCTACGGAACCACCGTTCCGGCGGACAAAGGACCTGCAAGCATCATCGATCCCATCTAGGGCCGCCTGCTGCAGAGGCCCGGGCACACGGGCTGAATCTACAGCAGGCGGGTCTCCCCCCCCCCCCCATCCAGTTTAACGCCCTAACCGTCTGACAGGCTAGTGTGCGAGCATTAAAAGCCCGACTCATCCTATCGCGCCTACGGCCTGAGCGTACCTGCTGCCACCAGTCACGAGGTGGCAGGGTGCTGGAAGAGGTAGTGGAAGAAGGCACCGCTCCCTCACTTGTTGTTGTTGGACGGGCCGCCCTGCCCCTTCTTGCCGGGACCCTGCTCCAGCTTGTGCTGAAGCTTCCCCATGCTCATCGCGCCCGCACCGCCGGAGACGCCAGCATTGCCCCACCCTCCTGGAATGGCAGCATTGCCGACAGAGTGCCCTTCCAGCCCGTCGACCCCACATCCACCATCTGGCACGCCGTGATCAGCTTCGCCAGGTACTCGGCTGCTGCCAGCTCCAGAATCACTTCGGAGCGTGGCGTGGCCCAGTAGTCAAGATCTGTGACCATCGTGTCCAGGATGCCAGCCATTTGCAGGACCAACATGCGCCTCTCCCCGCTGGCTGTGTTGCCGTGCATTGTCAGCATTATCGACGCACGGATGGAATTCCCCCCCACGCTCTCTGCGTAGTCCAGCATCCCCGGCAGCACCGCCTCCAGCATGTTGCTCAGCAGGACCGGCACTGCATGCCCGCTCAGCGCCACTCCCTTCGTGCTCGCCAGCCTGCCAGCAGTCGTCGCCGCTGCTGGGCTTGCAGCTGCTGGAGTCTTTGCCTGGTCCAGCAGCTTCGACATGGCCGCTATCAGGACGCCAGTATCTCCTCCAGTGAGGGCGTTGCCTAGCCGGGTTGGAAAGCCACCCGTTGGGGTTGCATAGCACGTGTCGGTCCCCAGCAGCCGACCTATGTTTCGGTCTAGGTCCGCCACATCCCGGTCGGTCGCCCCAGGGGCGCCATCCTCCTCCCCACCGCCCGCTCCACCATGCCCCGCCCCCCGCTTCCACCTGCCGAAGGGGGAACACCCCCAGTTCCCACCGCACCTGCTGACACTGGTGGATCCGGCTCTGCAATAGCCTCCCCCAGTTGCGCTGCTAGCACATCGGCCAGGGCCTCCTCCCCATCCCAGTCGCTGACAAACCCCCTTTCCTCCAGTACGTCCATGACGTTCTTGGCACGCCCCGGAGTGAGCTTCTGGATCCGCTCTAGCCAAACCCCCTCCCCTAGGATCTTCTGGACCGCAGTGGCGGCCTCCTTTGGGGTGCATCCCTCCTTGGCTGCTTGCTTGAGTTTCGCTAGGAAATTCCGGTCTGGGGCTGTCACTGTGGTCATGGTGGGTTATAATGCTTGATGTGTTGCCTTGCGTTTTGTTTTTTGTGATGTGGTCACGTGAGGTTCTCAGGCAAAAGAAACAACCTGCTTCCCTAGAATGGAAGCCCACCTTTTATAGCGACCACCTGTCCAGCCAACCACTACCTGGGTGGCTGGGGTGCAGGTGCCAGCACAAAAATCGGATTTCTTCGAAAATAGTTTATTGTAGTGGTACGAGAGAGACCGCCGCAGCGGTTTTATGTCCCGCCGGCCGCGCGGGTTCCAGGCGTCAGACAATTAAGTCATAAATTAAATATGGGAAATTGTGGGCCGGCTGCCCTTGGTCAGGCCGCGCGCCACTAGTCCTTAAGCAGCTAGTACGGAATGTACGTCATTGCTGAAAAACCGGTGTCACATGCTAGTGACGTGACGGTCGCCACTTGTCAGTGGCCACATTTTGTGACGAAAGCACTTTGCGTGGCAAGTCCTAGTGGGCTTTGAAAGCAGGAGTAGGAATAGATCAAAGCTTGTATAATTGGTACGGAGTTTGTGATGCAAGTCTGACGTTGCACGGAAAGTGAACGACGGTTGTCGACGGCTGTCCTGCTTGGCCGAAGGGGAATATAGCCAAACCCAGTTTGTCGTCTAGGTAGTTTCTTTCACCCGCCCACCCACCCCTTTGTTCGCTGGCGCTGGGGGCATGCACTACGTGCTGAATTGTTTGCTGATTCCGTTCCACCTTGCCATTCATTCATGATGGCCCAGTCCACTCATTGTTCTAATAAAGACTGGTGATTCTTGGGAGTGAACGGCTGTAAATTTTTTTCTGAAAATTATTTTTTCTTTTTGTGCTATACGGCGTTGCATTCTCCACTCAGCAGGTTAGTCATAGATAAAATGAGCATAGCTCACCAAATTGTTGTCATGGATGAGAGTGCTGTTATGGTCAGGAATGAATATCCTTGCTTTGCTTCATCTACATTACAGACCACGATTTGCTGTCGCTTTCGCGGATCTGTTAGCTCTACGCCGTAACAGGCGGGATTACATAACTGGCGGAACTACTTTTACTGGCTGGCCATAGGGGCATCCATGTGCATCCAGTAAATACATGACAGCACAGGGCTTGCTGGCTGGGTCTCAGTAGCCATTCTCTTCAGCTCTGGTACCCACTTCATTGGCAGGGCAAAAGGTCAGGGCAAATGGTCCATGCAAATGGTCAGGGCAAGTGGTCAGGGCAAATGGTCAGGGGAAGGGGTCAGGGCATATGGTCAGGGCAAATGGTCAGGACAAAAGGTGCCTGCAATTATGCCAGCATCCCATATTAAAGATCATGTGCTGCTATATTAGTTAGATTCGGCTACGTCCTCTAGGTTTGTAAGTTACACTACAACCAGATTCCAGCCGTGGTCAACCTGCCTACTTCGGCGATACTAGAATATCGCGTAGGTCAGTGCGTAGTACTCCTGCGCACTTAGGTCTAGTGGTGAGTCATCTTCTATAGATTCAGCAATATCGGACATATTGGCACCCCTCTCCGGTAAAGAGGTTTTTCGCAGTCGGGCTGTTTCGAAACGTTAAGTGAGATGCCTTCGGATCGGGAGACTCACACAGCCGCGAAATCATGCCAAAGGTCCTATGTTCGATTCCTTGCTGGTAGCTTCTAGGCTTTCTTACTTTCTGTGTTCCGCGGAATCTTATATTTGGCCAGCTAGCGTTTTCACGTTTGTTGCTTTCTGACGGCGATGTGCTGCTATATTTTGTATTGCAGTGCAAGTTACTCTTGGCTCAGCTTGCAAAAGTAATCTGAGCAAAGGTTGTCAAACTAGAGCCTGGCTTAGGTCGGTTGTGGCTTCAATCTTAGTTGTCATGCGTTTTTATTGCCGTGACCTCAAATTTGTTTCTTATGACAGCGCGCTGCTATTCCTGATGGCCCTTATTTCTGGAACCCCCGCCCAACAGCTGTCGGAGGTGCTCACCCAGCTGGCGCCAGCTGTCACCAGCTCCCCGGTCTACCAGCTTGCGCGTGCCCTGCCGGGTAAGAAACCAGCTTCTGCTGAAGCTGCTAGTAGACACAAGTTAATGATAGACACAAATTATTTTACATATAGATTATAGGATTGTGTTAAATACCACTAGTAGTAGAAAAGAATTAGAACTTTAAGTAAAGCAAGGGACTTGATGAGGTGACATCGAGCGCAGGGCCACATTGCCACCATACGCAGGTGGATCTGGCTCATGAGCTATGTTTATAAATATTATTGCCCGACCTAGCGAGCCAAGAGCTTGGCTGCGGTGATTTGAGAGAATGAACTAACAAGCATGCCACCCACACCTCTGTTTTTGTATAGGAGTTATGCCGTATTGCTGATGCCACCCAGAGTTAACCACGCACCCAGTGAGCAACAAGTGCTCTGGCTTTTCTCTTTTGATGGTTCGTCCCCACTTTTCCAAATTTGATCAGGAGTGGCACATGTGCAAAGCACTGATAACTACGTAATTGACCCGCTACGTCTGTGAGAGTCGACACTAACACTAATTGCAGCAGCCGTGCAACACCTTGCTATCTATACGTACCCCTCCACACCAAGCGTTGCATATTCAGCGCCTCACGGCAATCGCTGTATGCAGCACTTTCTGCTAGATAGTGACAAGACATTCTATTCCTGTCTTGTTGCTTTCTGCCAGAGGACAGTGACAAGACATTCTACAAGCACAATCTTATACAGCACAATCTTATACTTTTCACACATACACCACAAGTACATAAAAGCACATATACTCATATATACTAAACGCAGATATACTAGTAGTAAGCACATATACTCACATATACTATAAGCACATATAAGCACATATACTCACATGCACTGTAAGCAGATATACATATACTATAAGCAAATATGCTCACATATACTATATGCAAATATAAGCTCATATACTCACATATACTAAAAGCCCCCTCTCCGGTAAAGAGGTTTTTCGCAGTTGGGCTGTTTCGAAACGTTAATTAAGATGCCTTCGGATCAGGCGACTCACACAGCCGCGAAATCATGCCAAAGGTCCTATGTTCCATCCCTTGCTGGTAGCTTCTGAGCTTTCTTATTTTCTGTGTTCCGCGGAATCTCAGATTTGTGCCGCTGGCGTTTTCATGTTTGTTGCTTTCTGATCTGATGACAATATACTAAAAGCAGATATAGGCTGTGCTGCTGCGTACAGCAAGACATTCTTATCCGGTCTTGTTGTCCGGTTGCATATGGTGCCTCCTTTGGTGTGGCCTGTGTGGTGTGGACTCTTATGGTCGTGACGGCGGTCAGGCCAAGTCCTGGACACGGCACTGCCTCTGCTGGAGGACGTGCTGATTAAGGAGGCGGTGCCAGCTGTCACCCAGTTGGACTCCCTTCTTCTCTCCGAGGTACACTGTGCCTTGCCAACGCTGTCGTTACAAGTGTAATTACATCTTATTACTATGTTCGACTTGTTAGAATTATGTATTTTGGAAAACCTTTTAAAAGACAATACTATGTTTTCTCCTATTCCAAAACAACATTCACTTATTTTAGGAATAAGACTTTTCTTTGTTTTCTTTCCTTTATCAATCGCCTCTCCTTACATTAACTTATCAAATAAGTTTTGCACTTTCTTCGTAACTATAATATAATATAATAAAGGCGTTGATTGAATGTGCCTGCGACAAAGTGCTGGGCCCAACGCCTTGCCTACATCACGGTTTCCAAATACCTGCTTCATGTTGCTGGCAAAGGTAGTGCGAAGAGTTTGCAAGACAATGTAAAGCGGGGGGGGGAGGGGATAACATACTCGTGGAAAGGGCTGGAAGCTGGAAAAGGCTTTCCAGGTACAGTAGGTCGGTGTAACTGGACAAAGTTATGCTGTGATGCACTTCATGGTAATGGACCACCCCGATGTCTACAAGCCCCCCTAGTCATGTCCGTGGCCCATGTATGCTGCGATACTCTGTTGCACTTGTGTACTCAGGTACACTTCGTGCCCTGAGTTGCATGTGCCATTCGCCTAGATAAAATTCTTTTTATCATCAAGGGATAAAACTTCTGTTTCTTCTACTGATCCGGCTTCTGCTGCGCATCACCATTCTCCTGTTTATTATCAGTAGCCATCCGCTTCGCATGAGGATTCACATCACCATTCTTGTTTCTATTGTCATTAGCCTTCTGTTTGCCATAAGGCCACCCCATGCTACTGGTTGGTTTCTGCTGGTTCCAACTATCCAGCCTAACCACAAGCGCGAAATGTTACATAATCTAATCTTGCATACAGTACACTATTTACCCATTTCCCTTTGCTTTTTCCCTTTGCTTCCTGGTACGTTTACTTCACCAAATGAAACCTTAGTGTTGTCCTATGCTGCCAACCTCCTTCGTGCAGGCATCCTCCTCTCTAATATCATTAAGGGTCTACTACAGGTTGAAAATATGTTTTCTCTGTTGTATTGCGGCGGTCACTCGTTTGTTGATCCTGATCCCCCTCTGCCCAGCTGGGAGGCGGTGTCAAGGAGTTTACGCCCACGCCCGACGAGTGCATGGCCAGCATCATGGCCTCGTACAGGGTCCCTGAGACCCTCATGGTCCAGTTCAATGTGGACACCATCGACGAGACGCCCGTGATGCACACGGCGCTCACCATGCTGGCGTCCGGAGAGCCCGGCGTCAAGGTGGACCCTATTGCTTACCTGCCAGGGACGCACCTAACCCCGCTGGCGCAGGCGGCGCGCTGGGAGGTGGGCCGCGTCTTTCTCCCCAGCGATGTCATTCGCCAGGTGATGCAGCAGGAGGCGGTCAAGGACCTGCGCGGCCTGCAGAGGGCGCTCCTGCAGTGGATGGACCGTGTCACCGCAATACCGCGTTGACACGCAAATTCTGATGATCGAGGCATCCATCAAGTCGAATACGATATATTTGCACAAGCATATTGCTGTTACGGCTTGTAACAAACGGTGGTAGTTATGCCGAAATTCAGCATTACGTCTGTCTAATTTGTTGATCCTACGTCAAGTTGTAGCCTGCCAATCAGGAGTACCGGTCATGCCGTTGGTCAGTTAGTATTCTACCGTTTACATTGTTCGTGGCGTCAGGCCGCGTACATGATGACTTGGACTAGTGTTTTGACCGTTGGTGTTCTGGACCAGCGCCGCCATATGTGGTACTAGTGTGTTATCCTCCGTAGATCTAGACCTACCTGTGATCGTACGGGCGAGGGCCATGCTTGGCCCGAGCACACACAAAGACGGTGATCATTTATGCGCCTTTATACCATTTGTGTCGACAGTCCAGGGAGGAGTTCCATGGTGGCTTGGGCTCATGATTTTGTGTATTCTCTCCTGTCAACATCTTGTGTTCTATCGACGTCTTGTGCTCAATTTGGGAGGCCATACAGAAATGCATTGAGCTCAGCAACTCCGCGATTCTTCCCGAATCAGAGTAGAATCCCTTCCACCGGTTACATAGTTTAGGTCAGATTAGGCATGGAAACTATTGGGTTACTCGCGGTCATGGTGGTAGTCGGGATCCGAGGCGTAACAATGGTAATTGAGGTTCTAGTTTAGGGAGTGCTGATGACACAATCATTTCCTACAACTCTTTTGCGCAATTTGCTTTCCGCGGCCAAGACGAAGGAGTGAATAATTTATTGCCAGGTAATGGTTGAGTCGCCTGCAAGCGCTTTGAGAATGTGCTGCCAGCATTCCGGACACCTCTCTAGGTGAAGCTAGACTTGCCCTGAGTGGATTTCTATCTTAGATATTGCATGACAACCTACCTCGTGCAGTTTAGATCCTACCGGCTCAGTTATCTGGGTTTTTCTAGGCCAATTTGGAGGAGCAGGAGGACCTCCATGTCCGCAAGTACTTCGCCCACCTCAAGGACCAGCACGGCAAGGACCGCGCACCTCAAGGACCGCGGCCTTCACGTCTCTCCTCTCAGATAACTACCCCAGTCCTTCCACGGCATTGGATTGCCATGCGTCCATGCATAGTTGTCTCACTTCATAAGTGGTTGGAGCAATATCTGCGCTAGCCAATCGTGTGCATGTCAGGTTTACCTGTGGATACAAAACATTGCAGTTATCGCTGCGATTGTGCATCTTGCAAGTGCGCTGACCACTTGCTGAAGACTGCATTCATTTGCATGTCCAGCGAGCAGGCACTGCCTGCGCTGCGTGCCGCTTTCTGTTACAAAGAACACATGTCCGGCATGCACCTGCGTCCTGCGTGCGCATTGCCAAATGAACTGGTTGCCTGCCCTTGAGCATTGTAAACTGGCACTCATAACATTCCCCTGGCAACGGCGATGACAGTCATGACAGCCATGACAGCCATGACAGCCATGACAGCCATGACAGCCATGACAGCCATGACAGCCATGACAGCCGTGACAGCCATGACAGCCATGACAGCCATGACAGCCATGACAGCCATGACAGCCATATGACAGCTATGACAGCCACATGACAGCCATGACAGCCATGACAGCCATGACAGCTCACCAGTAGACACTCCCGGCCAGTTAGGCTCGAAACACACGCCCTGATCAAGCAAGCTGTTTCTGGCCCCACCGTCTAGGCCATCTAGTCGCTCTACACGTAAGCCAGCCATAATTTCAATGCACAAGGCTACACATTTCCATCTCCATTCATATTCATCATCCTGAACGACTCGAAAACGCGGACAAGATAACAGCAGGCTCGAGCTACCATGGTCCAGATTCTCCCGATTTCTGGCCTGCGCTGGTTGTCTCCTTGATGACAGCCATGACAGCCATGACAGCCATGACAGCCATGACAGCCATGACAGCCATGACAGCCATGACCGACAGCCATGACGGCCATGACAGCCATGACAGCCATGACAGGGCTCCATGACAACCATGACAGCCATGACAGCCATGTCAGCGATTTGGCATGACAACCCATGGTGTTAGGAGACACTGGTCCTGCAGTGCAGCTAACAGCTGGGTAGGGTGGGAAGCCATGACGATATGGGATATGGCAGCTTGTTACATTGGTTGGTTGCCTTGGTGTAGTGGCACAAGCGTGGTATTGTGTGTGGATAGCAATGTGTGTGTGCGCACGGGCATGTGGATACGTAAGTATGCAAATGTGTGCATGTGGGCATGAACAAGCAATACAAGCCAGCCAGCAAGCCGGCCAGCAAGCCGGCCAGCAAGCCGGCCAGCAAGCCGGCCAGCCAGCAAAGCCAAAGTAACGAAGCAAGCCTGGAAGCAAGGAAAGACAGGATGCAATATGCAAGAAGTTCGCTTGCTAGGTATTACGTGCTGGCTGCTGCTATAATACTTCGCTATGATATAGTTTGCTACAATAGTTTCTTTTTGAAGCATGAATCCTGCCTTCCTCCGGTGGCAACATGCAGCATCCCAACACCACAACCCTATTCACATTAGCATAGAGAAACCAATGTGACACCACCAGTCTACTTATTCTGCCAACCTTGATCTCAACAGGACTTCCGTTCTCTTAGAAGAAATTCTAGCACCCTTATCGTAATCACCTACCATGGACACGTATCGAGCCTAGAACAATTGCATGCAGGCAACATGTAATGGTACCACTGCCAACCATAGCCTTCATGAGAAAAAAAGGCTACAGGACTAATCCTGTCGAGCAAGCACAGGAACCGTACTGACAATACTACTGCTATGGTGCCTAGGTTGCTGGCAAGAGCTTTACCTACACTGAATTTTAGAAGTTTACCGATGCCATACCGCGATACCGTCTTTCCGACCACGTGCTTGACATCCACAACGACCACCACCAATGCCAACAAGGCATCAGGCAGGGCCCTTGCAGTCAAACAAAAAAAGGTGTAAGGAGAAGCGCGGCTGGCGATAGAAGCACATACGTTGGCCCAATCAGCAAGTATGAATAAGCAATGAAGGGTTTCTTACCTGGAGTTCCGAGACTGACATGCCGGGCGGGATAAAAATGGAGAGGTTGTGCATTCCAACGCTTGAGGCAAGCGGAAAATGTGGCTGCCAACGGTAAAACTGTAGCATCATGGCACCAAACGTGGCCATAGTCTAGCTGAACATATGGTGGGAATCAGACAAGTTTAAAATCATCATCATAATAAGCAACCAGCACGCCTGCTTGACGGGCTCCCTCGATCGACAACGCACCACCGGGACCTGACCCAAAGAAAGCAAGCCTGCTTGTATGCGCGCTCCTACATGCATCGAGAAACAATGCACAACGCAGAAGAACGAAGACAGCTCGCAGGTAAAAAAAGAACACCACTTACACCAGCAACCCCGCTCGCCAGTTGCATGTACTTCAACTGTTGCAAGGTGATGGCGAGCACAGTCGACGGTAACTCGCCTGGATTTTGGTCCGCCTGGCAACATAACAAGGCAATATGAATCTTCAAAGTGACGCTCAATTGGAATATTCGGCAATTTAAAATAACAATCGATAGTAATGACGTCACTTGATTTGCGGCATTGGAACATTCTTCCACGACAAACATTGTCAAGCTCTGGAGAAAATCCATGATAAAATACCTTATCTATCGCATTGCAATTAATGCTAACTTGCATGCTTAGCAACAAGATATTGAAACTTCAATCTACTTCTAGGTAAATGTCCATGCCGCCCCCGTCAATTTCCGGAAATGTTTCTCCCGCCATGGCTGCCGGGGGTCTGCTGTCTTGCACTTACGGCGCCCAACTACAGTAATTTACGCGCCCGCAGGCCCACAGGCGGACAGGCGAGCCTTGTATGCAGGCTACGGACCTGCTTGTACAGCACCACTAGGCTCGGGTGAGGCTGGATGCGCATCCAGACTCATGAGTCTGAAAAATATTGTCCCGTCCTGGTCCCGTGGCAATAGAGAGTTTTTTAGTGGCAAAGCTAGAAGTCGGTATCGGACGTGACTACTACAGTGTCGGACGTGCTTGTCTGTATTGCTTGGGAGATGCCGACGATCACGGGAATCCGGGAAACGACAGGCTCACCAAAAGCAAAGCGGGAAATAGTGAAATTTGCGGTGAAAAACAAGGAGTCTCTACTTCGAAGCTTAGCAATCTATTTGAGGTTCGACTCGGAAACCTTTGCCTGATTGACGACGTGAAGCCCATTGCAATTTGCCGGTCGTGCCCACTGCCAACTGAGCAGGCGGCATAGAGAAGAGCCTTCCATTACCACAGTGCAAAAGCGCGAGGATGTACTAAGCCGGATGACGTTAGCCGAAACGATCAGAATTATCTGTGAATGACGATGTTAAGGAGACCTCGTTTTTGATCTCGCGGGCGTTTCCTGATCGGATGGATGCTAAGTATTCCAGGCTTCCGACGGATGACGGATTGGAGGAGAAGGTGCAGGACACGTCCCTTAGAAGGCGTCCAAATTCTAGTAATCGCAATGTTGATGAGCCAGAATACGACGCCAGATTCGATTCGACCTTTGAAGACCTCCATTTTCCGTGGAAGGAAATAGCACTGGCGCTTTTGCTATTTTTCCTTGGAACAACTTTTTTAACACTGGCGTACTTCATCCTGTCGGGCCACATGAAAGGCGAAAAAGATCAGGGCTATGGGTTTCTGACGATTGGAATGTTGGTCTTTCTTCCCGGATTCTACGAAACAAGGATTGCTTACTACGCAATGAGGGGTCGGGAGGGATACGCATTTTCTCAAATGCCTCAGTACTGAGCGCTAATAATGGCAGTGCGGCGTTGGTCTGCTGAGGTCGCCTGTTTGGCTTATGCGGCATTCCCTGAAATACCCTTGCAAACTCCCGGTGTCATGCCCAGAATTCCGAAGGGAGTTTGCATTGTGATTTAATAAAGCATGCACGCGACTGCATCTGTATGCATGTGCATGCCACATTGCTGATTCCCTTGAATGCATGGATGGCTCGTATATTTAATTTGCGTGTAGATTTAGCTCTAGCTGGCGCATGCATGTGCATCTAGTGCACAGAGCGCCTGGCTGGAACTACATAAAGATATCTCCGGCCGCACATGCACACATCGGGCCGGCTCTCACAGCGCATCGCGGCGGCGCTGTGAAGGATATGGCTTGCTGCCTGGCCAGCTGGCCTATGTGTCGCGCCGGCCACACTGTGTAGTACGTACTACTAGAATGATCGATTTAGCATGCCATTGTTTATTATGTGTACACGATTCTGATGCATGCACCAGAGGAAGGTTGCATGGTCCACTGATATTGGGTTTATCAATACAATATATGTCGACATTGGGGTTGTGGGTCAACCCCGGGTATGCCCCTAATAGACCCGCAGGCCCCGGGAAAGGCCTTTGTACTCTCCCAAACCCGCCTATGAGGCGGCGGCGCAGCATTTGCTTTGTGTCAGCCTACTTGTTGTATCACACCCACTGTTGGGCCTGCACCATGATGCAGAGAGAGTCCTCTGTGGCCTGCCCACTTGAGGCAGGGAGGGAATTGATTAATTAATGAATAATATACCTCCGTAATTTACTAGCTGACCTCATTTATGCCGACGACATCACGCTCATCGAGAAGCCGGAGTCTGCCCAACTTTGGCTGGACTGCCTGGCGCTCGAGGCTCGGGCGGTTTGTCTAGAAATCAGCCCCAAAACGGAGGCCCTGGCCCTCGGCATGGCAGGGCCCCCACCCACACTCCGCCTCTTAGACGATGCCGAGGTCAACTACCCTACTTCAGGCCGCTTCAAGCTGCCCGGCAGTTGGCTTCCCGACTGCGAGGACGACCTGACGACACGGATTGACATGGCATGGGCGCAACTTCATGACCACCGCCGCTGGTGGAGCAACCCCGCCCTCCCCCGGATCGTCAAGCGTGACCTCTTCAAGGTCGTCATTTTGACGATCCTGACCTACGGCGCCGAGACGTGGACACTGACGCAGGAGCTGGAGCAACGACTCGACGGCGCCGTCACCAAGATGCTGCGCAAGGCCCTTAACATCCCCTTTGGTTTGCACATTAGTAATGAGGATTTGAACGCTGATTTGCCCTATGTTTCCCACATTATTAGGCACAGGCGCCTGGGCCTAGCCGGGCACCTGGCCCGCACAGATCAGGTAGATACCTCAGATAGACTAGCTGGCACCAAGCCCGCCCAACCTGGGCGATATGTCCTCACCTGGCGTGCCCCCGGCCGCGCGCGGCAGGGCCGCCACCCGTGGACTTTTCGAGATAGACTCGGCATGGACATGTGCTACACTAGACGTGACGGGCTCACCCCCAGGCAGCCTCCTGGTTTGTCTGTAATATGGAGGCAGATGGTGCGCATCCCAAAAGGGTAGGGAAACCTGTCACCAACTACGTTCAGATGTTGCTGGACGACCTAGTGGTCCCAGCCCAGTTTGAGCACCGCATCCACTCTCTGCACATGTCCCCACGGGCCACGAGCCACGAGCCACGAGGTAGCCATGGCTGACGGCGGAGCTCATAACTTTCACGTTTGAGCCCCAAATTCAGCTGTGAATATCACTATCGCTTCGTCTTTCTAAGACGCACATGCTGATATAATTTTCCGAATCTAACACGCAATATATGACGAGCAAACGTCCTTTGACGCAACGCAGTTTGGCGGATGCGCTCGCCCATGAAAATGCGGCAGCTGCGGCTGCCGCTTCGCCATCAGGTCCGGCAGGCAGCGGTGACACTAGTCGTGCACTGGTGGCCACCCAGCAACCTCCCGGGCTTAATGCCTCGCCATCGGCATCGCCTGACCCGAAACGCACCCGCCCAGCCGACAAAACAGGATGGTCCCGCCCCTCGGAACCGCGCTTTCGGCCCCACCCTTTCAAGGTCGATGATCACGACTGGAACAACATGTCTCCTGACGATGCTATGGACTGCATCTTCTTCGGGGACTACGCCTCGCTTTACGACCTGTGCATCCATCTCTACGACCAAGGTCGCCTCCTCTGCAGCAACGGCAGCCCCTGGCTAGCCCACGGCGCCATGCTTGGCTGCCCCCGCCCCGAACTCCAGCACGCCGTCCTCAACTCCCTTCTCCAGCGCTCTGACGGCGAGATCTGGGCTCCATCCATCTCCGCCTCCACCCTCCGTTCCATCCTCACGGAAGCCTTTCAGCAGCACGTGACCCCCCTTGCTGCTGACGTCGCAGCAATGGGTGGCACGCTGGCTGCTGAACTTCCTCACATTTCCACCGCTGCCGCCTCCACCTCCACTGCCATTTCCGCCTCCACTGCCGACATCAAAGCCCAGCTCCTCGACCTCGACCAACGCCTTCAAGCCACCGCCAACGCCCTTGAGAGCTTGCATGACACCGCCGGCCTCACCGCCCAGGCGGTGAAGGACATCGCCGCCCAGCCGGCGCCTGCTGGCCCGGCCGGCGATGCTCCCTCCACCTGGGCGGACTTGCTTAAGCAGCACACCACCTCCACCACCTCCACCATCTCGGCACAACTCAAGCAACAAGCCCTCGACCTTCGCGAGGAAACCGACATCGCCCGGCGCAGCGGCCACAATGTCATCGTCAAGCACTTCGACCAGCCGGCAGGTGAGACCTCCACGAGCCTTCTTGAGGCATTTAAGCGCGACATTCTTGCCCCCATGCTACTCACTGGTGAGCTGGACATGTCGGCTGTCCGCCTCCCCCGCGCGCGGGGGAAGGCTGGCCCGGCACCCGTGCTCCTCACCTTTAAGTACATGGCGGACAAGCTGGAGTTCCTTAAATGCCGCAAGAAGCTCTCGAGGACTCGCTTCACGCTGGACGACGACTTGACCCTGGCCCAGCAACAGCGGCGACGCGAGCTATGGCCGACCTACCTTCAGCTCCGGCACAGCGCAGGGGGGAAGCCGGTATACTGGAGGGGGGCGGTCATCCACGTTGACCACAAGCCCTGGCAGCCCCCTCCTGCCACCCCAGACTAGGGAATTCATACCAGTAGTGTAGATTAGTCAGGCTTAGCCTAGCATGTGGCCCACGCGCATGTGCGCCCATAATGGCCCCCATGGATGTTGTCTACAGAATTTAGCCAAGCCCTGCCTATAACGGGACCCCCATGGATGTTGCATTAACCCCTCCACCGTCTCGCACTCGTGCCTAAGGTGAGTCACCAGTTTCATAGTACGCCACAGGTGCCCCCATTCAGCCTAATTATTATTTCTAGACCATGCTGGGAACCAAGCATCCCCATATGAGGGCCCACCTGGGAGTATAGTGGGTGGTCCTAGTACTAGCCCCCCCTGCTCTATAAATAGCACCCCCCTCAGGGGGGTACGGTGAGTGTGCGCGGTGACCCACTTACAATGCATGATAGACCACTTTTCTCAATAAGTTGCCCCTGGGGTTGGTTTTGTAGATAGATTTACTAGTTAGGATGGGATACTAGCACTA
Organism: Mesostigma viride; assembly: GCA_009746045.1. Lineage (NCBI taxonomy): Eukaryota > Viridiplantae > Streptophyta > Mesostigmatophyceae > Mesostigmatales > Mesostigmataceae > Mesostigma > Mesostigma viride. Next base: position 31,441 of record RPFO01002049.1, on the reverse strand, counting down.
AAAATTGTAACTGCCCCAGGGGCCCACCAGATGGAGCTAAAAATAACTGGTGACTCATTTGAGTCACCAGTTTAGGGGGGCTAGAACAAGCATTCTAGTGCAGTTTTGAACCTGGACATGATAGGTAAGCATGGAATATTGGCAAACATGCATGTTAACGCATATTTCAACCTGTGTGCCACCAATATTCACCATAACCACTGCCGCATATGCTTGGAGACAGCTGCGCGCGGGTCGCGAGTATAAACTTCACAACCAATGCATGATGGACCACGTATACCTTGGATTTCACCCTAGTATTTCAGGGGGGACTGTAAGTGTACCCAAGCACTACATCCAAGCACTTCCATGTCTTGTTTCACCCAGGGACCCACAAGATAATGCTCAAAATATCTTATGACTATTTTGAGTCACCAGTTTAGGGTACCCTGTCAGCTTTGACCAGGGTTTTCACCCTGGTCCGGTGGTCAGATACAGTCTTTCAAGAGTGCTACGGATAGAGTGAATCTAGACCTTTCCAACGGTCCTATTTTTACCCGCGAAAACCTTCCCGCGAGATTTCTACAGGGCGCACAAACTCATGCCGAATTCCAGTCATGAGTAAAACTCGTGGTCGAAAATCGGCACGAGGACGGTTTAGGGGTTATAATTTCGCCATGCTATGCCATGCAGAGAGATGCTCTCTGTAGAGAAGCCATGTCCTAGCTCTTGTATAGCCATGATGATCTTCCCCACCTATGACAGGCTCCCCTTCGCTGGGTGTTGCCTGAAACTCTGGGTGGTGCAGGTGCCCTAGTGCACCTAGAGCAAGTGTTGTTTACATTCCCACCCTTGCAGGAAGTAGCTTAGAATGTATGATAGGCCATATGCCCCTTCTCTGGGCTATGTGCTACATATACTCCCAACGGAGTTATGTTACAATTCAATTCAATTCAATTCAATTCAATCCACTCTCTCTCCCGTCTTTGGACTGCCATGCAAGACAAGACGCGGTGGAAGAAGATTGTCAAGGCGCACACGCCCGACCCTGTGGGCAAGCCACCTCCCCCCAAGCGGAGGAGGCGTTTTGATGAGTAGTGTAGTTAGGATTTTCCTAGATAGCTTAGAGTTAGGATAGTTCGATCACGCGGCTTCCTCCACCCCATCCATCATGAAATATGTGCTACATGACCTCCCCACGGAGGCATGTTATAATTTAATTTAATTTTTTAATGGTGCGCAAGGATAGATGGCAAGTAGTGATGAAGGAGACCACCCCTAAGCCTGTGGGGGCTCCGCGTGTGACCAAGTGTGGCATTCATAGCGATTCGGGCCGCGGTGCCCACACCCCTGTAACTAGGACCTAGATAGCTTATTAATTAATTAATTAATTAATTAAAATCATAGCTCCGTGGGGAGCATATGTAACACATAGCCCTGAGAAAGGGGCATCTATGGGTTTGTAATACAATCAGGGCTAGATAGCTTATACCATCCATTCCATCCCATGTTCCCCTCCCACTGAGGACTTATGCTCACGTGACGCAGTCACGTGTCTATTAATTAATTAATTAATCCATTCCATCCCATGTTCCCCTCCCACTGAGGACTTTATGCTCACGTGACGCAGTCACGTGTCTATTAATTAATTAATTAATTAATACCTCCATGGGGAGGATATGCAACACATATCCCTGAGAATGGGGATTTGTACGCTGATTTGCCCTATGTTTCCCACATTCTTAGTAGGCACAGGCACGCAGTCACGTGTCTATTAATTAATTAATTAATTAGGCACAGGCGCCTGGGCCTAGCCGGGCACCTGGCCCGCACAGATCAGGTAGACACATCAGATAGACTAGCTGGCACCAAGCCCGCCCAGCCTGGGCGATATGTCCTCACCTGGTGTGCCCCAGGCCGCGCGCGGCAGGGCCGCCACCCGTGGACTTTTCGTGATAGACTCGGCATGGACATGTGCTACACTAGACGTGACGGGCTCACACCCGGGCAGCCTCCTGGTTTGTCTGTAATATGGAGGCGCAGATGGTACGCAAGGATAGATGGCAAGTAGTGCTGAAAGAGACCACCCCAAAGTCTGTGGGGGCTCCGCGTGTGACCGCGTATGGCATTCATAGCGATTCGGGCCGTGGTGGCAGCCCACAACCCTGTAGTTAACTAGGACCTAGATAGCTTACACCATCCATTCAATCCCATGTCCCCCTCCCACTGAGGACTTATAAATGCTCACGTGACGCAGTCACGTGTCTATTCATTAATTGTGACGGTGTGACGAGCTATGGATGCCGAGAATGCTCATAACTTTTACATCCGGGCATGAAATTTGGTCGATCGGGTAAATTGCAGTAGACGCGCCTTTTGATGACGAACACGATGATATAATTTTCGGCCGCCATCGCCCAAGATTTAGCGCAATATCATAAAACGCAGCACAGGCAGGGTTCGTATTTTCCGGAAACCAGCTATGGCAGAATCGCCGTCAGCCGCATCCCCTCCTCTCTCCGAGGGGGAGGATTCAGCGCCTAACACTATTACGCAACTAATAGTAGATGCGGAAACCATTGCGACGCAGCCACCGGCAAACGCGGCAGCCATTACCGCCTCCTCCAAGCGGCTTTGCATCACCCCAGCCGACGAGATGGAGCGCCAGATCCCTCCGCCTTCGTCTTCTAAACCCAGCGAGGACACCCCCATTGACGATGCCATCGACGACGCTACCGACGACGCTGATTTCAACCCAGCGTCCTTCATGCCTGGGCAGGCTGTATCCGAGCACAGGTTCTTTTCGCTTACCGCCGAGGAGGCGCAGGCTATCCTGCGATGTCCACCTGGACGACAACAAAATTGCGATCTATAGTATTTTCCTGGCACGTCTGGCGAGACCATTTCAGTGGACGACATTGCCGAGGTGGACGAGCCCCAGCTTCGCCTCTCTGTTTTCCTGAGCTACGCGCAGGCCCCTTGCCTCCGGGCACTCATTGCCGCTTTCGAGGACGCCGAGCACGGCACCGCCAACACCCCTATTGCTTCCCCGGAAGCAGACCTGCTCCAGCTCAACCAGAAAGTCGAGGACATGGCAGCCCAGCTAGGCGCCCTGTCAACTGCTGATACGTCAGGACACAGCCGAGCTCCACAGTCTCCAGCATGGCCGAGGTAAAGGCCGCCCTGGCCACCTCGCCCCAGCCAGCCGCCCCCGCACCTACCAGCTAACATGGTGAAGCAGACGGACATTGCCAACCTGATGGCGGATGCCACACCGAGGGGGGCTGCAGCCCACAAGACCGCTGTCGAGGAGGACCAACGCTCACGCAGTATAGTGGTCCGGTATTTCGAGGTCGCGCAGCACCCAGAAACGGACCTGATGCTAGCACAACGCCTGCACCAGAACCTCATTGTGGGCCGGCTGCGTTTGGGCAACTAACGCATCCGCATTGAGTCGTCAGCCTGGATGGCGGGCCAGCCTGGCCTATCCGGGTGACCTTCGCGAATGTGGCCAGCAAGGTGAAAGTACTATGTACAGGCCCGCAAGCTCCTGGGCGGGAGAAACGCGCCGAGCCTCGACGACCTACTCTCCCCGGCCCAGCTGGTCATCAAGAACGGTTTGCTGGGCAGCGACGCAGCGGTCCAAACTCCAAGCCAGGCGCGATGGCATCCGCACCTACGTTCGCCTCGTCAACGACACCCCCGTCCTCTTCATCGACGGACAGCGCACGGCTGTGCAGGCTCCTACAGCGTAACGAGCGGCCCAAGCCCCGCCCCAGGCACGCCCCGGCGCAGCACCCAGAAACGGACCTGATGCTAGCACAACGCCTGCACCAGAACCTCATTGTGGGCCGGCTGCGTTTGGGCAACTAACGCATCCGCATTGAGTCGTCAGCCTGGATGGCGGGCCAGCCTGGCCTATCCGGGTGACCTTCGCGAATGTGGCCAGCAAGGTGAAAGTACTATGTACAGGCCCGCAAGCTCCTGGGCGGGAGAAACGCGCCGAGCCTCGACGACCTACTCTCCCCGGCCCAGCTGGTCATCAAGAACGGTTTGCTGGGCAGCGACGCAGCGGTCCAAACTCCAAGCCAGGCGCGATGGCATCCGCACCTACGTTCGCCTCGTCAACGACACCCCCGTCCTCTTCATCGACGGACAGCGCACGGCTGTGCAGGCTCCTACAGCGTAACGAGCGGCCCAAGCCCCGCCCCAGGCACGCCCCAGCGGCCTCATCGTCGTCAACGCGCGTCCCCGGTATGGAGGGCGCCCGGTAAGGGCACACCCTCGCGGCCTCGCGGTACAATAGGCTTTGGGCACAGCCTTTATGAATGGGGACAAGACACACCAAAAGGGCACTTTTCTGGAAACCATACCTAGGCATGTGATAAAAATCCAGTTATGATGGGGGACCATAAATATGATTAAAAAAATTTTTTTCTAACCACTTGGGGGGGTACTACCCCCCACCATGTGACCGTTATGAGCTAAAAATAGAAAAAGATGCTATTTTTGGCCGATTTTCCCTAGGACAATGGGCAAACCCAATGTGGCCAAATCATATATTCCCATCTAATTGCAATCCTTGCCATTACTTGTAGCTAGTTTGCAGGTCAGAATAAGCATGTTTAGACACATTGAAATAATTTAGCCCAAAACACGTATTTTTTGGTGCCTAAAAAAATATATCAAATCATAGACACATGCAATGGGGTCAAATCTTATATTCAAAACTGGCCCAGGGTTGCAATCACACAGCCCCAAAGTTTCAGCTCATTCTGACCACGTTTACCCACATTGAAATATGGTCATGTGAAAAAAAAGCAGTTTTGAGCACAAACAACACTCCAAAGACACCCTTGCCCACCACAAACTGGGCCAAAACAATTGCAATTCATTAATTTGTATCACGAAGCTTAAGCCACCAAATTACAAGTCATTCTGACCTAGTTTGCCCATATTACATCTTGTTATAGCTGCCAGCCTGCATGCTTGGTGCACCATGACATGAGGCGATACCATGAGCACATTCCTAAGCTTGCCCCCTGCAAATAGGGCAGAACCACGAAAAACAAATGCTAGATGCTTGAAGAAAACAACCACCAACTCTTTAACCATTATGAGCAGGTATGACCGCTTGCGGGAATCACTCATAGCCAACACCATGTCATGACGCTTATGGATAAAAGGTGCATCCTTCATAGTCATAACGACCTGATCCCTGTCATCTAGGAAGTACAAGCCATGTTTAATGGAGGCTAAACAGGTGGGGATGTGATAAGTAACTCACATATTCTCACCTTCCATGCAACAACCTTGTTTTCCAGCAGGCTGAAGAGCCATGACAGGCGTTTATGAGCTCGCCAGCTCCTTGCAACGGTGATGCCGCTCCCAGGCAGCTAGGGTCCTTGACTACGCAATATAGAATGTCTACCGTGTGAAAACGTCCACTGATACAGGAAGCGTAGCAAAGCCAGATAACTGCCCGATCAATTCTGGGTAGCTTTAGTTAGGAAGCATGGCATACGCAGCGTAAGGAAAACCATTGAAAGCTGCGGAAAATCTGATAGCACAACTGCAACAAGTGGAAAACAAAATAGCAAGAAGAACCCAGAAACGGCGCCAAAAGTTTCATGCCAGGTTCATGCCAGCGCAAACAGACTGGGCGGTGACATGCGGCAAATCAACGTTCCACGGCCGGCATTATTTCCTACCCAGGCGCGCAAGAAAAGCCAGCCAGCCATGGATGGATCAGTTAACCGCGGATCGCGCAGGCCTGAACGAAATCTGACATTTTAGAAATGACAGGAAATGGCCGCAGATCGAAGACGCTTAGGTTATTTTCATGGTGTCCGTTACTAAACGGCTCTTGCTGCCTCAATATAACCCACGAATATCGAGTTCTACCGTCACAGGCACGCATGCTAGATTATTCATCGCGGCCAAATTGTTGGATGAGACCCCCGTGCACAAATCTGTACTAACAAAGGCAGCGAATTTGCAAATAGTGCAGATCTGGCTATATGAAACATCATAATAGAACATCACTTTTAACCATCGGCTTAATTTTTTCGCCTGTCGCCCGCCGGATTAGCCATATTTTAACGGAACGCCCGTCGCCATGGCCACCTCCGCACGGTGCGCGCACTGTGCACCACAATTTCACGGTCTGTCGGTACCGTCCCGACTTTTTTGGCGCCAAAAAAGTCCCGGGTGTCATGTCCCCTTGATAAACAAGCCCCTTTCCATCCTCATGTCGCACCGTGCGAGCATGACCAGGATGCAAGGTCGCCAGGCACGCCACGGTCAACCTTCCCGCCAGTTTACCAGCCTCAAACGCCTCCCAGTGGCCCGCCTTGAGCGGGATGAGGCTCAGTGGACACGCCGGCAACCCCAGACAGGACGGAGACGACGCATATCCGCCCTGAAAGAAAGACTCCATGCGTTGACAAGCATTAACCCCAATCGCCACCCCCCCCTCCCCCACCCCCTCCACCCCCAGGTGCCCCCACCTCCAGCACTACCCTTCTCCACCCCCACCTCCACCCCCACCCCCCCGCTAATAGGGCAACGGCCCATTCTTGGTATTGCAAGCTTTAATGTGCGCACCCTCCCTGCAGATCCTTCTACGAGCGGCGGCACCCCAGCACGCCACCGCGTCGACGAGCTGATCGCCTTGTGCGCCGACAACAAGATCGCGGTCCTCGGGGTCCAGGAGCATGCCGAGTCACGCACCGTCGACCCTCAGCAAGGGGTCAACGGCCTTCTGGTCGACGACCTTCGTGCGGGCTGGCGGTTCCATTACAGTATGGCGGAGGCGACGCGCCGGGTCAAGGTGGTGTGGGCCTCTTGTGCTCACCGGCAGCATCAGAGCACCTCCAGTCCATCCTGCTGCGATCCCCGCGTGGATAGTGGCCACTTTTTCGGCCATGCAATGCGGAGGGCCATTCACACCACACGCTATAACCGTTATCGTGGGATACATATGCACCACATACACTGGTCGAGCTCAGGCGGAACGTGAGGAGTACTTGAGGCCTTCTTCAACGCCCTCAAGGAGGAGGAGGCCAACATCCCAGCTCGGCACTTCCTGGTTATGGCAGCTGCTCGACGCCAACGCCACGCTGCCAGTTGGCATTTGGGGCGCTCAGTACTCCCCAACCAACACGACAGCCAATGGTAACACGGCTTTATTTGCGAATCTGCTGGCAGAATCTGCGCTAGTTGCCTGCAATGCTTCTTTCGCACGCCCCACTGAGCAGCTTGCCACCTTTTTTGGGCCGTCGGATCGGGTGGTGCGCCTTGACTATATCTGCGTACGCCGGGCTCAGCGCCCCTCAGTTGTCGATGCTTGCGTGATGCAAGATTCTGTCAGCACGGTGGAATCTGACCACCGTCTCGTGCTCGATCGCTCGCATCAGATTGCGGTTTCCTGGCGTGAAACCGTCGCGACAACTGGCGCCTCAGCCAGATCTCAAGGTGCTCCGGATTGTACTGAAGGATGCCGACAAGATGTCAGCAGAAGAGCAGGCCGCTATGTCGCACCGGGACGACTTCCTGGCAGTCTTCGACGCCAGGGGCAGCCGCCAGCAGTTACACGCCATTCCGCCGCCGGGTGATATCTCAGTGCATGATCCTCCGCGGTATCGCTGCCAAGTATACCGTCTGGCTGCCCGCACCCTCCCCTCCTTGCCTTCGCGCCGGCAGCTTGCTGTCCACCGCCACGCACCGACAGTGGTCGCCGCTAGGCAGATGCTCCGCCGCAACAGGGACCCGACCGCCAAACCTGGGCTGCAAGCGGCTCTGCGGGTCGCCTATGTACGAGCAGGCTGAGAAGGCAGACGCTCAGCAGATGGTCAAGGACCTGCGCAGCTGCCAGCAGAAGCACGACGGCAAGGGGGCCTGGTTCTGGTACAAGCGCCTCGGGCACCCGGACGGCCTCGGCCGGCCCCATCGCCACGACGTCCCTGGCGCCCCAGCCAAGCGGCTTCGTACCTGGGCCGCGGCCACGGCCGAGGTCGTGGGGACAGCTGCGCCGCCCCCGCCCCTGCTCCCAGCCGCCGCCCGCCCGCCCGGCTGCCCTGGCCGGCCCCGCTGGGCCCCCGGCCCCGCCTAGGTCAGCGGCGGACTACGGAGTCCCCCCGCGGCTGATCGGCCCACTTGGCGACCCGTCAGACATGCCTTCTTTCACCTCTCGCGAGGTCACGGAGGCGGTCCAGCGTCTGCGTTATGACGCATCCACCGGCTCCGACGAGATTCCTGCCGCATGCAGTTGTGAAACTTGCAGCCGAATTTGAGGACACCGGTGTTATGCTGCTCTTCCGGGATCGACATCTGCAACCGCCTTCTGCTGTCGTCGCAACCGCCTCCAGCGCCGCCTGGCAACACAGTTTTCGCACGATGCTGTATACAAGAACAAGGGGTCGCCAGGATCCCCGGCAACTACAGAGGGGTGTGCATTCAAAGTGCCCCCCTCAAGCTTCTTATGCGGCTCATCCTGAACCCGCGCCTGCGCACGGCCCTGGACGGTCACCTCAGCGAGACTCAGCACGGCTTCCGTTCAGGTCGCAACACAGTACCGGCGCTCTTCGCTACTCGCCGACTTGTGGAGGAACTGCAACGCCTTCAGCCTGGTGAGTCCCCTTTGCACCTTGTGCTGGTGGACTTCATCAAAGCCTTCGATTCGGTTTTCTGGCCTGCGCTTTGGGACATCCTCGATCGAGCTGTTCCGGATCCCCCGCCCCCTTATTGCTGTCATCCGCAACCTGTATGAAGGGTCCACCACTTCGGTGCGCACTTCTTACGAGACCACGCCACCATGCCCTTTACAGAAGGGTGTGTGGCAGGGCTGCGTGCTGTCGCCCTACCTGTTCATTGTGGTCGAATACGTAATGATTCAGGCGCGCGAGCGATTTGCCCGCATCGTGGGTAGGGAACCAGGGGTGCAGGTTGCTAACCACTTCTGGCATGGCGGAGCGGACACGGAGATTCGGCTGGCGGACATCATCTACGCAGACGACACCACCCTCTTCGAGGACACTGGGCACGTGCAGACGTGGCTTGACTGCCTGGCTATCGAGGCCCGTGCAGTGGGGCTTGAGGTCAGCAAGAAGACAGAGGCTCTGGCGATTGGGCTCACCCACCCACCGCCACCCCTCCTTCTCCTTGACGGCTCTCGAGTCCTGTATCGGGACCGTGTCAAGCTGCTGGGCAGCCTGCTCCCCAGCTGCGAGGCTGATGCATGTGGACCACCGCATCTCCCTTGCCTGGCACGCGTTACGCCAATACCGGGCCCTGTGGCGCAAGCCCCTGGGCAAGATCGAGAAACAGGACCTGTTCAAGGTCCTCGTCCTTCGATCCTGTTCTTACGTATGGGGCCGAGCCGTGGACCCTTACCGCCGACCTGGCCCGCATTAGCTAGACGGCGCGGTCACCAACATGCTGCGATCCATTTTCAGAGTAGGATATGCTGCGCACGTCCGCCATGAGGACCTGTACCTTGGCATGCCATATATCACCAGCACCTGGCACTAAGCAGCGGCACCTGCAGCTCGTAGGGCACCTAGCTCGCACCAACCAGGTAGACAACTCACGTGGCCCCCCCGCGGGACTGCGACCAGCCCAGCCTGGCCGGCACGTCCTGACGTGGGCCGGGCCCCGTGATGTTAGACGCCGCAAGGCCCGCACATTCAAAGAACAGCTAGTAGAGGACATGGGGGGCCTAGTAGGCGGCCCTCTCCGTGATTTGGAAAAAGATGATGGACAAGGCCAAGTGGGCCCAGGTCATAGAGGACAACGAGCCCCCCCCCGTGGGGAAGCGCCCGCGTGTGCAAACCCGCGGGAGGCACGCCAGACAGCTCCCCTAGGGTAGAGTAGATGTTGATAGCTTTAGATAGATGTTGTAGGTAGCTGTTGTAGATAGATTAGACCGGTAGGACTGTTTGCTCCCATCCATCCATCCATCGGGGTTAATGCTCCGTGACTCCCCAACGGGAGCACGAGTCTAATTAATTAATTAATTAATTAATTAATTAATTATTCATTAATTAATTAATCCCTGAGAAGGGGTCTATGGATTTTAATACATTCTAAGAGACAACCTGCATGCAGGTGGTGGGTGTAAACGGCCACCTATAGTAGGTTGTTTCTGCCTTATAGTGTAGGTAGTACCAAGCCACCAACCATGGCTCCACTGCAGCACTCCTAATGCTTCCCCGGACGCAGAACTGCAACGGCTCAGCACGTCAGTTACTACATGCATGGCCGCCCAACTCAAGAAATTGGCACATAAGCTTTGCTCAGACACCATGGCCCTGCAGGCTAGTCTGGCCGAGGATAAGGCAGCCATGGCTACCTCGCCCCCGCCTGCTGCACCAGCGCCATCCAGCGATGGCCAAGCAGACAGACATTGCTCACATGATGGCAGACGCTGCACGTCGTGGGTCGGTAACCACAAGACAGCGGTGGAGGAGGACATTCGTTCACGCAGTATGAAGTGAGACAACCAACTATGTATGCCTGGACGCATGGCGATCCAACGCAGTATAGTGGTCAGATGGCTTCTCAGAGCCCGCAGCCCTGGGCAGATCGAGACCGACAGCGTGTTCATCATCATCGCGCGGCTGCACAAAGAGCTCATCACCCAACGGCTACAACTCGGCAACGAGCGCATCCAGATCCACTGAGTCAGCCGCCTGGATGGCAGGTCAGCCTGGCCCCATCCGGGTGACTTTCACAAACGTCGCTAGCAAGGTGATCGAAGGTCCTTAAAGCCTGCCCCCATGCACTTGGGCGGGCGAGGCAACCTGGTATAGCATCGACAATCTGCTCTCCACGGAACAACTCCGCATCAAACGTGCCGCTGGTGGCCAATGCAACCGCGCTCGATGTCAAGAACAAGGGGGCCACTGAGATCTACGCTCGCCTGCATGGTGAAGGACACCCCTATGCTCCTCATCAACAAGGAGCGTCAGGACGTCATCCCCCCCAACAAGCGACACGAGTCACAGCACCCGGCGGCCCGACCATGACCGTCGTCATAATGGCCTCCCCATCCATGGAGGGAGCCCGGTACTATATGGGCACACCCTCGCGGCCTCGCAGTACACTAGGCTTTGGGCACAGCCTTTCCAAAACAAGCCCCTTTCCATCTACATGTCGCGCCGTGCATGCGAGCATGATCGGGATGCAAGGCAGCCAAGCACGCAACGTTCGATCCTCCCGCCAAGGTTCCAGCCTCACACGCCTCAGTGGCCCGTCTTGAGCGCGGGATGAAGCATGTGCAGTTGACACGCCGGCGACCCCAGCCAAGCAGGAGACGACGCATATCCGGCCTGAAAGAATGACTCCATGCGTTGACAAGTATTATCCCCAACCGCCCGGCCCCCTCCCCCACCCCCTCCGTCCACCCCCTCCAACCCCTCCACCCCCTCCACCCCCTCCACCCCCTCCACCCCCTCCACCCCCACCCCCACCTCCATCACTATATAGCTGCCCTGAACCAACCCCATGCACCCTCCCCCCCCCCCCGGGCCCGCTAATAGGGCAACACCCCATTCTAGGCATTGCGGTACCTTTAACCCTGTTCGCACCCTCTCTGCACGGATTCTGCTGCCAACGGCACCACCACATGCACCAGCACGCCAACGCGTCCACGAGCTGATCGCCCTGTGCACCGACCACAAGATCGCCATCCTCGGCATCCAGGTCTAAAAGCACCGACGCACCGTTGACCCCCACCAAGCAGTCAACGGGCTGGCGGCTGATCAACCTGCGCGCGGGCTGGAGATTCCACTATGGCAGCGGCGACGCGCCGGGCCAAGCGGTGGGGTGGGGCTCCTGTGCTCACCGGCAGCATCAGCTCACCTCAAGTCCATCGCACTGCGGTCCCCGCGTATGTATGCTAGTGGCCACTTTCGCGGCAACTGAGGGCCCGGCCATTCGCACTACCCGCTCACCGTGATATAGTGGGTTACGGCGTTACGCGCTGCACGGCGCACGCGGGTCGAGACAAAACCGAACATGCCGCCTTCTTCAACGCCCTCAAAGCTGCATGAGGAAGCCAGCGCCCCAGCTCGGCACTTTCTGGTAATGCTGCATGCTCGATTGACGCCAATGCCACGCTGCCAGTCGGCACCGGCGGAGCCCAGTATGCACGGCGGCCAACGGTCAGTGGATCTCTTTCGGTATATTTGCTGACCGAATCAGCACTTGTCACTTGCAACAAAACTTTTCCGCGGCCTGCATCGCAACTGGCCGCCTTCTTTGGCCCAAGCTCGACTTAATCGAGTTGTGTGTCTCGACTATGTTTGCGTTCACCGTGCCCAGTGCACTTCTGTTGTGAATGCCAGCCGTGCAGGATTCCAGATGTCAGCACGGTTGACTCAGATCACCGGCTGGTCTTCACACTCAGTGGCATCCGACCACGGTTTCCGAGCGGTGAAACCGTCGCGCCCACAGACGACAGTCATGCAGCAAGATCTGAAGGTGCTCTGGCAGGACGTGCTGAAGGACGCTGACAAGATGTCAGCCGCCTGTCGAGCAGGCCGCCACCACATACCGGGATGAATTCTTGGCCGCTTTCGATGCCGACGGGGACAGTCGACAACATGCAGCTACACGCCATCAACCCCAGGCGATATTTCGGCGGTTCTGCAAGGCATCGCCACCAAGCATCGCTTGGCCGCCCAAGCATGCACTCGCGCCCCTACCACCACGCCGGCCGCTTGCGGCCCACCGCCACGCACCGGCGGTCGTTGCCGCCCGGCAGCAGCTCTGCCGCAACCGCGACCCCTTCGCCAAGGCCCGCCTGCAGGGGGCCCCAGCAGCCGTCTATACTGTACAAGCAGGCCGAGAAGGCCCGGCGACGCCGAGCAGATGGTGAAGGACGTGCGCGCATGCCAGCAGAAACACGACGCCCGGGCAAGGGGGCCTGGTTGGCTGGTAATTCTGGTACAAGCCGTCTCAAGTGGGCATCCGGACGGCCTTCGGCCGACCCCCGACCGCCAATGATGATCAACGTACCAGGGGCGCCGGCAAAGCGGCTCCGCACCTGGGTGCCGCCCCCGCCCCTGCCGGCACCCGCCTGCATGGCCGCCCCGGCCGGCGGCCCACGGCTGAGCCCCCCCCCGGGGCCCTGCCCTCCTCACTCCGCGTACTACTTGGTAACCCCGGCTGACCGGCTCGCTTGCCGACCCGGCGGATTCACCTCAGTGCCTCCTTTCACCTCCGAGGAGGCTACGGACGCGGTCCATTGAACGTCTTCGCTACATGACGCGGCCACGGGCTGACGGGATTCCGGCCGCGCGGTCGTGAAACTAATTGCAGCACTGAGCGTTCGAGGACACCGTGCCGGGGTAATGATTGCTACTAGCTTCCGAGACCAGGCTCTGCAATACTGCAACCGCCTTTTGCTGTCGGCGCCAACCGCATGCCCTGCAACGGCTGGCAATACAGCTTCAGAACCATGCTGTATAAGAACAAAGGGCCGCCTGTAGAGCTGACCCGGGCTATCGTAGGGGGGTCTGCATCCAAAGCCAGCAGCCCTCAATCAAGCTCGATCCTCATGCATGCGGCTCATCCTGAAACGTCTGCGCACTGCCCCGTTGCATCGTGGACGGACGCATTTATAGTCGGAAATCCAGTTCGGCTTCCATCCCGGTCGCAACACAGTACAGGCGCTCTTTGAGTACTCAACGCGTCGTGGAGGAACTGCAACGCCTCAGGCCTGCATGGTGAGTCTCCAGTTTGCACCTTGTGCTGGTGGACTGGTTATCAAGGTTCGACTCGATGTCCTGGTCTGCGTTGTGCCGCACATAATTTCTGGCTCTGTTCCGGATATTTCCCGCGCTCCTCATTGCGGTCATACAGGACGCAAACTGTATGAAGGGTCCACCACCTCGGTGCGCACTTCGCTTGGGTCCACGCCCCCATGCCCTCTACAAAATGGAGTGTGGCACTGGGCTGCATGCGTGCTTTCGCCATACTTGTTGAGACCTTGTGGTCAGTACTATACGCGGTGATGACCCAAGCGCGCAAGCGTTTTGCTCGCGTGACGCGTCGGAAACCCGGGGTGCTGGTGGCCAACCGGCGTTGGCACGGTGGGGCTGACACACAGATCATGCTATCAGAAATTATTTATGTACCGGCCGACGCGGACACCGGCACCCTCCTCGAGGGAACAGACGCCCACGTGCAGACCTGGCTTGACTGTCTAGCCATTGAGGCCCGCGTGGTGGGAATCGAGATCAGCACTGAAGAAGACAGAGGCCATGGCGGTCAATCATGGCCATCCACCAGACCTCTTCCTCCTTGACGGCTCCTGTGTCCCTTACCGGCCAGCGTCCGGCTACTGGGTAGCCTGCTCCCCAGCAGCTCGGAGCCCGCCTGCATGATGTCGAGCATCGCATCTCCCTCGCCCTGGCACGCTCTCCGCCCGAATCCCCGGGGCCCTTTGGCGCCGGCCCCTGGGCAGGCATGAGAAGCTGTTCAATGTCCTGGTTCTCCCGGTGCTTACTTGCGGCGCCGATACGTGGAGTCACCCTCAAGAAGAATCTAGGCGGCGCGTCACCAACATGCTGGTTGTCTCCTTGATGTTGAGATCCACTGATTTTCAGTGCAGGATATGCAGTGCATGCACGAACATTCGTAGAAAAGATTTGTATTTGGACATGCCACTTATCACTAGCACTATCAAACATCGTAGATTGCAGCTAGTCGGGCACTTGGCTCGCACCAACCACCTAGACACCTCGCGGGGCCCAACAGCATGCAGGGCCGGCTGCGGCCCGCACATGCAGCCAGGTAGGCACCCCCTTACGTGGGACGGGCCCAGCGATCTGATCGACATGTACGCCGGGCTGCCCGCAAGTTCAAGGAGGGCTAGAAGAGGACATGAGGGGCTCAGGCCGGCTCTCCGTGATACGGAAAAAGATGCAGAACAAGGCCAATGCTGCGCCGCAGGTCAGTGCCGGTAGAGGACAACGATCCCCCCTCAGTGGGGAAAAGGCGCGTCACCCACCGTGGGAAGAACGCTCGGTGTTGACCACTAGAACTAGGCGCTAAGTGGCATGCCCCTCCGATAATCAATTTACAATTTCTTACTTTATTAGGCATTAGATGGATACAATAGACCGGTAGGATTGTACGTCCATCTGGACACCCATCCATCCATTGGCCGGGTTATAGTATGTACTCCGTGACTCCCCAACAGGAGCACGTGTTTAATTAAAACCCGGGGTGATCGAGCTAGGGTCCGGCCCATCTCCATCAAATATAGATAGAATTTAGACCGGTAGGACTGTGTGTTCCCTCCCTCGGGACCACCCACCCTCCCTCCTTCCCTCCCTCCCTCCCTCCCTCCCCCCCTCCCTCCTCCCTCCCTCCCCTCCTCCCCTCCCTCCCTCCCCCCTCCTCCCTCCTCCCTCCCTCCCTCCCTCCCTCCCTCCCTCCTCCTCCCTCCCTCCCTCCCTCTCCTCCCTCCTCCCTCCCTCCCTCCCTCCCTCCCTCCCTCCCTCCCTCCCTCCCTCCCTCCCTCCCTCCCTCCCTCCTCCCTCCCTCCCTCCCTCCTCCCTCCCTCCCTCCCTCCCTCCCTCCCTCCCTCCCTCCCCCTCCCTCCCTCCCTCCTCCTCCTCCCTCCCTCCCTTCCCTCCCTCCCTCCTCCTCCTCCCTCCCTCCCTCCCTCCCTCCTCCCTCCTCCCTCCTCCCTCCCTCCTCCCCTCCCTCCCTCCCTCCCTCCTCCCTCCCTCCCTCCCTCCCTCCCTCCCTCCCTCCCTCCCTCCCTCCCTCCCCCCTCCCTCCCTCCCTCCCTCCCTCCCTCCCTCCCTCCCTCCCTCCCTCCCTCCCCTCCCTCCCTCCCTCCCTCCCCCTCCCTCCCTCCCTCCTCCCTCCCTCCCTCCCTCCCTCCCTCCTCCCTCCCTCCCTCCCCTCCCTCCCTCCCTCCCTCTCCCTCCTCCCTCCCTCCCTCCCTCCCTCCCTCCCTCCCTCCTCCCTCCCTCCCTCCCTCCCTCCCTCCCTCCCTCCCTCCCCTCCCTCCTCCTCCCCTCCCTCCCTCCCTCCCTTCCTCCCTCCCTCCCTCCCTCCCTCCCTCCCTCCCTCCCTCCCTCCCTCCCTCCCTCCCTCCCTCCCTCCTCCCTCCCTCCCTCCCTCCCTCCTCCCTCCTCCCTCCCTCCCTCCCTCCCTCCCTCCCTCCCTCCCTCCCTCTCCCTCCCTCCCTCCCTCCCTCCCTCCCTCCCTCCTCTCCCTCCTCCCTCCCTCCCTCCCTTCTCCCTCCCTCCCTCCCTCCCTCCCTCCCTCCCTCCCTCCCTCCCTCCCTCCCTCCCTCCCTCCCTCCCTCCCTCCCTCCCTCCCTCCCTCCCTCCCCTCCCTCCCTCCCTCCCTCCCTCCCTCCCTCCCTCCCTCCCTCCCTCCCCCCTCCCTCCCTCCCTCCTCCCTCCCTCCCTCCCTCCCTCCCTCCCTCCCTCCCTCCCTCCCTCCCTCCCTCCTCCCTCCCTCCCTCCCTCCCTCCCTCCCTCCCTCCCTCCCTCCTCCCTCCCTCCCTCCCTCCCTCCCTCCCTCCCTCCCCTCCCTCCCCCTCCCTCCCTCCCTCCCTCCCTCCCCTCCCTCCTCCTCCCTCCCTCCCTCCCTCCCTCCCCCTCCCTCCCTCCCCTCCCTCCCTCCCTCCCCCCTCCCTCCCTCCCTCCCTCCCTCCCTCCCTCCCTCCCTCCCTCCCTCCCCCCTCCCTCCCCCCTCCCTCCCTCCCTCCCTCCCTCCCTCCCTCCCTCCTCCCTCCCTCCCTCCCTCCCTCCCCCCTCCCTCCCTCCCTCGATCCCTCCTCCCTCCTCCTCCTCCCTCCCTCCCTCCCTCCCTCCCTCCCTCCCTCCCTCCCTCCCTCCCTCCCTCCCTCCCTCCTCCCTCCCTCCCTCCCTCCCTCCCTCCCTCCCTCCCTCCCTCCCTCCTCCCTCCCTCCCTCCCTCCCTCCCTCCCTCCCTCCCTCCCTCCCTCCCTCCCTCCCTCCCTCCCTCCCTCCCTCCCTCCATCGTTGATCGGGGTTAATACTCCATGACTCCCTAACGGGAGCACGAGTTTCATTAATTAATCTATTAAGCGACCACCTGCGCCACTAGTGCAGGGGGTATAAACTGCCACCTGCTATGGGTGCACACCATATGTATTCAGCAGTGCTCAAAGGTGCTGACATGGGGTGGAAGAGGATCATGGCTATGCAACAGCTAGGGCATGGCTTCGCAGCAGAGAGCTGCCATGGCTCTCTGCATGGGCAAAGTGTGGCTTGTAAATCAAGCAGGGAGGGAAGCCAGGGCGCCCTCCCTCCTCGTTGTGTATAGGACTTTGAATTAAGGTTACTTTATTGTTACCCACGTGACGCAGTCAAGTGCTTTTTCATGTCAACATAATTTGTGCCATGTAGCATTCGAATTGTAAATTGGAATGGTATCCTCCTCATCGTGTTATTATATCAGTGTCAACACTGATGGAGGAGGTGCGTCGCATTTGCCCTGATGGTTTTCCGCTGGTCTTCATTTTTGTTGACTATATCAAGGCTTTCGACACGGTCCTCTGGGAGGCTCTTTGGGCCATCCTGTAGCTCTGGATCGCGTGCCCCCAGCGTTTGTTGCTGCCATTCGCCCGGGGCTGTATGAGGGCTCACAGGCATGGTAGTGCGGACTGCGGGAGGCACCACCCCAGCACCACCCCACCATTCCCCCTTCACCACGGGGTGTGGCAAGGTTGTGTCCTGTCCCCATACCTGATCATTATTGTCGTGGATCACGTCATGCGCCAGGCACTGTGCACGCTTTACTGCTCTAGCTTAAGAAGGGGTTCGAGCCCGGCTTGGACATCCTTAACGATCGTGAATATGGCGGCGGTGGCCCTGGTTACCGCCTCAGTGTCCGACCTGATTTATGCGGATGATACCACCCAGCTCATCGGGCGCCCCGATCGAGCACATTCAGACCCATGGCTGGACTGTCTGCCGGGCTTGGAGGCGT
Organism: Mesostigma viride; assembly: GCA_009746045.1. NCBI lineage: Eukaryota > Viridiplantae > Streptophyta > Mesostigmatophyceae > Mesostigmatales > Mesostigmataceae > Mesostigma > Mesostigma viride. The sequence goes on along the minus strand of RPFO01002049.1, from coordinate 13,478 downwards.
GGGCGGTGGGGTTAAGATTAGTGTCAACACTGAGGCGATGGTGCCTTGGGGCTACCAGTTCCCCGCCGAAGCCCCGGCTGCACTCGACGGGAAGGAGGTCGAGTTCCGTGATCGCTTCAAACTGCTGGGGAGCAGGCTCCCTGACACCGCCCACGATGTGGACATCCGCATTGGCCTGGGCTAGGCTTCGTTCGCTCAAACCCTATACTGGCACTCGAAGGACCTGGGCGAGCACCGCAAGCGAATGCACTCTTTAAGGTCCTGGTCCTCACGGTGCTCACCTATGGCGCCGAGGCATGGACGCTCACGGACACGCTGGCCACACGGCTGAACGGCACGGACCGTTACCAGGATGCTCCGACACTAGGCCCTGAACGTATAGGGTTTTCCACACATAGGTCTTTAGAGTCTTTGTATCAGGGTATGCCTCACGTTGTCTTTGTATCACTATACAACTGTCGCGTCTGCGTGCCACAATCTCCGGCGCCACCATGGCGGCTGGCCACTCAGCTTAATTTGGTAAAACCCAAATGAGCTGAGCTGACGTGCCTGCCTTAACTGCATGCCCTGTGGGGTGGGCGAGGACCTGTCCCATGACTAATGAAAAGAGGGCTCTCAGCCGAGGACAAGGAACTGTCCCTCGTGCCTGATGACCACCTTCTTGATCCCCTTGTGTACCGTCGCGTGCCGCGTTTGAATATCCTTGCTGGGGCGTTAGCTAGACGCTCCAACTACTCTAATTGCGACAATATGATGGTGCAAGAGGGTGCTTTTGCCTCCCCTGCTATAGAACAATGCTTTCACAACACACACTTTGCACAGTCTGATGATGAAGCCGCACATGCGGAATTTATTGAGAAAGTTAATACAATTACAACACGTTGATAGTCTCAATATCGATGCACTCCATGCTCACGAGCCCGCAGTTAGGCAGCGCTCCATGACATGCTACCGGCCTTGCTCCCAAGGAAAGGGAGAAACACGAAGGCCACTAACGAGAGACTCGAAGAGACTACACGCTGCGTGAGAGTCCTCTTCGACTATGAACCAAACCATTCGTCATGCCACACGCATGACACACGCCACACTTGTCAGTCCAGCCAGGAATGCCAAAACTATCTTGCTGCCTGAACCATGCAAATAGAAACCGCATTCCAGTTGCCGTCCTGGCTTTCTACCACACATGCCAACAAAAGCAGGAAGGCATCCCGACAAATCTAAATTGCTACCCTGTTGCCGATCTCATCTCCTAGAGGCTCCGGCATTTCTGTCCCTGGGAATGTCCGCATTGAGTCACGTCCACCAAGGTCGAAGCATAATATCCTTCAGACAATCTGCACGCTCACACCTTGCGTGTGAGTGGCCCAGCAAACATTGCGTCTAATCGTTCCTTTCTAGAAGAAATCCCTTTGTAGGGCTGCCAGCGATTTCGCATTCATTCCAGCGATCTGGCTCCGCACCGCAAATTGTCCTTTTCCATTTTCTGTCCAGTCCTCATAACGTTGACCCGCTATTCTACACCACAAAGACACCTGGCCTGTCAATAGCCTCGGCGCTGTTGAAGTCCAGCAGTCCAGCTTCAGCTCCAGCTGTCCACTAACACGCGTATGATCCTCTCGACGCTGCGCACTTGTGCTGCCGTCCGCTCAAGTCAGTGCTGCGCGCCCAGCTGTGCCTGGCCCGGCGCGCGTGCACGTACACTTTCGTCCGCTCTTATGCTGCAAGTGCTAGTGTCCCCCCCGGTCACTAGCCTTTGTCGAAAATGCGTAGAAAACAAATTCCTTGCGCACGTCACCGGTCTTGTGCATAGTGGGCGCCGCCCGGATGACATAGCTCGCGTCCGTGACAGCTGTCGCGTCTGCGTGCCACAATCTCCGGCGCCACCATGGCGGCTGGCCACTCAGCTTAATTTGGTAAAACCCAAATGAGCTGAGCTGACGTGCCTGCCTTAACTGCATGCCCTGTGGGGTGGGCGAGGACCTGTCCCATGATTCCCCCCCTCGCTGGCGACCGGCCCCATCACGAAGACAGCGATCGTACCAAGACAAGGGCAGCGGTGACCGCAGTCAAGCTGCGGGAGGTAAACTGCGCAGCGGTGCACACTGGACAAAACCAATCCCCCTCCGGAATGCTGGTGACCACTGGCTGCAAGCACTGCATGTGCCAACCACAGTTACACTGATCACACAATAACATGGACTCCGCCTGATCGACCCGGTGACAAACCTGACACTGGGCGTCCTTGACTCGGCGAGACGTGTGCGGTTGGAGGTCGTGGACCAAATTGGGCAGCGAGCAGGGACTGAGATTGCTGAGGTTGTCAGTCGTACGGCTCCCGTCGGCGCCCTCCAAAATTGCCACTCCCGATGGTTTGATAGCCACAATGCGCAAAATGGTGGGCCCCGCCTCCACATCCAAAGTGTGCTTCAGCTGAGTGCGCAGGAAAACATACTGCCCTGGCCTAAACCGCAGCTGGCGAGCCATGTATGCGCCCCCCCGGCGCTGAGCGTAACGCAGGGAGTCCCTGTGCTGAGCAATGAACAAGTTGTTCATCGCGATGGGCATGACCTTCTTAAAAGTCTCTGCCCTGGCCAGCACCTCAACCAAAAATTGCTGAGCGTTGTCGAAGGCCATGGGTTCGGGGTGCGCAACCTGTGCCTCCGTAGGCAAAAGAGGATTACGCCCGAACAGAAGGAAATACGGGGAGAAGGTAGCGAGAGACTCCTGGGGAGACATGCGATAACCCATGGCAATCCATGCCAACTCGCGATCCCACCTGGCCGACTCCGGCACCTGCAGGCTCCACTTGCGCAGCGCCTGCTTGACGGTCTGCACCAATCTCTCAGCCAAACCATTGGCCTGAGGATGCTCCCGAGAAGTGCGACGGTGATCAATAAGACATCCATCCAGCAACTCCTGGAACTCACCCCTGAACTCACCACCCTGGTCCGTGACTACCTCCGCGGGAGCCCCAAACCTGGTATGATGTCCGCAAAATGCTTCGCTGTGGTAGCGGCATGCTTGTCAGCAATGGGGATCAACTCAACCCATTTGCTAAAGCTCTCCACGCATACCATGACATAGAGGTTGCCGTCAGGGCTCTCCTGAAACGGCCCGCACAGATCGACGTGCCAGCGATAAAACAAGCCCTTGATGGGAAGCGACATCAGCTCCTTGGCACCATGATCTGCGCTAAAGTTAGCCTTGGTTCGAGCACACGGGACACAGCTGGCCACTACCTGGGCCACCGTGTGTCGCATGTTATTCCACCAATAGCTGGTCCGTACGAGGCTGAGCGTGCGATTGCCACCCAAGTGACCATACCGCTCGTGGTACGCCTGCACTATAGCAACGCGCTTGTCAGGCGGTGGGACGACCACCCTACGCTTGCCCAACAGCTTGTACAAAACCCCATCTTCCCAACCATAGGTTGCAGCCCTGTGCTGCACCCTGTTCAACTCCGTTGCCTTCTGAGCAGGAGTCCAATCGACTGGAGTAGGAGTCAAGACAGCACCCTGCACTTGCTCCAACACTCGACCATCTAGCCAGATATCAGCGGTGTAGCAATCAGCAAGAGAGCTACGCGCTAAGAGAGCCTGCACAGCGATCAGCTGCTGCAGAGAAGGATCAATGTCAAAGGACAGAGACCTACCCTCTTCCATAGCGCACACAGCTTTGGATGGCGTGAATGGCGACGGCCGCACCGGGTCGTCGCTGATGCCGAAGTCCGCCACAGAGTACTCGACACTGCGCCACCACGCCTCCTCCTCATCGTCGGCCGCATACCCAGCAGCGTTCACAAAGACCACAGAACCAGACGAGCCCTCGGCACCCATGGCCCGGGCTCCAGTGTGGTCAACAGTGGTAGGCATGGCGTATCGGGATAGCACATCGGCGTTGACATGGTCCTTGCCGGCCCGATGCACAATGGTCATGTGGTACTCCTGGATAATCATGGCCCATCGGGCGAGCTTACCCGTCAGGTTGGTGTTGGTCATTAGCCACTGAAGCGGCTGGTGGTCTGTCACCAGAGTAAACACGCGCCCAAATAAATACGGGCGAAAGTGCTTGATGGCCCACACCACAGCCAGTGCCTCCCCCTCATAGGAAGAATACCGGCTCTCCGCTGGGTTGTTGCTGCGACTAGCATAAGCAATAACGTGCTCGCGCCCATCACCATCCTTTTGCGCCAAGACCGCACCCAGTCCTACCTTGGACCAGTCGGTATATAACACAAATGGCAAAGCATAGTCAGGGGCGCGCAGAATCGGTGCCGACGTGAGCTCCTGCTTGATTGTCTCGATGGCGCGTTGCTGTGCGGGACCCCACGCCCACACGCACCCCTTCTTGAGTAACTCGGTCAAGGGCTTCACCTTGCTGCTGAAGTTCTCAATGTAACCTCGGTAATAGCCAGCCAAACCCAAATACGCCCGCACCCCTGAGACATCCGTGGGTACGGCGGCCTGCGCAATGGATTCGACCTTGGCGGCATCAGGCGTCCGGCCACCCGGCACAATCTGATGACCAAGGAATGAGAGGGTCCGCTGGGCGAACTTGCACTTCTCAGGGTGCAGCCGCATATTATGCTCCTCGAGAGCCAAGCGAACCTGCTCCAAGTGCGCCAGGTGCTCCTCAAATGTCGCGCTAAAGACGATTACATCATCAATGTAACAAGCGGCGAAAGGAAGACCTGCAAGCACTTTGTCCATAGCTCGTTGGAAAACAGCACTAGCGTTGCGGTGCCCAAAGGGCATGCGCACCCACTCATACAAATTGCCGCCCCCCCAGAATGCAAGCTTCCGCTGATCCTCCGGCGCAACTGCGATCTGATGAAAGCCGCTACGCAGGTCCAGCGAGGACACAAACTTCACATGAGGAGATATCTTATCCAGGACATCATCCACACGTGGCATGGGGTAACGGTCCACGGGTGTGTGTGCATTCAGCAACCGCAGATCGGTGGCCATGCGCATACCCGTCCATGCCCCGGTGATAGCGTCCTTCTTGGGCGCAACGACAACGGCAGCAGCATAGCTGGAGGAAGATTGCCTGATGATACCGGCATCCTCTAACTCCTTGCATTGCTCGGCTACAAAATCCAACTCGGCCTGACTCAGGCGATGCTGGCGTCGGAACAAAGGAGTGTCAGTGTCCAATGGAACACGCATGGTCCCACCATTGAAACACCCCAGTTCATCACTTGTGAAAGCGAAGGCCCCCCTTGCAGTGCCTAGCCACTTTAGCATGGCTGAGCGCTGCGCATCAGAAAGGTGTTCGCCAATAGCCCAGGGGTGCGTATCCGCGGGATCACCCACAGCTACCGCATGTGCCTCAAGATGCGGCGCCCTAGCCGCATCGTCGTGGAACAAGGAAAAGGCTGCCACACCTGGTGTGACACCCACCGCCGGAGCCTCGCGTGCCGCCGGTGTATTACCCGATGCAGCGTGGGCTCGCCGGCCAGCACGGTGCTGGTCAGCAGGGCGGTCATGAGAATGATAGTCCACACCTGTCGCAGACGCCACCCCCATGCTGATGAAGTCCCCGTCGCTGCAGGGCGCTTCAGTTTGGCTGCGCGCGCCTCAACCTGCTGAGGCGGATTGGCTGGGGACGCCCCCCCAGACTGGCGCACGGCAACCGATGCAAGCAGCACATACCCGACCTGCAACACCGACATAGCCTGGCCTATCAAAGACCAGCGCTCACTCTCGAGCACGCCCGGCAGCGCCGAGGCCCCGACATGAAAACCCATGCTGGCCTCACGAAATTCTGCGGGTGGCTGCACCAACAGACCGGTGGTAGTGTCCCAAACGAGACCCTTACCCCGATCACGGTATGCTGTCGACCCTTGGTAACTGACCAGGGTCGGCAGTGCACACATGGGGCTCCCGACCCGGTTGACGCGTGCATACGGTGGGCGATCCTCGCTATCCACCTTCTGCGTGACTAGGTGGGAAGGCAATGCTACCTCCGCAGACACACTCGGATGCTGCCTTGCGACGGCCCCTAAGACCGCCTGCACACCGGTCGCACACGCCACGTTGGTCCAATAGGCACGCAAACGATGCGTGAGCCCACCCAGCCCTGCGTTGTCACACACGATGGGCTCCCCCAGGAGTGCCACGATTGTAGCCCAGTCCTCCCGCACCGCCTGATGTGGGCTGTCACCCGCCACAACGTTCTCAAACAGATACGCAGGCGGATGGGGCTGACGCGACTGCAACAGTCCCACCACACGCAACAGTTCCCAGAACAGCGCGCTACGCGGATCGGCTAGCCCCCGCCCTTGCCCTGCCTGGCTCAGGCCCTGGCACTCCCAACCCGCAATTACCAAGTCGATGGCATGATGCCTGCGCAACAACTGCTGCACCTGCACCTCACCGATGGCTCGGATATCTTGAGGACATTCCCCAAACGGGTCACGCCATGCTGATGGCGGAAACTGCGCGGGATACTCTCGCGACAACACGCCACAGTGACTGAAGTACACCTGACGCGCCTTGTGCGATGGCTCTACCGCGATGAGTTTACGGCACACGCCGCCTGCGGCCAAAAAGCCTGCAATGCCCCCTCCGATCCCCGCAAACAGTTCCAACACTACCGCACCCTTGGCAAAATCAGGGGCCTGCGGTAAGATTGCAGCAGAAAAATTACCTTGGGCCTCCGAGACACCCGGTTGCACCAAAGTGAGGCCATGGCTGGCCATCTGAGGAATGGTGATGACGGCTTCAGTCACCCGCTTGCGCATAGCCAGCTGCCGCGTGGACGTCACAGCATCCAGCGACCACTGCGTGCGCATCTTGGCAATGCTCGCCGTTGGCTGAGGCAGCACCGTCCGATGCTTGTCCCACGCCGATGAGCCCGCCGCCCGTACCTCCACCATGCTGACCTCCACCACGCCCGCAGCCGCTGAAGGGTTGAGGCGTGCAGCCCCGGCTGAAGAACTGAAGCATGAGACCGGCACACTGGCCCGCTTCAGGCCAGCCCCATCCCAATCAGGGATGTAAGATGCCTCCTCCGCCCTATAGTCCACCTGAACCATGGCGCGAGCAAGGACATCCACCCCGAGTAGTGCGGAATATCCACACTTGTTGACCACCAGCGCATACGCGGACACGGTGGTCATGCTAGAGGCGCGCAACGGATTGAAAATCACGTTGACTTTAACCGCCGTCATAGCGTACGGCTTACTAGCCGGACCCTGCCAACCTGACACAGACACGGGGCTTTCCACTAAGCCACCGTTCTCGTAGGTCAGGTTCAGCATGGTGGCCAAGTCTGTGCTGATGACTAGCGGCTGAGCACCGCTATCAAGCTTGACTGCGCCAACCAACGGACATGTCACCATGTCGCTCCATACATCTCCACAGGCTCCAACTGCTTGGAACGCTATGGACGGCTCACCATTGGGGTATGGAACCACCGTGGGAACCTGGGGAACTGCACTAGTGCGCTGCTGGCTACTTGTGCTGACCACTCCCGCTTGCACCACGGGCACTGCGGCTTCTACCGGCTGACGCCCGTAGGTGACGGACTCAGAATTGCGCAAGGTGCGCACATCATGCCCATCTGCGAACAACTGGATCTCGGACACAACCGACCCCAGCCACTCAACCCCCTTCTGCCCGAAGGTGTCGACCACCTGCCGTGCTGAAAACATGGGTACGTCCACAATGAACGGCATTGGGTACACAGGCGCCAATCGCCTACGCTGCTCCAGCCCAGCAGGGTTCGCATGCTCAAAAGCAGATTGCACCCCAGCCAGCGGCATGGAAAAGGACGCGGGCAACTGCCCGGCAGGCAACATGGGTGCCTGCTGAAAAGAAAGCGGGCTGCGTGCCTGCTTGCCTTTGGTAGCCTCCGCAGCGTTGATCTCGACGTCACCCGGCATGGGCGCCCAGAATGGGTCCTCCCGGTACACCGTCGCGAATTGGTTGGGGGGCGCCGTCGCCTCCTCACCATGCTTGATGGCAGCCACCTGGGCTTCCATCGAGTCGGTCTTGCCCGCCATCTCGGCGAAGTGGACCGTCTTGATGCCCGCGGCTGGACACTTGTTCATCAGGTGCCACTTCGTGTCTGCCCCATGCGGCTTCGTGCAGCGGCTTGGACACTCGCGACTAAGGTGCCCATCCTTGTCGCAAAGGTAACATTTACCGCGTGACGGGGTGGGTGCGCCCAGCGCGCCTTGCACGCCCTGCGCCTCCTGAGTCCCATCCGATGACGGCGGACGACCGCCTCCGCCTCGACCACCACCGCGACCCCGACCACCGTAGCCACTGCCGCCGCCACCACGACTGACACCGCCACTGCCACCCTGACCGCCACCGCCGCTGCCCCCGTGACCGGCGTTGCCACCACCCTGAGTGCCGACATATTCACCGCGCCCCGCACCAGGCAGCCGCTGGCCACCCTTGACCGCGATGGCCTTCTCCATCTCAGCCATCTTCTTGCGCATCTCAGCCAGCTCAGACGAGATACCCTTCTCGCCTTCCGCACGCTTCCTGAGCAGCCGCTTGAATGCTGCACAGAGAGTCACCAAAGTCCACTCCCCACCGGGCGGCTCCGGAAGATCGATGGCCAGCAGGGGCACTGCACTCCGCCATAACCGGCAAGCCTTGGTCTGCGTATAATCAGGCACTTTGCCCGCAAACGCGAGAAGCCGGTCAAGGGAGAAAGCCGGATCCTCACCCTCGGCGACGGTGAACGCTCCATTCCATTCCGCGATGGCCTTGACGTGCTCAACTGGGTACTCCAGCCGCAGTTGCTGCCACAGCTGCTCTGCCGGGTCGACATCGAAGATGATCGAGTCGAGATCCGGTGTGCCCATGTCCGTGAGCGCAAACCATATGTCCGTGCGATGACATCGGTCCACGAGCGCTCGGTAATGCTGGACCAAAACCTGGACCTTCTTCTTGGTCAGGTCATGGAAAAAAAGGTGAATAAAATCCATCACCATCTCATGGCGAAGAGGATACCCCGAGGCATAACGATAAGTGTTACAATGAGCTCGGAAGAGCTCATAGGCTTCCTCTAAAGTCGCACCCGTGCCTGCTGAGGTGAACTTCTCGCGAAGCTCCACCTTGGGCAGCGATGGCACACGAGTGGATTCGCCATGCACGCCGTACGGCATGCGGTGGGGTCGCTGGACGTCGTCGCCCTCACCCCATGGTATGCTGGCTACCTCCCGATCGACTTGGCCCCAGCCGAAGTCTGACCGAGTGCCGCCAAGCCTGGGCCGCCCTGCGGTGCCACCCAACGGCGTTGCTGCCGCCGTCATGGGTGGCCGACCTGTGCTAAACAAGCCACCTGATGCTCCCCCCCTGGGGGCTGCACCATACCCGCCGCGCCACGATAACGTGCCTTGGTTGGGTGCCCGTAGGTTCCCCCCCAGCGTATAAGATGCGTCGGCAGTCGACCGGGTGCCTACCCGACCGACGTTCGGCTGCAGCTCGTCATCCTGCGCCATTTCCCCGTCGCCCCGCCGTTGACCGCTTGGTCCGACGCGTGGCTGACTGGGCTCAACGTTGCGTAGTGGACCTGTCCCACTGCGCTCTTCGTCGAAGTGTCCGCGTTGGTCGCGCAGCGCCTCATGTCGCCGCGCTTCCTCGGCAGCGGCCTCCTCGTCGGCAGCCTGCCTGGCCTCGGCGTCGCGTTGGGCCGCAGCTTGGCAGGCGCGTGCAGCTTCCGTGGTTGCCTCCGCCTGCCGCCGTTGCTCAGCGCGCTCCGTAGCACGCCTCGCTTCAGCCGTAGATTCCGCGCGCTCCAAAGCAAGTCGCACAGTTTCTTCAACAAGCGTCGCCTGTTGCGATAACTGCGTCGCTTGCTGAGCTCGGAGTGCCGCCAGCTCTGCCGCTTGCTCTTGCAGCAGGCGCAGCACTTGGGTAAGAGCACCACCGTCCCCTGCCGAAGAAAGGGAAGGCGCTCCATTACCTAACAAAGCGGTGTCCGCACTAGTGCCGAGACGACCGCTGGGCGGGTCAGTTGCTTGACCGCCCGTAGCTGCCGGCGCTGACCCACCACTGCCTGATGCTGTGGGGTCAGTTCCTGACATGTTGATGGTGGTATCGACCCTGGAGAGCTCCTGCCCGTCGGTGTCGACGCCCGTGTTGGCACAGCCTGCGTGGCTTGCCAAAAACGCTGTGACCGACCTAGTGTGATATGACATAAACTGCCACAACCACTACCAAGTAGCAACGGTCTAATCTGAAAGACTTAATGGTTGATCAGGCCACTATGTGTGCTAGTCTTCCCCAGAAAACTGCACACCGTCTCTCTTTGCTGAAATGAAAATGTTCCTTTGCAGATGGAGCTAGTCTCTTCGAGTAATGAAAAGAGGGCTCTCAGCCGAGGACAAGGAACTGTCCCTCGTGCCTGATGACCACCTTCTTGATCCCCTTGTGTACCGTCGCGTGCCGCGTTTGAATATCCTTGCTGGGGCGTTAGCTAGACGCTCCAACTACTCTAATTGCGACAATATGATGGTGCAAGAGGGTGCTTTTGCCTCCCCTGCTATAGAACAATGCTTTCACAACACACACTTTGCACAGTCTGATGATGAAGCCGCACATGCGGAATTTATTGAGAAAGTTAATACAATTACAACACGTTGATAGTCTCAATATCGATGCACTCCATGCTCACGAGCCCGCAGTTAGGCAGCGCTCCATGACATGCTACCGGCCTTGCTCCCAAGGAAAGGGAGAAACACGAAGGCCACTAACGAGAGACTCGAAGAGACTACACGCTGCGTGAGAGTCCTCTTCGACTATGAACCAAACCATTCGTCATGCCACACGCATGACACACGCCACACTTGTCAGTCCAGCCAGGAATGCCAAAACTATCTTGCTGCCTGAACCATGCAAATAGAAACCGCATTCCAGTTGCCGTCCTGGCTTTCTACCACACATGCCAACAAAAGCAGGAAGGCATCCCGACAAATCTAAATTGCTACCCTGTTGCCGATCTCATCTCCTAGAGGCTCCGGCATTTCTGTCCCTGGGAATGTCCGGCATTGAGTCACGTCCACCAAGGTCGAAGCATAATATCCTTCAGACAATCTGCACGCTCACACCTTGCGTGTGAGTGGCCCAGCAAACATTGCGTCTAATCGTTCCTTTCTAGAAGAAATCCCTTTGTAGGGCTGCCAGCGATTTCGCATTCATTCCAGCGATCTGGCTCCGCACCGCAAATTGTCCTTTTCCATTTTCTGTCCAGTCCTCATAACGTTGACCCGCTATTCTACACCACAAAGACACCTGGCCTGTCAATAGCCTCGGCGCTGTTGAAGTCCAGCAGTCCAGCTTCAGCTCCAGCTGTCCACTAACACGCGTATGATCCTCTCGACGCTGCGCACTTGTGCTGCCGTCCGCTCAAGTCAGTGCTGCGCGCCCAGCTGTGCCTGGCCCGGCGCGCGTGCACGTACACTTTCGTCCGCTCTTATGCTGCAAGTGCTAGTGTCCCCCCCGGTCACTAGCCTTTGTCGAAAATGCGTAGAAAACAAATTCCTTGCGCACGTCACCGGTCTTGTGCATAGTGGGCGCCGCCGGATGACATAGCTCGCATCCGTGACACAACTGTACGGATTGTCTTTGTATCACGTACTTTAGAGTCTTTGTATCACGGATGCTGCGCAAGGCCCTTAACATCCCCTTTGGTTTGCACATTAGTAATGAGGATTTGTACGCTGATTTGCCCTATGTTTCCCACATTATTAGGCACAGGCGCCTGGGCCTAGCCGGGCACCTGGCCCGCACAGATCAGGTAGATACATCAGATAGACTAGCTGGCACCAAGCCCGCCCAGCCTGGGCGATATGTCCTCACCTGGCGTGCCCCCGCCGCCGCGGCAGGCCGCCACCCGTGGACTTTTCGTGATAGGCTCGGCATGGACATGTGCTACACTAGACGTGACGCCCGGGGCTCACCCCCGGGCAACCTCCTGGTTTGCCTGTAATATGGAGGCAGATGGTGCGCAAGGATAGATGGCAATAGTGATGAAGGAGACCACCCCCAAGCCTGTGGGGGCTCCGCGTGACCAAGTATGGCATTCATAGCGATTCGGGCCGCGGTGCCCACACCCCTGTAACTAGGACCTAGATAGCTTTATACCATCCATTCCATCCCATGTTCCCCTCCCACTGAGGACTTATGCTCACGGGACGCAGTCACGTGTCTATTAATTAATTAATTAATTAATTAATGCCTCACGTTCGGACGCCGAGATTAGGCAGCGTAGGATAGCATTCGTAGGACATCTTCAGCTCGCACCAGTCAGGTAAACACCGACCTTGGTCTGCATGGCCGGCCCCCCGGCCCAGCGGCTTGGCCAACCAGGGCGGCATATCCTGACCTGGCCTGGCCCCAAGGACATTCCTAGAAAGATGGGCACACCTGCCATGACCTATTAATAATTAGAACATGACTCCGTTGGATACATGTGGCACATAGCCCTGAGAAGGGGCATATGGCGTTTAATACATTCTGGGCTACTTCCTGCAAGGGTAGGACTGTAAACTACACCTGCTTTAGATGCACCAAGCCGGGCACCCGGCCCCAGTGATCTATCAGAGCATGTCCCAAAGGGGGCCGTCATAGGTGGAAGATCATCCTTAAAAAATTAATGAATTAGACTCGTGCTCCCGTTGGGAGTCACGGAGCATCAACCCCGATGGATGGATGGATGGATGGATGGATGCATGGATGGATCGGGATGGATCGGGATGGATGGATGGATGGATCAGGATGGATGGATGATGGATGGATGGATGATGGATGGATGGATGATGGATGGATGGATGGATGGATGGAGATGGATGGATGGATGGATGGATGGATGGATGGATGGATGGATGGATGATGGATGGATGGATGGATGGATGGATGGATGGATGGATGGATGGATGGATGGATGGATGGATGGATGGATGGATGGATGGATGGATGGATGGATGGATGATGATGGATGGATGGATGGATGATGGATGATGGATGGATGGATGGATGGATGGATGGACGGATGGATGGATGGATGGAATGGATGGATGGATGGATGGATGGATGGATGGCCGGATGGGATGGATGGATGGATGGATGGATGGATGGATGGATGGATGGATGGATGGATGGATGGATGATGGATGGATGGATGGATGGATGGATGATGGAGATGGATGGATGGATGTGATGGATGGATGGATGGATGGATGGATGGATGGATGGATGGATGATGGATGGATGATGGATGGATGGATGGATGGATGGATGGATGATGGATGGCCGGATGGATGGATGGATGATGGAGATGATGGATGAGATGGATGGATGGATGGATGGATGGATGGATGGATGATGGATGGATGGATGGATGGATGGATGGTGATGATGGAATGGATGGAATGGATGGATGGATGGATGGAATGGATGGATGGATGGATGTTGGATGGATGGATGGATGGATGCATGGGATGGATTGGATGGATG
>RPFO01001673.1:10000-107500 GCA_009746045.1 Mesostigma viride | reverse complement strand
ACCCTAAACCCTAAACCCTAAACCCTAAACCCTAAACCCTAAACCCTAAACCCTAAACCCTAAACCCTAAACCCTAAACCCTAAACCCTAAACCCTAAACCCTAAACCCTAAACCCTAAACCCTAAACCCTAAACCCTAAACCCTAAACCCTAAACCCTAAACCCTAAACCCTAAACCCTAAACCCTAAACCCTAAACCCTAAACCCTAAACCCTAAACCCTAAACCCTAAACCCTAAACCCTAAGCCCTAAACCCTAAACCCTAAACCCTAAACCCTAAACCCTAAACCCTAAACCCTAAACCCTAAACCCTAAACCCTAAACCCTAAACCCTAAACCGTAAACCCTAAACCCTAAACCCTAAACCCTAAACCCTAAACCCTAAACCCTAAACCCTAAACCCTAAACCCTTGCGCAGCAGCGTTCATACCTCCCAGCATGACGGTGTCTGTATTCTGGTTCCCATATTTGCCTCTGCACGCGGCTAACATGCATGCTGTTTCCACATGGCATGGTCCCTGCAGCTGCGCAAGGTGGAGCCGGGTGGCCGGCCAGCACCGGAGATGGACACCCAGACCGCGGTGTTCAACTCCATCAAAAGTGGGGTGAGTGTAGCTCTTCTTCCGAGTACCTGCCATATCTCTTGTCAAGGTCAGGAAGCTGTGCTGGCTTAACTGCTGTTTGCCTAGTGTTGAGAATGGGGTGAGCAGGGGCACACCACGTTCCTGCGTCGCCTTCAACATATTCCTGCGTCCAGATACCTACTGGCGGCTCTAGCTCCCACCCTAGGCCATGGTGTGGCTTACAAGCTCGGAGGCTACTATTGGCATGTGCATGAAGCCATTTGCAGGCGCCAAGTGTTTGCTGAGCTGCGGATGCATCACTTGGGTTGCTCTCATTGCCGAGAAATTCTGGGTGCTGCAAGTTGCCATCTCTCATTACTGCAGGTTCAAGCAGATGCTGGCTTATCGTGCCCACGTTGAAGCGCTTTGTCCCGGCCCATCCCATTGTGTGTGCTTTCCTCGTGACCTTTTCTGCACCAGAACTTCTCACTCAAACGCGCGTCGCTGCGCAAGCTGCCTGAGAAATCCGCCAAGGATGAGGGCTCAGGGGTCATCCCGCGCTCCTTCTATGACAAGCTGGAGCAGCTGCGCCTGGTGAGGAAGATGCTTCGGAGGATACTAAGGGGATTGATAGGGTGGAGTGATGGCTGTCAATGCCTAAGGGCGCATGACAGCAGTGATGTAAGATGTTAGGCCATCCATTTTCCCCCTCACCCTAGTTGCTGCATTCTTTTGGCTTCATTCATTTTCCCATTTGTTGGCAATGCTTTCCTCAGCGTGGGTGTTTGCAGCAGCTACACTCATCCCTCTCAACCGGGGGTGGGCCCCCACCATCATCTTGTTGTTCTGTGCCATCGATTTTACATCCCATGCTGCCAACTATAGATCACATGTCCTAATGAGGACATTCCTGGTGCCTGGAATCCAACAACCAACGTTTAGTCCTCCACAGCTTATCCTGGTCTGTAAGTGCAAAACATGTGTATTCAATTTGGGGGGGGGCAGGTCCGTCCGGAAGGTACGTCAAAATTTAACGTATTTCTAAATTTTTTGGCGCGAAATAATTCCGGTCCGTCCGGACCCCGTTCAGTGCCTACTTCAGCAACAGACATGTAGTGTGCTGGACCATTAATTTGGACATTTTTATTTTTTCTGGCAGTACGTCCTCAGGCAGTACGTCCCTCCCCGTTGTTGTTCATAGCCAGTAGTGGTTTTAACACACCCGTCATGCCTCGTCAGCCAAATAACAGAACTGTGGATGACAGCTCAGTCCCAGCTCGATCCGTGACACAGTCCTTTGAAATTTTGTTTTTGTACCTTGAAGAAGACGGGTACAGTACTCCTCGACATGAGAGATGTCTCCTTGCATGGCACACAGGGTAGTTATAACGAAATTTGTGCATTATTCTCAAATCGTTGAAGCGTGCTCAATACAACAATTACAACTTCCAATCGTATTGATGCCTTCAGGATCTTCAATATGCACGGCGTGCGATGTGCATGGCACAATTAAGGAGGAGGCTACCAGTCATCATCAGCATCAGCGTCATCTTCATCCTCATCGCCGTCTCCCAAACCATTGGCCTGTGTCGCAAATGAAGTCAAGCGAGATTGAGCATCAAACAGACAACAGCGCGACTGAGAAGCGAGATCGAGTATGGCATCATGAGAACACATGTTGGTTGCTATCGTTTATTAATAAAAGACAAGCACCGGCTACACTCCATTTCACACCGCAGAACAAGGTTACAGACCAGGATAAGCTGTGGAGGACTAAACGTTGGTTGTTGGATTCCAGGCACCAGGAATGTCCTCATTAGGACATGTGATCTATAGTTGGCAGCATGGGATGTAAAATCGATGGCACAGAACAACAAGATGATGGTGGGGGCCCACCCCCGGTTGAGAGGGATGAGTGTAGCTGCTGCAAACACCCACGCTGAGGAAAGCATTGCCAACAAATGGGAAAATGAATGAAGCCAAAAGAATGCAGCAACTAGGGTGAGGGGGAAAATGGATGGCCTAACATCTTACATCACTGCTGTCATGCGCCCTTAGGCATTGACAGCCATCACTCCACCCTATCAATCCCCTTAGTATCCTCCGAAGCATCTTCCTCACCAGGCGCAGCTGCTCCAGCTTGTCATAGAAGGAGCGCGGGATGACCCCTGAGCCCTCATCCTTGGCGGATTTCTCAGGCAGCTTGCGCAGCGACGCGCGTTTGAGTGAGAAGTTCTGGTGCAGAAAAGGTCACGAGGAAAGCACACACAATGGGATGGGCCGGGACAAAGCGCTTCAACGTGGGCACGATAAGCCAGCATCTGCTTGAACCTGCAGTAATGAGAGATGGCAACTTGCAGCACCCAGAATTTCTCGGCAATGAGAGCAACCCAAGTGATGCATCCGCAGCTCAGCAAACACTTGGCGCCTGCAAATGGCTTCATGCACATGCCAATAGTAGCCTCCGAGCTTGTAAGCCACACCATGGCCTAGGGTGGGAGCTAGAGCCGCCAGTAGGTATCTGGACGCAGGAATATGTTGAAGGCGACGCAGGAACGTGGTGTGCCCCTGCTCACCCCATTCTCAACACTAGGCAAACAGCAGTTAAGCCAGCACAGCTTCCTGACCTTGACAAGAGATATGGCAGGTACTCGGAAGAAGAGCTACACTCACCCCACTTTTGATGGAGTTGAACACCGCGGTCTGGGTGTCCATCTCCGGTGCTGGCCGGCCACCCGGCTCCACCTTGCGCAGCTGCAGGGACCATGCCATGTGGAAACAGCATGCATGTTAGCCGCGTGCAGAGGCAAATATGGGAACCAGAATACAGACACCGTCATGCTGGGAGGTATGAACGCTGCTGCGCATTCAACGTCCTTCATCAACTCACTAGAGATTCCATAAATGGGATCCACGCTGGCTCAACAGGCTGGCAAACACAAAAGATACCACAGGGATGCTCAACTGGGGCTGCCCCCAGCACAACGTCAACTAAGCTCTGCCAAGCCAAGTATTCGGAGACAAATGCCTATAACCAGGGGAATGACAAACAGGCACGTCCGTGAACAAACACGGTGCAAGGCCCTAATCTATTAGGTATAGTGGCAATGCTTCATGGGCAGAAATGCCTCGGATGCATGTGCACCTGCGCATAAGCACTAACCATCCCCTGGCGCCCACCCCAGGTAACAGCCCCCGCCCACACACTGTCAGCAGATAAGCCGTTGCGGTTGCTTATCTACCTATTTGCTGCAGCCACTTGGGTACGTGCGGTTTCGAAGCAGCCGCGTCCATCCTCTTGCCCCTGTGGCGAGTGCCCCAAGACAAACAAGCTGCGGGCCCCTGCCCATCCCCCCCGTTGCCCTGCCCTGCCCTGCGGATGGCCAACCACTCACCGAGCTTTGAGATGCTGCGCTGATCGCAGCCATCAGCCCGCTGCGCGCAGACGCTTCGGAGGAGGACGTGGAAGCGGAAGGAGGAGGGGGAGGGGGCGGCGGGGGGGGCGCAGCCATGCGTACCACGGGCGGTGGCGGTGGGGGGGCAGGCGGTGCCACCGGCGCTGGGATGGGAGCGGCAGGCCTTGCCGGTGGGGGCGGCGGGGGGCTGAGGGGGCTCGCAGGGCACGGGGGGATCGCAGCCTCGGTCGGTGTCGGCCGAACAGGAGGAGGGGCAGCCTCGAGGATGGGCGCTGGGGCCGATTCTGGTTCTGGCGATGCGTCCCTTTCAGGTTGAGGAGCCAACGGGGGCGGTGGCGGAGGGGACATCGCCACCTCATCCTGGCTCTGGTTGTTCGCGTACAGCGTGCTGTAGCCTTGGCTGTCAACGATGGTTTGGGGGGCAGGGGCCGCGGGTGGCTGCGGGGGGGGGGCGCTTGCCGCAGGTGGCAGCAGCGGGGCACTAGACCCTAGCGCCGGGGGACCATCTGGGTTCATCAGCAGGGACATGCCAGCCAGCGCGGGCACCGGCGGAGCGCCTGGTGTGCGGCTGGCCCGCCCGCCGTCTTTCTCGCGCTGGGCCCTCTGATGGCGCGGTGCGTGACCGCGTGTGAGCCATGACCCCCCACAGCAGGCAGGGGCAAGGCGGCTGAGGGCTCGGAGGACAAGCAGCCATGGTCAGCGATAGCAGCGCAGCTGTGCAGGGTATGGGCGGTCTATTTGTGTGTGTGGGGGGGGGGGGGGGGCTGCACGCATGACTATGTGCGTGCATGACGATGTGTGTGTGTGTACCAGGGCCACCTGGATGGTTTGCAGGGCTAGCAACCATCCACCTAGTCTACCCAGCTTCGACGAGCTTGCCTGCTATGGAGGCATTCTGATGGCAGAATAAGGGATCCACGCTACCTATATGGAAGGTGCACTCACATGGCGTGGCATGGGCGGGCATGCATCCTACCTGGGCCACAACCACGTACACCAGCTACCGCCAGGGTGGCTACCTACCATGCGCCTACAAAGGACAAGCAAAAGAGAGCTGCTAAAGGGAACCAAGACCGTGCATAGACTTGTGCGTAAATCCCCCCACCCTCCCTTCTCCCCTCACCTTCTCCTTGGTTGTCACGTTCTGCATCATCTTCTTCCACTCATACTCCTGCCAGTTCTTCTTGCAGTATTCGGGGTCCGTGTATCCCTGGATGCATGGCTGTCCGGACGTGCTGTACCTGCGGGCCCCAAACAACACCGCAAGCATTGCCCGCAATCAGCAACGAACGTCGCCATGAACATAAACGGCCAACATAGTAAGCACAAGGCACGCTAATGCAGTGACAAGCAGCAGACGCAGATATGCGACATGGGGCTGCCGTCACACTTGTTGCAAGGCACTGGCTGGCGCAGCTAGTCTATGCCAAGCACCAATGGGGAACAGGTTTCAGCCGTGTATCACCCCTAGCAATAAACCTCTGCCCTTCATTGCGACAATAGAGTGATACCGTCATCAAGCGATGAGATTCTTCCAGGATGAAACAGGAGCCAGAAGCATGGTGTAATCAAACACCCAAGGCAGCTATGAACCCGTGAAAAGCATTCCTTGCCACAGAGGACGGTGTGCTTACCTTACACATGCTCCACAAGACCACAACAACCACAACACAGTCGAGAGCACGACATACCCAACCCACTTGTCCAGGCACGATAGACGCCACCTACTTGTCCAGGCGCGACAGGGCCGGCACCGGGCGGCAGCTGTTGTAGACGGTGTTGATGCTCTCGGGCCGGGTGGCCTTGTTGAAGAAGCTGGTGCCCTTGGGGGCTGGCGCACGGCGTGAAAGGCCAGGTGTGGCACACGGCAAGGGGAGGATAACCATGAACGCGTCAGGCACGGTGCCACAGCCCTCCGCTGATTGGTCGCATTCCAACGGGCGCTACACCAGAGACTGGCGAGTTTGGTGAGGCTGGATGCCATGTTACCTTCATCCCGGTTGACTTGTGCGCAAGCAAAGCACAAGGGAACACAGGGCCAAGCAATACCAACAATAAGTCACTTGCTGGCAAACGACTCCTCCCTCCCTCCCTCCCTCCCTCCCTCCCTCCCTCCCTCCCTCCCTCCCTCCCTCCCTCCCTCCCTCCCTCCCTCCCTCCCTCCCTCCCTCCCTCCCTCCCTCCCTCCCTCCCTCCCTCCCTCCCTCCCTCCCTCCCTGCCTGCCTCCCTTCCTCCCTCCCTCCCTCCCTCCCTCCCTCCCTCCCTCCCTCCCTCCCTCCCTCCCTCCCTCTCCCTCCCTCCCTCCCTCCCTCCCTCCCTCCCTCCCTCCCTCCCTCCCTCCCTCCTCCCTCCCTCCCTCCCTCCCTCCCTCCCTCCCTCCCTCCCTCCCTCCCTCCCTCCCTCCTCCCTCCCTCCCTCCCTCCCTCCCTCCCTCCCTCCCTCCCTCCCTCCCTCCCTCCCTCCCTCCCTCCCTCCCTCCCTCCCTCCCTCCCTCCCTCCCTCCCTCCCTCCCTCCCTCCCTCCCTCCCTCCCTCCCTCCTTTTCCCCTTCTGCTGTCTACTCTCCATCCCCCCCAGCCAGTCCCTAGCAAAGCACACAAAATAGACTGCATCCTACCTTCTACTAATGCATTAGCGCATGACACAAGCAGCCACGCAGCACAGGGATCTACTACCTCCCACTCCAATAACCAATAAAGGAATCTAAGGAATGAAAGGAATAAAATAAAAACCAAAAGGCACCCATAGCCTCCTTGGCGAGGCATCTGAGGTGTGATGATTCGATACCGCATTCTCATCGGGACATGCAATTAGGACACTGGAAAGTCAGTGAACGTGCTGGATTACACCAGAGCAGTGTAATGTGAGTTATGGCATTTCTGTTTAGCAAGGACACAATAGCACGCTAGTACGTTAATCGGCATATCGGACTGGGAGTAATCCAAGTTGCAGCGAAGCGTACCATCGTCTGAACGGGAAGAAGCGGGCTCTTGCCCCTGCTGTAGCGCCGAGATGCGGCCATGCAAGGACGCAAATCCTTTGGACGTCTTCGCTGCGGCCTCTTGCAAGCATTGAAATAACTCTCCTGCATAGCTGGCAGGATGTCATGCATGACGACGGTGCACCGAGGTAGATTGCAATGCGGGCAAGGTGGAAAAATCAAGCTACGCAACACAATGCCGATTGGTACTTGCATGACTGGTAACGCATCACAAGTTCTTACGCTGTAATGTCTTCAACTTGCTTATAATGTCCGGAGAGCGTTGCAGCGTTAACCGACTTCAACACCTGTGCGGGGTCTGTTGCCGCAGCAGCCAGGTTGCATAGTTGGCGATCTGCTAACGTAGTCTCGTGAGGAATAGAATGTAGCGTCATGAATGAATGGTACCGGGGTGACAATTGTATCCTACACAAGATCAACTGCGCTAGTGCATGCGAGGACCTACGCGCAAGCCCAACGATACGGTGAGGTGAAAATATCAAGAATTGGGCAAGCTGTTTCTAATCGCGACAAAAGAGGGGATCCCAATTGCATGTTGATTTCCTCATCAGAAGGCGATGATAGGTTGACAGAAAAGTGTGGAGCGCCATGACTTTAGCAGGTAACCGTAACCAGCGTATTATAATTACAGTCATTCCCGCTTTAAGTTGCGATCGCCCCCTAAAATTTGGCGCCGCAACTTAAAGCGCGAACGCAACTTAACGGTAGAATTAGGCTAGCAGCCCACCACCTCCTCCTCTGACGGAATCGACAGCTCTCGTCAAGCCCGATCCAGGTGCAGCGTCAAAGCCGGCCCAAGTCCATTTTCCAGGCCATATATTTTGGACGGCGGGCTGCAAAACACGCCGTGGGCAGCCACGCAGTGCCTGCGTTTTATACCACAAATGCCGTATTTTAACCCTCTGACTTCGGCTTCTTTTTGGCGGGTTACTTAGTTGCCAGCCGGCTTCACGTTTGACTGTGACAAAACATGGGAACCGTTGTGAGGGAAGCTTCATTTACTGTCAATGGCCTGCATGTAAACTGAACATTAATAATAACAACTGATGGAGGCCATTGGCAGCCTCGCTGCCTGTGGCCTCAACGACCACCTTGTCTTTGCCCTTCTGTGGTGCATTCGGCATGACAGTGGTGGTAATTTCCGGCAAGATGTCTCAAACACAGACCCCTGCATGGTCGTGGATTCTTATGTACCGCAGCCCGCAGGCTGCAAAAGTGAATTTGTAAGGTTGCATTCGCGCTTTTCACCTAAGCCAGCAGGCGGGGAAATTTGCGCGCCAGTGGGGCTTGCGTATTTTGCCGCCTAAAATCACGTAGCGCGTCCGGACTTGGCAAAAAATGGCCTCCTACGCGGCCAAAAATGGCGTGACACCTACAAATAATTGAGTCATTACCGCGTTAACCCATAGTCCGGAAACAGTGCGATATATCGCACTGTTTGACTCCCGGTGGCGCGGCGCTCAATTCCCGGAGCGCCGCGCCACCTGTGACGGATGTCAGTGGTCCGGTGGGTCTGGGAACACTTAAGGACGAAGGTGATGCATAGGTTTGGGGGTAATATTCGCCATAGCCTGGTAAATACAACGTGTATTGAGACAGTATCACGTGACTTTGGCGGGAAATTTTCACTCGCGCGCGCGCGTACCGAGATATGGCTGCTAGCGTGCCGTTATCAAGGAAATTTTGCGTCTCGCGGCTTGTAATGGTTCAGAATGTTGCTCAGAATGATGATGCGTGATTTTCGTAGGTCAGGGGTGGCCAGATGTATAGCATTGGTAAAATACAGGTAGGACATTACTGCTTTCTTGGTCGTCAGTACCAGATGAGTAATGGCATGCCATATTTCGATTTTCTTCTTATGGCCCGGCAGTCTGCGCCAGCCCGAGCACCCAGTTTTGGTACGGGACATCCGCAGCAGCGTCCCTGTGAATTCGGATGCGTTTATAGGTCATCTTTGCACAGAACATCAACCTGGTAATCATGTCGGATGCATGCATTATGCGGCTATGGCGGCCTATGCCTGGAAAGCATTAGCCAGTGTGAGATATGAGGGTCCCGGCCAGCAGAACCCGGAAAGGTCGTGATCAAGCCAGGTACGGCAACGTGTTTGCATGTCGTTTGCACGGGAATCTGTCGTTTATACATCCATTTTACACGAGTGTATCAGTGCCTCTTGCAGCAGGTTTCCATGCCTGCTGTATGAGTGCTATTAGCCCCAAATCTGCTCAGTTTGTGGTGTTTCTTTGGAGGATGCCATTCCGTTAGTGCTGGTTTAGCACTTCTTTGTTTCCCAGCACTTTTTACAGTCCTATGTGGCTGTATACAATGCATAAGTGTGTGGCATTTCATGGATGGCTGCTTACGCGCGCGTAACCCACACACGTAAGTGAGCGCATTATATAGGTCAGATGGGCTATCCGTGCGGTCTGACCCAAGGAAAGCATGGTGGCACTATCTATTGACATTGTCCAACCCCAGAATAATTTTTTAGAACCCTCCCTGCAGGGGTAAACTACTAAGGGGATTTCCCTTGCCTGAAAATGATCGTCTTTTGTCCAACTTTGGCAGTTAATATCTTGCAAAGCACTGAATGGACTTGAGATATTATTGCATTTTCTGAAAGCCCTTGAAGTGTAGATACTCCTAGCACCTTGGTTGGGGGTATTTGGAGTTGTGGCCTATGAGTTATGATTTTTTCCATTTTCAGGGGTCTAAAAATGCCAAAAACCCATTCCCGGACTATGGGTTAAGGGGACTCGCACGTCCAAAAGCCTGAAAAACTGACTTTAATGAATATCAGTTCCAATGCACTTGGGAACCATCTAATGATGATTGAGTACCATAAATATGATGTTTGGACATTCATACCACCACTTGTTGGGGGTACTACCCCCAACCACGCACCGGTGGCGAGCTAAAAATAGAAAAAGACGCTATTTATGAGATATTTTGCCCAAGACAAACCACTTATCCAAATGACCTGCCCATACATTCCTGCAAAGTTCCCCCACTTCTAAAAAATCTGGGCTATTCACATGGCCAAAATGATCACATTTGTTTGAGTTATTAATTTCCCCGCGAAATGGGTACTTTTTTGAGCCAAAAAAAATAAATCAAATCATCAACACATCGAATTGGGTCATCCATACATTCGAAATTCCACTGAGTGGGGGGAAACACAACCCCAAAGTTTGAGCTCATTCTGACAAGCGTAGCTCAAGTTATTGATTTTCCTGTGATGCCACCTGAGTAGACGCTAAAAGAGAATTGAGCTAGTGCTGAGCCAAAATGACATGTGTTTTGCCACCCTAGCTAGACACCCAAAAACATGCCCACTTTGATCACGGAATGTGAGGAGGATGCCCGGTGCGTCATACGCCATACCCCGCCATCGGCACAGCCAACCTTGCGAGTCTACCTTTAACAACAAGGCTGGTAGGACGACACGCCTGAGCAGCATATGCAATGCCTATCTCAGGCTGATAATGTGTGCTTTTGTGCCAACAACCAAGTTGTTCCACCCAACAACACATTAAAAACCCTCTTCCAAAATGCCCAACAAGCCGGACACATGGAGGACCACACATGCAGTATATAAAGAGAAAATAAGCTGAGTTCTTATCCATCAACCCGTGGCTAGCTGCTGTGGCTAGCATTACAAAGGCTATCATTTACTCAGTGGGAAAGGTGAAGAGAACATTGGAACAACCTACCTGACGCATGTGCCACCAACGCATTGTGTCCCGCAAAATGCACACTGCCTCCTTTCTAACAAGCACGAGCCACTTCTTTAGGAAACAGGTGCCAGCTCGTCAGTGTCTGGGGAAATGATGCCGCTGCTTAGGAAGACCGCGTGAATTTCCTCGAACACAACTGTCTATACCGCAAAAGATATTTCAGAGAAGTGTTACGCCGCAAGCCTCGGCCGCCACCTCTACCTCTACCTCTTCTGATGCTACCTAGACTAGTAAGGCCGCCTCTAGTTAAACCCCTAGCGAAAGACGAACGAGACGATCCAGATCTCAATGCATTGACATATGTGCTACTGTAATATGCCATAGGCCATTTAACCAAACCCGTTTACTCCAGGAAAAGAGGAAGGAAACACAACTACACTGCCGTGACCCAAGCCTATATGTGTTAATTCATTTAACACACGCCGAGTGACCACACAAGGAGTGGAACGTGCATAAATGGTCACCAACGGTCCAACAGGCTCGGGCCGACCTGGCCCTCGCCTGCCGAAACACAGAAACACAGGCAGGTGCACAGATGCACGCCGGTCCACTACATTCTACCGAAGGATAAGGACCACTAATAAAGTACGCGGCGCGGCGCCCAAAGGCACCTAATATACCACAGTACTGTTACGAGGACAATCATGTCCCAGCTAGAACTGCACGTAAACCTAAGAACAACCGAGGCCAAGGACCTAATTTACGTCCGTAACTACAACGAATTGTTACGCGACGTAACACCTCCCCCCCCACAAAAAGGTAGGGAGCCCCCTCCCTACGCAGAGAGAAGGAAACCAAAGGGGTAGGAAAAACCTAATGCACCCAGCACACACCAACACAATCGATAGACCATCCCAGATACAAAACACCAATAGTTCACACGGTCTCCACCACCACGCCGGGTGGTGTAGGGTTAGCCAGCACCAAGCCTGGTGGTAGGTTCCCCTAACTGCCTGGAACGGAGTCCTGGCCGGGGGGGACGGCACTGGGCAGGACACACAGAGTAAACACATCAGCGCTAAGGACCAAGAGCAGCCAACCAACTGGCCAGCATATGAGGGCGACTCTATATACCGGAGGGACAACACCCTCAGGTCGGGCCTAAGGCCCTCTATCTAGTGGCCATCCGTCTGATAAGTGCCACGAGAGGCCAGCAGGACCTCCAGGTAGGCCTGGTAGTGAGCCACATCCTCGACATTGTCATGCCTATCTACAGTGAGGAAAACATCGGCCCACACGCCGTCAGGAAAGAGGCCCAGGAAGGCCCAGTAATACCTATGCTGCGTGAGGACGACCTGGCCACGGGCCCAGTCCAGAAAGCCACAGGCAAAGAGGCGAAGGAAAGGCTCTACCGCGATCAAGCAAAGGGCCCGCAGGAGGAGGCGATGGTACCGGATCCGAGGGCGCATACCCGTCGGGAAGAACAGGTCCACCAGGGGCTCCACGTTGGACGGCCACAACCGGATGTGCCGAACCTCGCGGGAGCGCCACCGACGAACACACTGTCGCGACCCGAATGTCTCTAGGTAGTCGCTGGCCCGAGGAGGAGGGTGACCGCGGGAGTCTAGACCCTGGCCCGGGATAGGCGCCGGGCGACGGGCATCCCACTCAAGGATGGGCTGGAGGACCGTGATGTACGCAGCACCCGGTACCGCAGGAAACTCTACCGTAAGGGCATCCGAAGCCATAATGCCCAGAGGCGGAGGGTAAGCCCACTGGAACCCACCGTAGGTGTCCAAGTCGTTGTGGCGCCTAGCCCAGCGATACAGAACGCGCCGAACCAGGATCTCACCCTCGAACACCGGATCCGCTAAGATCACCATGTCAAAAGGGGGCCGATCAGTCTCAATGGGTAGGCCACGGTCCCGTGGCGCCCGACACACCTGGGAGAACCCGTAGGACATGGGCGAGATGGCAAGCTCGGCGGAGGCCCGCGGCAGGTCACACTGTCGGCAGGCGAGTGCGGACATACCATACCCAGGAATGGGCGTGTCGCGCGACTCCGGCGTCGCATGCACCACGGAAGGGGCCCTGTCCCGATCACCCTGAGACAACTCCCGGAGGGAGTCGGCAGCGCGGGTGGCACGAGGATCCTGACTGGTAGACCGAACAACCGCCGCCAAAGACCGCGAGGCCGAAGGGGCAGGGGCCGAAGCAGGGACCGACGCAGGGGCGGGAGCCGACACCGACGCAGGTGGCACTGGTACAACAGGAGGTCGCGCCGGACCCGAAGCCAGAGAGGGCCGTGACGGACCCGCCACCGCAGCTGGCGCGCCGGTCTCCGTGGCCGGCGCACCCTCAGGCCACATATTGAAAATAGGGCCCGTAGGGACAGGCAGTCCGGCATAAGATTGGTTGCCATCCAAACTCCAGTCGGGCACCGGAATCCTCTGCGGGGGACCACCCTCCCAAAGCCTGGGATGATCGCCCGTGTCGCTGAAGAAACCCCGAACTGGCTGTGAGGGCGCAGCGGGCGGCCCAGAGGGGGCGACGGTGGGCACAGCCGAAGGGGCAGAAGACTCGCGTCGCGGCGCAGGAATGTCGGTCGCAGGCACGGAGGCAACCGGAGGTATCGGAGCCGCAGCAACCGAAGGGGTAGGGAGCGCCGGCGAAACCACAGGTGCCGAAACAACCGAAGGGGTAGGGGGCGCGGACACCACAGACACCCCACCTGGCGTGGCCGGAGTCTGCGCTTGGGCCGCCAGGAAGGCCCCGAACGCCGTGGTCAGGGACTGGATCTGAGCCTGCATAGCCGAGACCGTCGCCGAAAGAGGATCAGGCAAACCCGAAGGGGTAGGATCCACTGCAACACACCGGGTCGACCGAGGAGACGACGGGACCGGAGAGGGAGGAGCAGACGCCGAGGAGGTGGACGCAGCGCTCGAGGCAGAATATTCTGGAGTATAATGTACCTCGGCTGGGGCGCCCGTAGGGGCAGGACCAACAACTGCTACTCCCGCCGATTGATCAGCTATCTCCATGAATTCTACGGCCCGTAGGAGGTCGCATGGGTTCTCGTCTACCTCTGCATCACCCTCAGCCGGAAGCCAGGGGAAGACCTCCCGTAGGCAGGTGCGGCCCACAGGGGTAGAAAGGTAGGAGAACACTCGGGAGCACTGGAGAACCGCAGCTATCTGTTCTAAGGCCGGACAGCGGGAACCACACCCTAACAAACAGTGCCCGGTATCGTCGAACCCGTGTAAAACAAGCTGGTGCGGATCATCAGGGGAAGGGCCGTACCACGTGACCCCAAAGAGGGCAGCCCTGACTAAACCCGCATGTTGGGCCTGGAGGGCCGGCTGCACCACGCCACCCGGGTAACTAGACCGCGACACCCAGCGGCCCGGAAGGGCCTCGAAATACAGCTCGGGGTCCGGTGGGGGCGGGGACGGCAGCGAGCTCTCGGCCGGAGGGGTAGGCTCTGACATGACGGCTGCGGAGGGGAGGGGACAACCAACCACCCGTCGACAGCAGACATAACATAAGAGAGGAGAAGGTCTACAACTAGAGCTTATGTAGGGTTTTATACTCCTGTAGCAGGCGACTACACCCATCTAGCTCACTCTCCGTATACCAGACCTTATCTACCTCACTACGAGCATACATCCACTTCACCTTATACTGGCGCTGGGTACCGCGGCCCTTTTTGATATCTCTATGGGCCACGATACCCTCTACCTCATCCTCTACCTCACCAGTATCCGGGTTATGCTCTAAAGGGGCAGGGGCTAATTCTCTACCAGCGAACGTGCTCTGATGATAGAGCTTCAGCTGGCTTCTATGAAAGGTGCGAGAGTGTGTCTGCCAAGAGGTAGGAATATCTATCTCATACAGGAAATTACCTACTCTAGACAACACACGGAAGGGTCCTAAGAAGGCGGGCCTAAGTTTCACTTTCAGTTCAGCTTCGAACTTATGAGCGAAGCGGCCAACACGGGGGCCTTCTACTAAGACTAAATCTCCTATTTCTATCTCAGGTGCTCTTCTATCTAATGAGGCACGCAACCTAGCAAGGTATTTGGCCTGCGCCCTATGGTACCCTGCAATAGCGTTGTCGTGTGCATTCTTCATCTTATCTAATAACGCCTGCACACCTTCTACAGTATCCCGGGACACATCATCCTTGTCCCGTAAAGGACTAGCTAAGAGAGAGGTAGGGGTAAGAGGTTGTCTACCTGTATCTAGGAAGAAGGGCGTATAACCATGCGCAGCCTGAGGGCAGTTGTTAACCCTTAAACTGTACTGAGTCCGTTTTCGTGGCGCCAGTTGAACTCGCGCCACTCTAACGGACTGAGTTTGTGGCAGAACCAGGCGCCGCGCCAATAATAATTTAACGGTCAAACCTGGGGGGATCGAAAGATCTAGACGTAAGCTATGCCTGGCGCTATTCAGACCGTATTTTGGACACCTGGCCAGGGAGATATGCTTGAGCAAAGTTAGGGGGGTACCATGGTCCAACGGGACCGACGTGCATGAAAAATATTGACGCGCACGGCTATGGCGGTGCACACAACTGACTGGTACGAGAGAATGGCTTGACATAATGGACTCAAATTTTGTAGGCATGATTTTCAAGTCCTAAAAACGTTTTATCCCCAGCCATGGAACGTTTGAAGATGCGTAGATGGGTCATCGGGGTGCTGGTTGGCGCAGCAAATCATGTCAGCGGCCAGGCGGTGACAGTGCGAGTGCTGCATGTTGCTAGGCGGAAATTTTCGAGGTATTTGCGCATGGATAAACCTTTGACGTCGTTCCCAACCAGATTTGCCAGAATTGGCAGCCAGGAAAGGCTCGAGGCTACGTCCATGAATCGGGCGTGCTGGCTCCCGCAGGAAAGGTAATCTGCTGTTCCGACCTGGTACGTTCTAGCCTCCTAGCGTGTTCCGTTAACCGTATATGGTTGTATTATCGTTTATAACTAATATCAGGGTTATAATCGAGGGCTTGTGATTGTCATTTTGTTGTTTTGCTCCCTCTACGCATCGGCTTGTCATAGTTGTGGAATACCATCAGGTCAAGCAGATTTTGGACCATGTTTGGTCGCTGTTAGCTGAGGCTGCAACGGAAATAGCGTGATAACGGTTGGTATTGGTTAGTAATATGGTAAAGGTGATTACCCAATGCTTTTCCTGGCTCAAACAGCCCGAGACAAGTTCTTTTCTGACCAGTTTTAGGCATGGCTTCTTGTTTTGCTGGCCAACGCCCACCTTCTGATTTTGCATCCATTGCATGTGACAAACATGGAGATACCCAATACCTGTTTGCATGGAAGCATTACCAACTTGTTCATTTTGTTTACTTTATTGTTGCAAAGAACGTGGAGGTGTTTTGTCATTCATCGGGTGGGTTAGTGATGTAGCTCCTTGCCACCCCTTTGACGCGCGCTTGAGGCCTTGATTAATGAGCCTTTCACCTATTTTTTAGCATGGTCTTGTGTCTTATATGCTGGCTTATCTCAGCTTCCACGCTGGGCCAGTGGCTGGCCTCGACGACGACAACGCCCGCCGCCAGCGTGCCATGCAGCCCTTGTCAGCCCGCAGCCCGGCTGGCCGCGCATGGGCTGAGGCCAATGGCCGCACGACCCGCACGTTGGCAGCTGGCACCCAGCTGACAGGGCCTTGTAGGAGGCAGGATCTGCGCACCCAGAGGCGCAATCCGTAGTTTGGCACATAGCCAGGTAGCCCAATTGACAGTTAGCTACACCCTTGGCTAGTCTTGCGCTATGTATACCGCACGCGCGCGCTAGTGCCATTTTGGCCCCTTGCGGCATGTTGGCATGTGTTATATGGCATGGTCTCTTGTTTTATCACCTGGGTATGGTGCATGATGCCCAATTGGGCATCCCTTGTTGTTTCATGCCAATTGGAATAAAGTTTTGTGTTGTTATGCTACCATTTATACCCCTGCCAGCTGGCACCGTTATAACGGTGCCAGCTGGCTTTGGCCATTTTGTAGCTAGCGTCCACAGTTTTGTGACATTTCATGTTGTGAATGGATTGATGGCATGTCTATGATTATAATAACCTGCCTTTAAAAGGCCAGGGCCAACTGATTTGTGTAAATGGTCGATAATGCATTATATATGTCTCCAACCCCATGTGCACTGTACCCCCCTGAGGGGGGTGCTATTTTTAGCAGGTGTAGGGCATGGATATGTGACCAACCAAAATTCCCAAACATTATTTGATATAAAAGCATGCTTGGTTCCAAGGGTGGGCCAGAAAATGTTATTTGGCTAGTTACTCTCAGGCGCACAAAGATACCCAAACTCAGTCCGTTCTCGTGGTTCGAGTTTTGACAGTTGAAGGGTTAAGGGAAAATTCTACCAGACATAGATAATCCTCCCAATCACTCCCAGAGCCATTCACATAATGCCGCAGAGCTTCTTCCACTACCCTATTCAAACGTTCTACTAAATGAGACGAGGAGGAGTGGTAGGCAGTACCGAAGGTGACCTTGGTACCGATAGCAGCGAAGAACTGCTGCCAAAAATCAGAAGTAAATAACTTATCTTTATCACTAATAAACTGCCTACTCAAACCATGATATCTATATACGTTATTCAGGTATAGGCGTGCGCAATCGCGTGCGGTGAGTTCTAAGGGACACGGCACGAGATGACACATACGAGTAAAACGATCTACAAAAACAAGGATCTGGGCGTTACCTCTATCATTCTTCCTAAAAGGTCCTACAAAATCCATCATGATAGAATCCCAAGGCATGATGGGATCAGGTAAGGTCCTAGGCTCTGCTATCTGTCCTACATTGTTGGGTTTCATTTCCTGACAAGATTGACAGGTTCTAACATACTCATCTACATCCTTTAAAAGGGAAGGCCAGTAGTAAGAGCGGGCTACTAGGTCCCGTACCCGTTTACCACCCTGATGAGCAGCTAAGTCATGCAACTCAAAGAGCAAGGAGGAGCGACAGATAGGAGGGACATACAGGCGCCATTGAGGGGGAGAATCTGCTATCTGCACATATAAAAATCCACCTACAAATTTACAAGGGTGCTTGCCTAATTGTTGGGGATGGGCAGCAATGGCAGCTAAAGCTTCCGGCTCAGTGGCCGTAAATCTACTAATAAGGCGTTCAAGATCAGAGGTAGGCATCGCTACAGAGGTATCCAGAACAGGTTTAAAGAGATCTCCTACCGCCTTGCCAAAGAGAAGGGGAGGTCCTAGAGGGACTATGTTTTCATAAGACTTTCCCGACCTAGTCGCTATATGGCTAAGCGGTATAGAAATTTTATTTTTCCCCTCCCCCCCCACCGAGACCACAGGAAGGGCCTAACACGGGATCGAGAGAGTCCTACGTGAGAAAGGAGATCAGGCATGCGAACTGCTGTATGAAAGAGGTAGGCATAGGATTCATCATCAGGTAGTTCACCATACGGGGTTACACCTATAGTAGTAGGGACTAGGGTAGTATTGAGAACATCAAGGTCCTCGAAAAAGGAGTAATCTGCACGACGGGAGAGTGCATCTGGTACTATGTTATCTACACCCTTAACATACTGAAGTTTAAAAGGGGAAAACTGTGCTAAAAACTCCATCCAGCGCGCTTGGCGAGGGGTGAGGTTGGGTTGTGATAGAAGATGGGTAAGGGGACGGTGGTCCGTCTGGATAACTAATCTATAAGGATCAAGCTCACAGGGTTCATTCAGACAAACATCAAATTGAGCACCTTTAAGAAAGTGCTGCCACGCGTGGCAACAATACACCACAGCTAATAGTTCTTGCTGGTGTACGGGATAGTTACGTTCCGCAGGAAGCATTGTCCTAGAGATATACTCGATTGGCTGTAAGCCCTGACCCTGATCCTGAAGAAGGACGCCCCCTATAGCTACCTTGCTAGCATCTGTAGCTATAACAAAGGGTTTAGTAGTATCCGGTAGGATGAGTACGGGAGGGGAGAGGAGTAGGGATTTTAGACACTGAAAAGCCGACTGACATTCACTACTCCAAACAAAGGGGATATCCTTCTTTAATAGATGATTAATAGGAGCTGCTATAGTTGCGAAACGCGGGATAACTGAAACGCCTATAGTAAGAAGCAATTCCTAGAAAACTACGTACACCTTTAACGTCGGTAGGGGTAGGCCATTCCTGAATTGACTTAGTCTTGTCAGGGTCGGTAGCAACCCCGGCATCTGACAGGACGTGCCCTAAAAATGGGACACTTCTACCAGAGCGAACTTTAGCCCGGCGCGCCCATAAAGAATTTTCAGCCATGATTTCTAATACTTTCTTTAAATCACGTAGGTGCGTTTCAAAATCAGGAGAATAAATAAGGATATCATCTAAGTAAGCTTGAGCGCAAGAACGGTCATGCTCAGATAAGGAAACAGAGGAGAAGGAAGGATCCTTTAAATCAGAGGACACTTGAGGAAGGTGGGAATTTCCCATAACAGGTCTAAGCACTTCATTCATTAACATTTGGAAAGAGGCAGGAGAGTTACAGAGTCCCATAGCCGCTACTCTAAACTGGTAATGCCCAAAAGGGGGAGCAAAGGCGGTTTTGTGGCAATCCTCAGGAGCTATGCGTAGTTGCCAAAAACCATCAGCACAATCTAGCACTGTGAAACAGGTAGAACCTTTAACCTTATTAAATATATCATCAATACGAGGTAGAGGGTATTTAGACTTCACAGTAATATCGTTCAACTTCCTATAATCAGTAACTAGGCGAAACTTACCATTTGGCTTAGGAACTAACAGGACACCAGCGGAGTAGGGGGAGTTACTAGGCTCTATCAATCCTGCTTCTAATAGTGATACTAAAATCTGTTTTAGTTCCTTCAATTCTGTAGGGCCCATTCTATACATCGGAGAGTGCGTAGTGTTAAGCCTCCCACGGTCCTTAATTTAGGACAAAGTCCTAAATTAAGGACCAATTTACTATAACCGAGGTACCGGGGGGGGGGTCACTATATGGACCGTACCCCATGTGGACCGTACCCGGCATGATGTACCCGACCCGTGGTACCGGCACATGGTACCCGGATTCCGTACCCGGGTACCGGGTATAATGGCGGGAAAGTAGGTACCTCGACCAAAAATATAACCGATTTTGGAGCGAAAAAGTGGGTGCGGGAATGATCTGAGGTGGATATGGCGACCTGACAATCGTGGCCGGCGTTTTCACGTGCGTTTATCATTTCGGGCGCCCAGTAGCAAAAACGAAAGGTCGTTAGTTATGCTTAAAGGCTGTGAAATTTTCTGCGCAAGTTTTTATGTGTAGCGCTGTAGCACAGCGGCACAACACAAATGGGTCGCAGATCGCCTGCTCGCGGAGGGTCGATTTTGGCACAAACATGTTAGTGTATTAGCAATGGTGGTGCGAATCAAGCCAGGAAATTTTTGTGGACGATTTTGATTATAGTCTGGAGTTTATAAACGGAGTATTTGACATGGAAGCGCCTGGGCCGTGATATTCTTGCCCGATTTCCATTGTTGACCATGTTTTAGGGACGTTCAGGCTGGGCAGCGAGCGCACCTTATAGGTCTTCACTTTCGGTATTTCTTGGACCTAGAACGCAGCACAAGCGTGGTTTATATCATTTTCGAACCGGTTGGCCAGCTTTGGTGCGCTCAGCTCTCGGAAAGCTGACCTCGCTGCGGATTTCAGCGACTTTTTTGCAACCATCTGGAATGAGGCGACGTAAGTAGCAGGTACGTGCCGGGGTGCCCTAGATCATGAGTGTAACTGGCAACGCTGTCGTGGTGTTTTGAGTCAGTAAGCTATGCCTAAAAAGAGGGGACGCTCTCTGTGCACATAACTGTCACACATAGTTGGTTTACGTCATACAATTTTTTACGTCTCTATCTTCGTCGTCCGCTGCAGCTAAAACACACATGCGTAAGAGCAGTTTTACTCATGTGTTAGTTATAAACCATGGTCCTATGGCCTGCAGTCGTTCAGGGTGCTCTCAGACAGTATATACAATATGGTTTACGTGTTACATGCACCCTGAATTCGCTCACAAAGCGTTGCATGTTAGCACAACGTTGTTCTGTAACTTGATTTGGCTGCATTCATGTGTTAGTTGCAATGCAAATGCAATGTTTTTTCATCGCTGGGTGGTGGCCAGCATGTCCGTGATGTCAAAGAAGGTTTGGCATATGCTTAGAGAAAGTTTACCGCAAGGGGTGGGCCATGTTCAAGCCGGGCAACCTCAGCAACCATGCAACCGTATATTGCATTACCTGCACCATCTGTGACACCGTTAAGCACGCGTATATATAGAGGCAGCCACAGCAGGGTATGGCCTTGTTATACGCTGCCCCGCCATCCCAAGGCCTCGTAGGGTCCCCTAGCGCTTGTAAGATGCTCAAGGGACCGTGTGGATAGCATGGTCATGCGTTGACACTAATTGGTCCTATTGGTCCTAAATTCTCATTTTGACCAAATTCGCGGTTTGAGGCCTGCCATGGGCCAGGGTCCATTCAGGCACTAAATGTAATTATTTGAACCCAGGTTTTTGTCCAAAATTCAAAAAGTGTGTTATCTGTCAGTGGTAAAAATGCCAGGGTCAAAATTTGATGTTTGCACATATATTTTTTAATTCAAACTGGTCCTAAAATAAGGACTTTTCTTGGGAACATGGACAGTAGGAACTGCACCGTCCTTGATAACTACACGGTGTAAAACAGCCAACGAGGAGGAGGATAAGAAGGAGTCTTTTCTTCAAATACTTTTGAGGAATCTATCACAGCCATGTATCTTACTATTTCATTTTCAGTAAATCCCACTCCTATTGTATCCACTGTATTGACATCTATATCCACACTATTATTAGTGATAGGTATCTCTTGTACTTCTAACTGGAGGAACATACATAATAGGTATCCATATTCCTTTAGTTCAGAACGTAATTCGTCATTGGACATTAATACTTCAGGTATAGGTCTAACAGGAGGATCAACAGGTGTAGGAGGAGTAATATCTACCAAGGATAAATTTTCTAATCTATAATGACGTTCTGGTACCCAGTAAGAACTATGTGGAAACCAAATGACCATAGTATCATAATTAATAGTAATTTTATTATCCTGGTGCCAATCTAATCCTAGTAATACATCAGCTGTAGTGATAGGGCCTATAGTGGCCGTCAGGTTGACCGTACGTCCTTGTATGACCAGGGGAAGGGACACCGTACCCGGGGAATGACTGGTGCGACCATCAGCATAATAATGGACAGTGACAGTTTTTGTGTGAGGGGTAGGGACTAGTCCTAAACGCCTAACTAGGGCTTCGCTCACAAAGGAGCTAGCCGCACCGCTATCCACTAACACAGAGACATTTAAGAGTTCATCAGCATGCAAGAAGGGGTCTACAACAGTATGAGGGACGGTTAACCCCTAAATGGTCTTGCTGCCGATTTTCCGCCAAAAATCGAGTTCCAGCCGATGCATCGGCCCCTTCTCGGGGGACCAGATGCCGCGAAATCTATTGAGAATTAGGAAAAGTTTAGCTGAGAAGATCGAAAGTTTATAAGTTCCTTCACAGCATGGTACTAGGGTTTGCATACTTTTGACAAAGTTATAGAGGTGTTCTGGCCGGTCAAAGTACAAGGGGTCAGGGTACTTTTTCACGTAAAACGTGCATTCCGGAAAACGACGACCTGGCCATGGCGGCTTGCGCCCACGCATGGTATTTACGTTTGCGTTCGAATTTTCTGGCCAAACTTAGGAAATTGATTTTATACCTCCTAAAGATCATACAGGCCAATCTTTTGTTCGCGGGAATGCCATTTGATAGGTGTCGGCAGCGTTCTTGTTGGAAAAAACTGCGATCAGGCCGGACGATAGAAACGTTGACAGCAATACCTTTCCGGCGTATTTTAAAGGATATATTGGTTTCTTTGTACTTTTTATGATACATAGTAGTCGTAAACGTGCAAGGGTGGCAAGAAATCGCCGAATCCAGCGACCATGCTGCACAACTTTGGTGTGCCGAAATGCGCCATTTTGCGGCCACCGCCTGGGCCAAGGTAACGCCATCCATGCCTGGTAAAGCTTCAGCATCGTTTTCCTATCGATGTTTGACGTTTATATATACGTTCTAGCTTGTGTAGCACATTATTTTTGCATTATTCATGCTCTTTCTTGACCCTGGCCTGGCCCCTTTCTAAAACACCCTTCTTAGATGCTTCCCTCAGTCAGTTGACCTGCCACAGGGTGACGGTGATAAGTTTTAGAGGCTGTATGGGTTTGAATACCTCCATATATGTTTGTTATACATTTCCCATACACATATTGCATGAGAGTGAGGCAGTTGGCTGGTCTCTGTGGCATCATCAAGCACGTAACTGGTGAGTAAAAGCTTCCCATTGACAGCATGTGCCACCAGGAGTGCTGGCCATCACCTGGTAAGCTATAGCAGCTTAGGCATAGTTTATCCTTGCTAGGGCAGGCTGAAATAGGCTCAACATCACTAGTTTGTTGGTGGCTGCCTCCTAGAATGCATGCCTTGCGTAGGGTATCCGTACCACGTTACCTACGTGCATGGACAAGGTGGCACCTGCACATAGGTGCCATGTAAGGGCAGTGTGATGATGCAGTTATGTTTCCCCATCATTGTGGAAGGGAAATGTATTATTTGGCATGGTTGGTGGCCATATTAGTAGGTAGTATGCCCACCCCTACCCCCTTGGTTGCATTTTACCAACGGTACCCCTATGGGCTGTACTGGGTGTAACTGCTGGTATACCCACCCAAATGATGACCCCAATGGCTCAAACTGTTCAGCAACTAATTGTTTATCATCCCTGAAGTGGTAGGTGCCTAGGTCTTATAACATAATTCAAAATGCACATTCTACCAAAAATGAAAACGCGCGTCTTGACCCCCCTGACTTTGACGGCAGTTTTATATGGCCTACCCTGCATATATGTGAGGTTGTGATATACCAACCCGAAGGGCAACTCATGGACATGCTTGGCCCCCAAGGACAGCCATTGGATATGGGTAGGTTGGATGGCATCTGGTTTGCAAATTTGTGAAGATCCAGCCGATTTATCGGCAGGATCTCAGACCATTTAGGGGTTAAGCCACCATTCAAGAACATAAGAGGACGCACACGTAATGGTAGGTGTCAGGAATATGCCCCAATATGCCTGACAAGTCTAGCACTTACTAATCTAGATAAAGTTCGGGTAGTCCGTAGTTAAGTCAGAACAACCTACAACGCCAGTATGACTGCGTAGAGCTCATGTTTGGCTACAACTTTGCCACTAGAATCACCTTGATCTGAGCTCTAGGTAGAAAGTTATGAGTCTTTTCATATATATGTGCCTTTGTCCTGGAGGAGTTTGGGGCCATGGGGCCCCTGACCTCCGCCTTCTTCAAGGAGTGTTGCCGGCTCCGGGAGGACCGGCTGGACCTGGAGGGCCAGCGGGCCCCATGGTCGGCGCGGACCTGGACGTCATATTGGCGTCAGCGCTTGTCGGTGGCGCTGACTCGGGCCATGGCGGACATCATGCTCCGCCGTACGCGGGCTGATTTTGCGGTGCAGCAGGGCTATTAGGTTCCTCCCGTTAGGCGTTTCCATTGGTCTTATCGTACTTCGTAGTATAGAGCTTTGACATGGCTCTGTATATAGGTTTATAGCTGGGCGTTTGCTTTGGTTTGAGTGATTTCACTCTGCTGTAAGTAATTATATTTTTAATATATATGTGCCTGGTCACTATACGGCACTGTAGTACAATCCATGTCGTGTCATGTGGCGCATGGCCCATATAGGACAGGCGCCAATAATTCAATTCGTGGCACCTGGACCGTCAGCTAGGCGTACCTAATTCTGTCTGCCATGGTACAACCATGATTTGCCAGCAGGCAGCATCTAGCACTGGTTAAGTGTTGCCTAGCTGTCATGTTAAGTTAATTATGTTGTGGTCCTGCCGACCAGCCATATAGGTGGTGGCTGGGCTACACGCCAGACATCTTTTCTGACCACCACTAATCTAGAAAATGGCACCTTTCAGCCATGGTGGTTGACAAAATATTTCCATCATGACAAAGTCGTAAATGAGGTCATCATTATTAATGTAATATCAACAACCTCCCATGGTCACAGCATGACATTTTTGACATGGCATCGGAATGAGGGGGGTTGTGATCTTTCCAAATCGGGCAAATTTTTGCCTGGGCAGCATTTCGGCAAGAACTTTCGGAATTCTAATCCGTTGGTGCCACTCAACATGTCCACGGAATCAGCATCAAATTGCGCATCTATTGAACCAAGTCCGGCGTCATTCCGTGGAGTATTGCGTCGGCTACGAATTTTCTTGCGGCAGGCCCTGTTTGCTCCGAATTTCGACCTTAAACGACCTCTTGCATGAGCTTCACTAAACATTCAGATTTCTACATTGTCGGCACTTGGGCGCAGCGGTTCACGCTTTATTTTATTACCCTGGGTGACTACCGGTTGCCAGCCGTGACCAGCCTTGCAAAGCCCAAGACCCCTTTGTTCTTCTGAGAATACAACGAGCTTGATGGCGCCTATATAAAGCGACCACAAATGTTTTAAACGGTGGGCCACCTTCCAGGCGACATGGGGTTTCTTTTCCTAGTTCCAGCCAAGCATTATTCAGATTTTTTGCCAGTCGCCATGGTTTGGAAGCACCATCGTACATGAGCAGCTATGCACGGACCACTACAACGGCATCAACTACAATGCTCCATCCCACGTCGGTGCGGGGAAATCTTGCAGCATCCACCTGGTTCTCCTCTCGCACCCTTGGCTTTTCTTCAATGGGAAACAGCTCGTTTAAATGCCGCTCGCCAGCCGCAGCAGCCGTCATTAGTTAAGTGGCCAGTGACAGCCAACTGCCGCACGCAGCCGTAGTGCAGTACCCAGCACGCGCCATACAGCATGATAGGATATAGTAGCAGCAGTCAGCCACACACCACAGCCTGACTCGCTTGTGGTAGTTGTTGCAACCAGCTGCAGATACCTACCAGCACCCCATCAGCATGGCAGCACACAGTCGCAGCAGCCAGCAACACACAGCAGCCTGATCAGCTCTTAGTAGTAGTTGCAGCCAGCTGCACGTACCTGCCAGCCAAATCGCCACTTCAGACCAGCATCAATGCCACCAGCCAGCAGTACGCAGCCGTCTAGTCAGCGGTTAGTAGTCACTGCAGCTAGGTGCCTGTAGCTGCTCACACCCACTGCGGTCGTCGCCAGCTCCTGATAAATGATTCCAGAGCGACTCCTGCCATTACCAGCTTTTACGTCCACGATTTCTGCTGATTATTACTCCAAGGGGGGCACCCTTCCAGGGGCATCTACACACGGGGCCGAGCTGGATCCAGTCCTTGTTTTTTTTTTCCCAGTATTTCTACGTGACCTGGGGCACCCTGTTCTTCACCTGGCGCACTCCCAGGGCCACTTGGGGGCCATGTGACCCTTAGCTCCAACTGCTACTCTTGCCTATTTCTCCTTTCAGCATGACCGGGTTAGCCGTGTAAGGGGGGGAGAGCTTGGGTTTCTTTATACCCGACTACCCTCACTATCCATGTGTTACTTGCCAGGGGGGGTGAGCTTGTATACGGCATTTGGTGCAAGGGGCATGTCAGGAATATGCCCCAATATGCCTGACAAGTCTAGCACTTACTAATCTAGATAAAGTTCGGGTAGTCCGTAGTTAAGTCAGAACAACCTACAACGCCAGTATGACTGCGTAGAGCTCATGTTTGGCTACAACTTTGCCACTAGAATCACCTTGATCTGAGCTCTAGGTAGAAAGTTATGAGTCTTTTCATATATATGTGCCTGGTCACTATACGGCACTGTAGTACAATCCATGTCGTGTCATGTGGCGCATGGCCCATATAGGACAGGCGCCAATAATTCAATTCGTGGCACCTGGACCGTCAGCTAGGCGTACCTAATTCTGTCTGCCATGGTACAACCATGATTTGCCAGCAGGCAGCATCTAGCACTGGTTAAGTGTTGCCTAGCTGTCATGTTAAGTTAATTATGTTGTGGTCCTGCCGACCAGCCATATAGGTGGTGGCTGGGCTACACGCCAGACATCTTTTCTGACCACCACTAATCTAGAAAATGGCACCTTTCAGCCATGGTGGTTGACAAAATATTTCCATCATGACAAAGTCGTAAATGAGGTCATCATTATTAATGTAATATCAACAACCTCCCATGGTCACAGCATGACATTTTTGACAGTAGGGATGATTCAGCTCCTACAGAGGTTATAAAAACAGGCAAGCAAAAATTATTATCTGGGGTTGTTTCTAAGGACCTGTCCAGGTTACCCCCGGCTGACAGGCCTACTGTTCCCCCTCCCCCCCAAATCCATAGGAACTAACCCCGAAGAAGACCCTGGCGGAAAAGCCACTGCTGGAGGGTCACGAGGGATTGAAGAGGGTGCGGGAGCCTGATTATCATAGGGGAACCCTGGGGATCCTGTCTGCACAGCATTCAGCCTACTAGGGGTAGCTGAAGGAATGCGTCCTGAAGTGGGACGAATAGGAGCACGCTGAGGGGTACGAGGAGGGCGAGCGTCGGGATGAGGGGGAGCACCCGAAAGGAACTTGGGGCACTCACGTTTAAGATGACCTACTTCCTTACAATGATAGCAGGTGATATGAGAGACATCCAGGGCTGAAAGGTCAGTCACACAAATATCTAATTCTTCTACATAGGAGTTCTCCTCCTCAGGGGTAAGACTAATATTATTAATACGGGAACGGGTAGGAAGAGAAGGCGTGGAGAAGAAATCTGCTACTCGTAAAAGATGCTGGCGCACATGCTTGAGGGGCAGGTCAGTAAAACGGTAGGCAGAGAACTGGCGCTTGACTTCACGCAATAAGGGTCTACTGAGGCCCTGAAGGAAGCGGGCACGTACTTCTGCACCCGACAAATCCCTAATTCGTACCATCTGGGCATCAAACTCTTTCATATATTCTTTGAAGGACTTGGTACCCTGCTGCAAGGTACCAATCGGGGTTCTCTGAACATAGTTTCTTTATAGTGATACGGAAGGGGAGCCGCTGATGCTAGGTGAAATAGAGCTGGGTGATGTGATCGTAATAAGGTTGATTAGGCTTCTAGTGTACGAGTATTACGGAAGATATGGCCTAATTGTTGCGGCCCATACCTTGACGGTGTGCTGAGTACCTTGACGACGGATTTTTGCGTCTAGGTTCTCCTAGCAGATCTGTGATTGCGGACGGGTTTGCAACAGGCAATATCTGAAGTAAAACTTGACGGCTAAAACTGTTTAGAGGCCGTTGCCGGATCTGGCCGTTGGTAGAGAGCCGTTGGCCTTGAAACACGATAAAAGCTTGCTCACCTAGCTCATGGCGGTCTCTTTTGTTTTAACGAAGGCGGCGACAGGGGTCAGGGGCAGCGTAGCTGACGCCCAGAATTCCTTTCTGCAAAGCGGCTGGGATGCCGAAGCCCGGGCGGAAGCCAGGTTCGACAGGTGCTGGGAAGCAATTACCGAAAGCTAATCCCGAGGTGCCGACAGCTACTAAACAGACGGGAAAGGGCCGACTAGGCTGGCCGACGCAGAAGAAAAGGCTCCATCAGGAGCTCTCCACTTGCTCGGGCCTGCCTGAAGTGTGCGCTGCCTTTGAGGCGGTCCTCGGGACCGACTGGGTAACTACTGTCAGCCGGTGGTCTGCGGCCCAGCTGGAGTCCGTCGTTGGACTGCTGGTCGACCACGTGGACGGGCCTGAAATTCTGGCAGCAGCGGACCCAAACGAAGCGCTAGTGGCAGCCCTCCAAAGCGCCCGGGACTTGGCGGACTCGGACGAAGAGGAGATGCAGCCACCACGCCGGCCCACGAAAGGGGCGAAAAAGGGGACGAAAAAAGTCGGAAGCCCAGCCCCGAGCAAGGGAAAGGCCGCGGGGGATGTGAGGGAGCAGCTCTTGGAGCTGGCGGCTATTATTGGCAAGCAGGGGCAGGCGGGCAAAGAAGAGGAGGAGGAGGAGGAGTCCGAGGAAGAGGATTTCCTGACGAAATTGAAGGATGCGCTGGCCGGGGCAGATGGGGCTTCCAGGAAGCCGAAAAAGACCAAAGGGGTGACGCTGCCCACTCGAGCACAAGTGGTGAATTGGAGGGTGCAAGAGAGAGTGCTCCCCGAGGTGCTCGAGGATGCCAACGACAATGGAGGGGGGATAAAGAGTTGGATCATGGCTACTCGCCAAGGGGGGTGGAGGAACCAGGAAAGCAGGAAGGTGGTCATGAACATCGCCCTGGCCATGGACACACTCTTCAAGGAGTTGGGGCCGGCAGCCGGGGAGTTGGCTGGGGTAGAGTATCTCATGAGGGTGGTGGCAGCCATGCTCCTAGTGGAGAGCCAGGGGTCAGGAGGGTGGAAGGTGGCTGGCCACCTCCTTGCTCTCAAGGAAGATGCCTCCTTGGTGAGCAACCCGGCCATGAAGATGGCCCTGCAAAGCGCCACGATGATGGAGAAGCTGGGCAAGGCCCAGCAAACCAAGTAAACACCGAAAGGGTAAACCGCTCCCCCTTCCCACTGCCTCTTCCTACAATGCCTCTAAGCACTACGTGGGGGAGAGTGAGGTCAGCACGCAGACGCCAGCGTGCAACTCGCCGCCGCCGGACCTTCACTCTACAACACAAGGTGATTACGTGGTTGAATTGGCTATGGCACGGGGGGGCAGACCCTCCGCCTAAATCTGGAGGCGCGTGCTCCAGAGGAACGGCGGAGGCCCTGAAAAGGGTCAAGAAGCACTGCGAGTGGTACAGTCGCCGCGTAACCGGCGTTGCGACAGGCCCCGCAGAAGGAAGTGATCTAATCTATGGGAAATGTAATAAGTATGAACAACTTGTGGCGGAGCGGGTGAGTCTGCCGAAGCG
This sequence comes from Mesostigma viride, assembly GCA_009746045.1. Taxonomy (NCBI): domain Eukaryota; kingdom Viridiplantae; phylum Streptophyta; class Mesostigmatophyceae; order Mesostigmatales; family Mesostigmataceae; genus Mesostigma; species Mesostigma viride. Next base: position 77,924 of record RPFO01001673.1, on the reverse strand, counting down.
CGAGGTGGCAGGAAAGGCGAAGCTGCTGGATTTGCTGGCGCTACGACCTAGTTGGCGAGAGGTGTACGCGAGCGAAGCCAACTGCATCAAGCCGGAGGTGGCTGCCAGTGCGAGGTATTGGAATGTACCTGCCCCCAGCCGAGGGTGCACCATGGCGGAGTGGGGCAAGTTGATGGGGAGGGCAGCGGACGTGGGGATGGTGGAGTTCCGAGAGACGCGGCCAAAGTGGGTAGACGGATGTTTTGGGGTGGCCAAAGGAGTGGGGGAGTTAAGGCTCATTGTGAATAAGAAGTTGGGGAACGCACTGTGGGTGGACCCCCCTAAGACGGTGTTACCCCACCTGGGCATATACTCGGAGGTCTATATCAAGGGTCGGTGCTACACGGCCAAGAGCGATCTGGTCTCGTATTACTATACCATCCAAGTGCCGGAGTGGTGGTGGGATTATCAAGGGCTACCTGATGTGTGGTCCACCGATGTCGGGCTGCCGGGGCGGCGGAGGAGGGTGTGGCCAGTGCTGAAAGTGCTGGCCATGGGGCACTCCCACGCTGTAGCGCTAGGGGAAGCCATCCATGAGATGGTCCTCTATGCCACGGGCGCTTTGGATCCTAGACGGCAGGTGAACCGCCTCACAAGTGTAGGGGAGCTGACCGTGCTTCGGAATGCATGGGGTAACCCAACCGCCCTAGCCATCGAGTACAAGGAGGAGAGCACGAGGGAGATGCAAATCGACCTTGAGGACCCCCCTGCCCCTATGGTATCCATCACTATTGATGACCTGGTGGTCAGCAATGGGCGCACGTGCGAGGCGGTGAATCGCTTAATCGCGAGTGCTATTGAAGACGGGTACGCGCCTAACAACCTTGTGCCCTCCAAGGACAAGACGATCATGGCTAGCCCGGAGGGGGAGGACGAGCTAGAAGCTCTGGGTGTTGTTCACCGGCGGGATGGGGTGTTGGAGCCGACAGCTAAGCAGCTCACCCTTGTGGTTGCGCACACTCGTGTACTCCTCGAGAGGGGACGCGCTACCGCTGAGGCGCTGGCGGCCGTCGTGGGCCGGTGGGTGTGGCTGCAGATGCTCAGCCGCACTTGCTTGTCCATATGGCAGCAGAGTTTTAAGTTCATCAACCTCAAGGGGTGGGGCCAGCGAACGCGACCTTTGTGGCAAGGTGTGCGCGATGAGCTCGAGTGTGCCATGGCGTTGGCCCCCATGCTCCGTGTGGACCGGGGGGCTGCCCTGGCTCCGGTGGTGGTGGCCTCGGATGCGTCTAGTTTTGGGCAGGGGGTTGTCTACGCTGAGATGGCCCCAGCTGAGGTGACGGAATTAGCTCGGGCCCGGGAGGTGCGGGGTTACCCAACCCTCCTCACCCCAGGTGAGGCCATGTATGCCGGGCCTAGACCCTTGACCAAGGCCGCGGAAAAAGCCATCATCCACGGGCGATGGCGCGTCGGGATCAAGAGTCGCTGGCGCGATTCGACCATGCACATCAACGAGAAGGAAGTGCGGGCCGCTGTGAAGGGGGTGGAGCGCTCGGCCCGGAACCTCGGAACATGGGGTAAGCGGGTGGTGAGGTTAGTGGACTCCACTGCCGCTTTGGGCTGCTTGGCTAAAGGGCGTTCCTCTTCTTACCGGTTAAACAAGCAATGCCGCCGGTTGTGCGCTCTTACGTTGGTCACCGGCAGCCGCTCACAATGGGTCTGGACGCCAAGTGAGCTTCAGCCTGCGGATGGGCCTTCGCGGGGGCTTTCCATGGCTGCCTCGGTGGCCGGGTGGGTCCGCGATTTGACTCGCGAGGGTGTTCATCCCAATCCCGGGCCTCGGCTTGGCGCTAGCTACTTGACCCTTCTTGAGGGCAAGGTGAAGCCGGCTACTTTGATGGTTTACCATCGGGGTCTTAGGTCCTTTTTCGCATGGTGGGCGAGCCGGCGGGGTCGGGTTGGCAGCTTGTTGCGCGGCTTGACGATAGAGGAATACTATTGCGAGTATGTCGCTTGGGCGCACTCACGGTGTTACAGCCGCCAGTTGTGTGTCAATGCGCTTATGGGCCTGAATTTGTACTTCCCCCGGGAGGTGCGGGATTGGGCCTTGGCACGAAGTGTTTTGGCTGGCTGGCGCACGTTGGCACCCCCTCGTGCCCCCCCCCCATTCCATGGGAGGCTGCGTTTGCGCTTGCTTGTACTATGGTGCTCCAGCGGCAGCCTCGTGCGGCTATGATGGTCATCGTTATTTTCCAACAATACCTGCGGGTATCGGAGGCGCTCAACCTGTTGGTCGGCCATGTGCGCTTGCAGCCTGATGTTCGGTTGCGGGGTTCGCAGCGGGGCGCCTTGTTGTTGATGTCAGCTAAGACGGCTAAGGGGGAGGTGCAGTCTGTGGTGATCGAGGATGTCATGACTGAGACCCTCTTGCGGGCTTGTATGCGTGGCAAGGCGGCCTGGGAGCGGGTGTTCCCTTACGATTATGCCCAGTTCAGCCGGGTTTGGCATCAGGCCACGCAAGCTTTGGGGGTCGACACGGTGTTTACCATTCACGGGCTGCGGCATGGGGGGGCTACCTATGATTTTTTGCGGCAGCGCAGCATGGCTGATATTCAGCATCGGGGTCGCTGGCGCAGCAGCAAAACTGTCGCCCACTATGTGGGATTGCACCGGAGCTTGGCCCTCACCCTTCCTGACGCCCTGGTTCGGGCTATCGCCGCCTGCCCCCCGCGCATTTGGCGGAGCGTCTTTTCTCTGCCTTCCTCTTAAGTTCCCTTCATTCTTGTCTTATGCGTCCACCGGTTTTTGTTTTGCCCCTGGCTTGGGTCGCCAGGGAGGGATGTAAGGGTAAGGCTAGCCTTTTTGGACATAAAGTGTTCCCATGGGTAAGGATGGCCAGTTGAGGGCCACTTCCCGATGTGCTCTACTTATTGTTTTAATAAAGAGTCTGGTTACCCTGGAGTTCCACGGTTAATAGAATCGGGGTTCTCTGAACATAGTTTCTTTATAGTGATACGGAAGGGGAGCCGCTGATGCTAGGTGAAATAGAGCTGGGTGATGTGATCGTAATAAGGTTGATTAGGCTTCTAGTGTACGAGTATTACGGAAGATATGGCCTAATTGTTGCGGCCCATACCTTGACGGTGTGCTGAGTACCTTGACGACGGATTTTTGCGTCTAGGTTCTCCTAGCAGATCTGTGATTGCGGACGGGTTTGCAACAGGCAATATCTGAAGTAAAACTTGACGGCTAAAACTGTTTAGAGGCCGTTGCCGGATCTGGCCGTTGGTAGAGAGCCGTTGGCCTTGAAACACGATAAAAGCTTGCTCACCTAGCTCATGGCGGTCTCTTTTGTTTTCCCACCCGCCCTCCCTGTGTGTTGCCTGTTTGGGGGTAAGGCTAGCCTTTTTGGACATAAAGTGTTCCCATGGGTAAGGATGGCCAGTTGAGGGCCACTTCCCGATGTGCTCTACTTATTGTTTTAATAAAGAGTCTGGTTACCCTGGAGTTCCACGGTTAATAGAAATGATAATCTATCCTGCCAATCTGCATCGGGAGGGACTAAATGGTTCTCTAAACGCTTGAACAATTCTGCTACAGAGTTTGGGTAGGCATGAGAGGCAAGAGACTCGCACTGTATGAGGTTAGCAAGCTCAGGAGTAATGCAGGTAGTAAGATAATTAAAAAAATTAAATTAAATTATAACATGCCTCCGTGGGGAGGTCATGTAGCACATATTTCATGATGGATGGGGTGCACTAGGAACTCGGCTTTGAGAATGGGTGAGAAATGGTGAGAAAAAGGGTGAGAAAGGTGAGAAAAAGGGTGAGAAATGGGTGAGAATGGGTGAGAAAGGTGAGAAAAAAGGGTGAGAATGGGGTGAGAATGGGTGAGAAAACACGTTTCTCACCCGGGTGAGATTGCCCCAAAAAGGGGAAAAAAGGGGAAAAACGTGAGAAAAATCTCAAAAAACAGGACGTGAGATAAGTGAGAAAAACGGGAGGTGTGAAACGTGAGAAAAGTGAGAAAATCAGGACGTGAGAAAAGTGAGAAAAACAGGACGTGAGAAAAGTGAGAAAACACAGCGCTGAAAAACACACCCATAATGCAATATGCTGGCAGCAAACACATGCATGCAGTGCCAGTAACAAGCGCTGTTCAAAACAGCACGAACAATAATGATTTTTTCATTAAATGTTTGAATAATTTTAATGTTTACAGCTGCAAGAACCCGTTGATTCAACTATTCAACACTGTTATGGCGTTATGTACATCTTTGGCATTCAAATATGCCTTTTCAACACAGTCTGTTATGGCGTTATGACATCTTCGGCATTCAATGCCTGTTCAACACAGTCTGTTATGGCGTTATGACATCTTTCGCATTCAATGCCTATCATCAAATACTATATGGTAGCTAGCTAACAAAGCGGGCCGGTCGACAGGGCGTCACATGCTGACTTGAAAGTGGAACCGCTTGCATTTTACTCTCGTGGTCCCTGCAAGAAATAAAGCAAACCGACACAATATACGCAAGAGGAAAAGAAATCAGATCCTTGACATAGATGTAAGCGTTCTACAAGGATCTTGAGCTCAGCAAATGTGTATGGCAAATCATAATTCCATCAACATACAATTCTACACATCCATGCATGCAAGAGGCCGGGGGAAAAAAAACAGGCCCTTGCAGATAAACATCTATACCTTCAAATGCCAAAATAATGACACCTATAATTCCCCCTAAAATGAAAGCAGTGCAAGAGACAAAAAAGACATCAGATCCTTGACATAGACATCACCATTCTACAAGGAAGAGCTCACCAGCACCTAACGGTCCATGCAGCAAATGTGTAGAACCCAACACTCACTCTTATGGCAAAGCAGCCCCATGTGGCAAGGCAGCACCATACACATGAATCACACCATGCGCCAGATGTCACACGAGCAAGGCACAACGTTGTCGTCGGATCAGAAAGCAACAAACGTGAAAACGCTAGCGGCCCAAATCTGAGATTCCGCGGAACACAGAAAATAAGAAAGCTCAGAAGCTACCAGCAAGGGATCGAACATATGACCTTTGGCATGATTTCGCGGCTGTGTGAGTCTCCTGATCCGAAGGCATCTCACTTAATTAACGTTTCGAAACAGCCAAACTGCGGAAAATCTCTTACCGGAGAGAGTTGCCAATATCAAGGAGACAACCAGCGCAGGCCAGAAATCGGGAGAATCCGGACCATGGTAGCTCGAGCCTGCCGTTATCTTGTCCGCGTTTTCGAGTCGTGCAGGATTATGAATATGAATGGAGATGGAAATGTGTAGCCTTGTGCATTGAAATTACGGCTGGCTGACGTGAAGAGCGACTACATGACCTACACGGTGGGGCCGGAAACGGCTTGCTTGATTGTGTTTCATCGTGGGCAACGAGTCCAACAACTACTTTCTCTGGGCGGCAAACTGCGGCAAATTGAACGCAAACCTCATCATGAAATCTTGACCGTCGAAATCTAACAATCCGACGACTTATGCAGTATGCCGCGTAATTTTCTGTTGCGGGAGAGCCGTTGGGCCGGTTCCCGACGCGGGCGACCAGTGGTTTGCGTTAAGTTAACTTAGCTGAAGTTCCCCAAGCCGCATGATGGCTCTCATCGACGGCCTCAGTCTATTGACGCGTCGGCCCGATTTTGGCGGCACCCAATTTGACCCCAACGGCACCTACCGACAAAGGGCATACGTACGTTTCACGCGCACCACGACCTTCGAGCTCTGCTATGGCGGTGGTGCCGTGGGGCCCGCATCAGACTGCGGGCCCTTATCTGCTTTGGCGGTGCTGCCGTTGGGCCCGCATCAGAATTCAGGCCCTTTATGCATGCGGGTCATTAATGCATGTTACTTTTTTAGTCTTCTGCATACAAATATGAAGCAATGAGGTCGTGTCCTCTGGATTTTTGCACTGCAAATGGCATTTGCACCGTGTGCAGTTCCTGGACGTTTGGAAACATGCATGATGGCATGTGGCTAATGTAATGACTGACTAGCTAGACCGTTTCAGTGGTTTTTCATTTGCGGGTATTTCCTCGTAAATGGTGGGAAAGCGATCGCAGCAATGGTTCTCACCACTAGACACTCCCGGCCAGTGAAGCTCGAAAAACACGCCCTGATCAAGCAAGCTGTTTCCGGCCCCACTGTATAGGTCATCTTACAGTCGCTCTTTGCGTAAGCCAGCCATAATTTCAATGAACAAGGCTACACATTTGCATACTCTTTGCTTGGTTATCGGTGTGCCTTTGTTTGGATGCAGGGGGGATCGCTGTGCTGACACAACGCGGCAAGGGATTTGCTGGTAGAAGATGCCCTTCCCAAGGCTGATTACAGCGACCCTGCGAATGGCGACGAGGCCTACTGGTGAGCCTTGTTTTTTGCAAATGCTACTTACGCCGTCTGCTTTGGTTATTTTAATTCAGTCCTATTGAAAGGCGCCTTGGGATTAGCCATGCAATCATGTTTTACTGTCACAAAGCCAGCCCTAGTAATTAATATCTAGTTTGTTTGGTTTTACCCATCCGGGTGCCATGATCTTGCCGCCAGTAAAAGCGTCCTGTGTTGTATCTGTTCTATTTTTTTTAATAACCAATACTTGCAATAATAATACTCTTTGCTGGGTTATCGGTGTGCGTTTGTTTGAATGCAGGCGAGATCGCTGTGCTGACACAACGTTCAACGTGCTTGCATGGGCATCATTAAACCTGACGCCGCTTGTGCCGCAAGGCATTGTAGCGGCGTGTGGGGGCGTGAAGCGCTACGCGGATTCTTTCCACAAAGTCAGGATACACAGGTTCAACTACCGCACGGAGGCTGCGGACCAATCCCAGGGAAAGCGGCACAAGAATGCGGGAGTTGCGGTGCATGGCCCGGGCGGTGTAGACTTTGGTTTCATTACACACATTCTGAAGGCCAGGTTAGAGTACCCACGAGGGGGCTGGGAATGGCAGCTGTTGTTGAAGGTGGAGCTTTTTGATCGCCTTCATGTCGCTTACCTGCCCCACGAGAGGTTGGTGGTCATCAGCAGCGCACAGGCCCCCAGGTCGTCGTGCCTTGTGTTGCCAGGTGCAGTGAGCTCAGTTGGGTATGTCGTCGATGAATGCTATGCTCCCGAAATGGTGGTAATCCCTGCCAAACTGCCATGGAGCATGGCACATCAGGCGCAATCTGCCCTCAGTAACCATGTGTATCACAGCGTGGCAGCAGATTTCCCCACCATGCCGCAGTTTGAAGTGATTGAGGAGGGTGAGCCGATGCCACCGCCACCGCCTAGTGGCAAGAAGAAAGGCAAGAAGAAGGGGTCCAAGAAGAAGAAGGTGGCAGCGGCAGACCTAGGTGATGGCGACGTGGTGCGCCGCGCTGGCAAGGCACCTGCTCGAGGGCGCAGCCGCAAGCGTGGTGCTCCCACAGATGCTGGACCTAGCCAGCCCACCGTTGTAATTGAGGAGGTCCCTATGGCAAAGAGGGCCAGTGGAAGGCAGCGTAAAGCTGTGAACTATTGCGACACTAGTGGGGATGACACTATGTCATCAGAAGATGATGTTGATGCAAGCAACCCCTCGGACAGCAGTTCTGAAGAAGATGACTATTGATTTAATTTGGGCATGACAGCATTGTTTATGGAATGATGTGCTGTTTTATATTGTATGACAACCCTATATTAATTGCACCTTTGTGCACCCTATAATGCATATCAAAGTGGTGTTGAGTTTTTTTTCACGTTAAGGACTTAATGAAATAAAGCTCATGATTTTTCTCGTGTTACACTCTTGGTGAGAAATTTCTCACCACGTTGACTTGTGATTTTTCTCGTGTTAGTGATTTTTCTCGTGTTGGTGAGAAACTTCTCAATTTTCTCAATTTTCTCAAATTTTCTCACTTTTTCTCACCCATTCTCACCTTTTTTCTCACTTTAGGGTTTTTTCTCACCCCAATCTCACCAAAACCCCCTTTTTCTCACCAAAATCTCACCCTGGTGAGATTTCTTGCCTAGCGTTTGCGGAAAAAAATTGAGATTTTTCTCAATTTTCTCAAAAAATTCTCACAAAAGGTGAGAAAATTGAGGGTTTTGAGAAAATTCTCAGAATCTGAGTTCCTAGTGTGGAGGAAGCCGCGTGATCGAACTATCCTAACTCTATCTAGAAAATCCCAACTGCACTACTCATCAAAACGCCTCCTCCGCTTGGGGGGAGGTGGCTTGCCCACAGGGTCGGGCGTGTGTGCCTTGACAATCTTCTTCCACCGCGTCTTGTCCTGCATGGCAGTCCAAAGACGGGAGAGAGAGTGGATGCGGTGCTCAAACTGGGCTGGGACCACGAGGTCGTCCAGCAGCATCTGAACGTAGTTGGTGACAGGTTTCCCTACCCTTTTGGGAATGTCCTTGGGGCCAGGCCAGGTCAGAATGTGCCGCCCTGGCTGTCCAAGCCGCTGGGGGCCGGCCAGACCAAGGGTGGTGTCGACCTGGCTGGTGCGTGCAAGGTGTCCTACAAATGTAAGTAAGATAATGAGGGACTAATACAGCGTCAGAGAGGCGCCACCTATTGTGGTTCTGCCAGGACTCTGTGTTCTGGGTGAGCAACATAATGAAGGTGAAAAACTGTTGAGGGGTAGACTTGACATCCAGCTTAGGAAGGTTGGCAAAGAGGGGAAGAGCAGGAGGCTTAGGGGGATTAGAAGAATCAGTTTTTCCCATAGGGCCACTATCTTCCACTGCTACATAAGCGGGATAGAAGGAAGGGATAGGAAAAGTCTTGGGTAGGGGTCTAGAGGGAGCCACCGTTTCAGGATGGTGCCCATGGGAGAAGGGAACAGTATATTGCTCACGAAGAGAGGAGTAGGCAAAATGATCATAATTCCTATCATCCAGGGGCATGGTACTGAAATCATTATTAACTTCTAAATCAGCAACACGGGTAGGGACCTGGGCAGCCTCATAGGCCGTCTCAGGGTAAGACCAGGAAGCAGGTGGGTAAAAGGGAACTGCACTAGGGCGCCCAGAAGGGCCGACAGGGGCAGAGGTACGACCCGTGTTAACGGCAGGCATTGAAGGCACAGGGTGGGAAGGAGGCCTAGAAGCATTGTTAGTGAGTGAGGACCTGCTGGAGGGGTGAGCCAAGGTTGCAGAAGGGGCAGGGGCCTGGTTCACAGCAAAAGAAGGTTCATCACTAAATCTGACTTGTGAAATACGTTGTTCATAGGTAGGTGGGGTAATTGAGGGACGACGGCGACCACCAGCAACAGGAGAAGGAGGTGAGGTACGCAGAATACCTTGAGGGGTAAGATGGTGTACCGTTTCCAAGGAGTCCCGTCGGTTACCACGAGTATTGTTATTGTCACTATTATTAGTGTTAGTATTATTATTATTATTGGTAGGTATAGGCGACATATCTCCACCCACTGAATCCATTTTTAATTACGTGAAGGAATAGGAAGCTAGAAGAAAGCAACAAAGGAAAAAGGAAAAACCTTGAAGGTCTGAAGCAAGAACAAAATTAAAATCAATCCTTTTTAACAACAGTAATGGAGAGGGAACCAAACTCCAAAGTGAGAGGAGTATCTGAAGCAGATGCAGATGCAGCCCGTTTAGGGGGAGAAGAAGGAGGAGTAGCAAAGACTAGAGCTTCTACTGGAGAACGACCATGAGGAATAGGGCGTACATGCAGGCCTAAATCTGTTTGGCTATGATCTATAAGGAACTGCTGAGCTTCTTCGAAGGACATAAATTTCTTATACCTAATTACGTTGTATACACGATTCTGAACGATCTTCCTAGCGTCGGACCAAGAAAGGAAAATGGAGGACCATTGAGGCGTAATCACTACGTAATATTTAGCTAGACTATTATCGCTAGAAGAATGGGAAGGAGCAGTAAAAGATCGCCGCTGGCTCATGGTAACGCACCTGGTAGGTCTTGAGTATTCAATTGAGGAGAACGAGGAGAAGGCGACTTATCTCGGGTGTCTGAAACCGAACCAGATTGACGACGCACGCAGGGACGAGGTTTCCAGCGCCAGGTGGTCGTAAGTATCCGGTTTCAAGAATTCTGCGTCCGGCGATGGGTCGTCTAAATACGAGCTACCATGGTCCGGATTCTCCCGATTTCTGGCCTGCGCTGGTTGTCTCTTTGATATTAGATTGGTTGAATATAGTTCGTTTTCGGCTAGGAGGCGTGGCCTTTGCATGACGGGCAAGAGGATTTCAGCCGTGGGCAACCAAGCACACATGTCGTCGGGCTAGTCCGACGAGTGCGCACGTGAACCGGCACTCCCGGTCACACACGACACCATAGAGATAGTCAGCTGCACCGCCTCATGTCGGCGAAACCCATAGTTCCATCGGAATCGTTTCAGCGGCCGGCATTTCCTCTCCGCGTTTCCTCAACCTCGTTTTCAGGATCATACTCATCGTTCCTGCATTTTCCTCTTCCACGCAGGTTGTGGCTTTTTTGAAAGCCACGAATGTACCCGGGGATGGGACGCTTCGGCTGCCTCAATGCCTACACATTCAATACGATGTCCCCCTCTCACCTTCCTCCATCATTCCGCTCACATTGCACTACGTGTCTGTGTTTTGTTCTTTTTCTTGTTCTCGTTTGTTTTGCTGTTCTTGTCCTTTTTCTTTTACTTTTACTGAGGGAGCTAGGCTGGGCTGCGCGCTGTGTGTGCTACTCTCGTGTTTTTCTGTGGGCACTTGAGAGACTAACCAAGGATCGGGCCCCCCACACGGCAATATCAGCCTTTGCTTTTGTTTACCCTCCCATATCTCTTTACAAACGCCAAAAAAACACAAAGGCAGGAGCACGGTGACTCATCTGGAACATGAAGAAGGGAAATCTTTTCGTTACAGGAAAGAGGTGTCAAGTATGACAATTGGAAGGCCCCCCCACTGGGAATCCACATGTTCCGAGTCCATTCAGCTGTGTTGTTAGCCACATCCTGCCCCGGGGAGATGCATCATGGACCACCGCTATCGCGTAACGGGTGTTACGCAGTGAATATTGACTTACCTCAATATGCTCCGCTCTGGTTCTGTTTGATGTCTTAGCTCTCAGTGCATCTGAATCATCATGAAACACCTTATGACTTTCTGGCATGCTCTTACCCTCCACAGAATACGGCAATCCAGTGGCATTGATTACCGGAAGTACACTGCTATTTCTCGGCAGTTCCCCTATCGTATCTCCTCACAGGCATGGCGGAAGCGTTGTCGCATCAACACGCGCCATAACCATCACTGCAAGGATGACCATACTCTACGTCGCCTCCGGCGCTTACAGCGCACGCATTTGTCGCTTACCAACTCCACTCGCCCACACCCCGTAAGCACCCATCGCGTCATTTATGCCATTTACAACCGCAGGTACCCTCAGCGTATCTACGTTGGCCAGACGCAACGGGATGCCTGGACGCGTTTTCAGGAACATGTCCGAGCGGCACGCCGCCTTCATATTGGCCGCCCTGCCGCCAACGACGACACCCCCCTACATGGCGCCATGGCCCAATACGGGTGGTGGGATTGGCGAGTCGTCCCCTTGGAACATGTCCCCGGCACCTTTACCGGCGCCGCTTTTCGCAAAGCCGCAGGGCATCGGGAAACGTTTTGGAAACGAATGTTACATGCATTTCTGCCCCACGGTTTTTGCATTGAAGGCAAGAGTTTCAAAGCTCGGTCTCGCCGCCGCCCGCCTCCCCTCCGTCCCCGCCCTCTTATGTTCATCCGTGCCTGGCGTCTGAAGCACAATCTCCACCCATATCGCCCCTATCCCCCCAGCGTCACCCCGGCCCCTCCACCTTCCACACATGTGTCCACCGATCCTTCCCTTTACTCCACCAGTCTCCGCTGCTTACGTCACATGTCTCGGCTTATGCAACGCGGCAACTTTCATGCATCCTATCTCGAAGCCTGCAGCTTGAAGAAGCTTACCAGCTTACACATTGCCGTCGGGTCGTGCTCCCCAGCTGATCTGCAAGTCCCCCGCTCCCATGCCACTAGTCTGCGAGGCCTTCTCTCACGTATCATTCGGCACCGTGTCAATGGGAATGCAGATGCACTGCGTCCGCGCCGTTTGCTGATCTCACCTTTCATTCATGCTGCGATGGATGAGCTGTGTTTGCCACACATTCTGCATTTGCCGCAAGTGCAGGCTGCGATGCCGCTCGTGGTGCGCAACACTTTCGGCACTCCCATTGCCGCCTGGCATTACTCTCCCACCTTGGGACAAATGGTTTTCAGCAACGGGAAGGTCAGCCGCGATACAACGCCCACCGAGCTGGCCACCATCTTGGCAGGGCCCTGCCCCTGCCAACAACAACGGTATTTCAAGTACCTTGATCCCACCTCACAGCACGTCATGACCGCTGACCTCAGCATCCTGCCGAGCCACACGCTTGTAGACCTTTTTGCCAAAGGCACCAAGTTTCGGCCGTGGGTCCAGCGCACGTGTGCCAAAGAGGTGAATGCACTGCTCTCCACATCACTGCGCAAATTTTGCAATGCCATGAGCACGGACCTACAGCTTGCTCCCCTTGCCATGGAACCGTGGTTTCGCGCCGTCATTCACGAATGCAATGCACGTCTCACCAGGCTTGATTACCGTCTCCAGCAGGTCCACCGCACCACCTGGCTCAACACCACAGATAAAGCACTTCTTGACCACTTCAAGCAGGACTTTATCATCACGTGTGTTGACAAGAGTGCCAACAACTTTGCTTTCATATGCAAGAAGCACTACCTTGCTACTTTGCAACACGAGTTGGCGTCCAGCCCTACCTATGTTCAGCGTGCACAGTCCACCGCCAGTATCACCGCTGCTCATCGGGCTTTTCTGCACAGCCAAAACATTTTTGCTCGGGCATTCCTTAAGCGGCAGCGACGCGCCACCACCACTACGTTCCCATATCTGTATCTCACTCTTAAGCTGCACAAAACTCCTGTTGCTTTGCGCACCATTGCTGCGTCGCATTCAGCCCCACTGATGCCTCTCTCGAAACTCATCTGCCATGCTTTGAATGCTCTTCTCCCCGAAGCCAATGCATTATGGGTGGAGGTGCTGTCGAATGCCGGGTATGAATGCGCTGGTAGTTGGATCGTCATAGACTCAGCCCAAGTACGCCTACGCCTTGCCGCCCTTAGCCGTTCTAAGACAGCAGCAGAGAAACGTATACCTATGCCCATAGCCACCTATGATTTCACCACTCTATATACCACACTAGATTTGCACGATTTGAAAGCTCGTTTAGATAGCCTCCTTACTCGTCTGTATGCACGTAGGCCTCACGGGCGCAACCACCTGCACGTGCGTGTTTCTCAGACCAAGCCCACGGCAACGTGGCTCTCAGGGATCGCGGCAGGTGCTATCGTGCGGGATGGTTATAATTATATTATCACGAAGGCTGACCTTGTCCATTGGATCTCTTATCTTGTTGATAACACCTTCATCTGTTTTGCGGGCAATGTATACCAACAAGCTATCGGCATCCCTATGGGCACTAACTGTGCCGGGCTCCTTGCAAACCTCTATCTATACACTTATGAGCTTGCATTCATGGAGAATCTCATTGCCTCAAACGATGATGTTCTCATCAGGCGTTTTATCCATACATGTCGATACATTGATGATGTCATCGCTTTCGACAACCCTGATTTCGCAACCCATTTGTATATCACCGCTGGTCTGCCTGGCATCTACCCGCAAGCGTCCCTCACATTAAAGCTCACGTCGGAGGATACTCATTGCAATTACCTCGATCTTAACATTACCCATAACAAGAAGGGCTGGCGTACGGCTATCTATGATAAGCGCAAGGATCCTAAATACCAGCAAATTCCTTTTATTCGTTACCCCGATATTCACAGTCTCCTTTCCCACACAGCAAAATATGGTGTTGTTCTTTCTCAGTTACATCGTTTTTCCCGTCTTTGTTCTTATCGTGTTGATTTCATCACGACTCTTGTTGAACTCTTGCAGCGTTTATTGGTCAAAGACTATGACCGAGCCATTATGCTCCGTCAAGTCCGATGTTTTTTGCAACGTCACCCACATCTGTTCGGTGCTGCCCCTTGGCACAAGCTCTACAAACAGGTCGTGGACCGGCTGGATCGCATAGTATCTCCGCACATCTGAACCCTGTGATGCCAGATCTCCTTTGCGGCCGTTCCGAGCTTGGCACTGGATTCGTTGTCCACATCGTCGCGTCGCTGCCGCAACACGATGTTTTCTGGCATCCGCGGGCTTTTGGTTCCCGCCGCACATTTGAAAGTGCTGTCCTCCGGCTTTTTGCCTTTGCACCGTGTGCAGTTCTTGGACGTTTGGAATCATGGCATGGCTAACGTGATGACTGACTAGCTAGACCTTTTCAGTGGTTTTCCATTTGCGGGTATTTCCTCGTAAATGGTGGGAGAGCGATCGCAGCAATGGTGCTCACCACTAGACACTCCCGGCCAGTTAGGCTAGAAACACACGCCCTGATCAAGCATGCTGTTTCCGGCCCCACCGTCTAGGTCATCTAGTCGCTCCACACGTAAGCCAGCCATAATTTCAATGCACAAGGATACACATTTCCATCACCATTCATCTTCATCATCCTGAACGACTCGAAAACGCGGAAAAGATAACGGCAGGCTCGAGCTACCATGGTCCGGATTCTCCCGATTTCTGGCCTGCGCTGGTTGTCTCTTTGACAAAGCAGGCAAGATGCAGAAAAAGTGTAATCTACGAGACGCTAGCCGTCTCTCTATCGTCGAACCAAAACCAGCAACTGTCTACGGCAGGAAACAACATTTCTCAGGAAAACAAGACGAGGAAAAGGAGCTATCTACGAAAGGATTTTCCGCTTCGAGCAGGTCTATCTTCTAGGCAGGGCGTGTCCTGAATCAGGCAGTGCTGTAGTGCTCACTACCCCCCCAGCTCGCAGGCGACCCGCCCATTACCTGTCAAGTAGGTGTCGTCTTCATTTTCCCAGCCGCGGAAGGGTTGATTCAATGACGTATGTTGCAAAGGATCGTCGTCTCGCTCTCTATCTAAACTACCTCCGAGTCCATTGTTACGCCGCAAGCCTCGGCCGCCACCTCTACCTCTACCTGTCCTGATACTACCTAGACTAGTAAGGCCGCCTCTAGTTACACCCCTAGCGAAAGACGGACGAGACGAACCTGATCTCAATGCATTGACATATGTGCTACTATAATATGCCATAGGCCATTTAACCCCTAAATGGTCTTGCGGCCGATTTTCCGCCAAAAATCGAGTTCCAGCCGATGCATCGGCCCCTTCTCGGGCGACCAAATGCCGCGAAAACTATTGAGAATTAGGAAACGTTTAGCTGAGAAGATCGAAAGTTTATAAAATACTCTAAAGCATGGTATATGGGTTTGCATACTTCTGACAAAGTTATAGAGGTGTTCTGGCCGGTCAAAGTACAAGGGGTCAGGGTACTTTTTCACGTACAACGTGCATTCCGGAAAACGACGACCTGGCCATGGCGGCTTGCGCCCACGCATGGCATTTACGTTTTCGTTCGAATTTTCTTACCAAACTTAGGATATTGATTTTATACGTCCTAAAGATCATACAGGCCAAGTTTTGGTTCGCGGGAATGCCATTTGATAGGTGTCGGCAGCGTTCTTGCTGGAAAAAACTGCGATCAGGCCGGACGATAGAAACGTTGACAGCAATACCTTTCCGGCATATTTTAAAGGATATATCGGTTTCTTTGTACTTTTTATGATACATATTAGTCGTTAACGTGCAAGGGTGGCCAGAAATCGCCGAATCCAGCGACCATGCTGCACAA
This sequence comes from Mesostigma viride, assembly GCA_009746045.1. Classification (NCBI taxonomy): domain Eukaryota; kingdom Viridiplantae; phylum Streptophyta; class Mesostigmatophyceae; order Mesostigmatales; family Mesostigmataceae; genus Mesostigma; species Mesostigma viride. The sequence continues at coordinate 62,115 of RPFO01001673.1, read as the reverse complement.
CTTTGGTGTGCCGAAATGCGCCATTTTGCGGCCACCGCCTGGGCCAAGGTAACGCCATCCATGCCTGGTAAAGCTTAAGCATCGTTTTCCTATCGATGTTTGACGTTTATATATACGTTCTAGCTTGTGTAGCACATTCTTTTTGCATTATTCATGCTCTTTCTTGACCCTGGCCTGGCCCCTTTCTAAAACACCCTTCTTAGATGCTTCCCTCAGTCAGTTGACCTGCCACAGGGTGATGGTGATAAGTTTTAGAGGCTGTATGGGTTTGAATACCTCCATATATGTTTGTTATACATTTCCCATACACATATTGCATGAGTGTGAGGCAGTTGGCTGGTCTCTGTGGCATCATCAAGCACGTAACTGGTGAGTAAAAGCTTCCCATTGACAGCATGTGCCACCAGGTGTGCTGGCCATCACCTGGCAAGCTATAGCAGCTTAGGCCTAGTTTATCCTTGCTAGGGCAGGCTGAAATAGGCTCAACATCACTAGTTTGTTGGTGGCTGCCTCCTAGAATGCATGCCTTGCGTAGGGTATCCGTACCACGTTACCTACGTGCATGGACAAGGTAGCACCTGCACATAGGTGCCATGTAAGGGCAGTGTGATGATGCAGTTATGTTTCCCCATCATTGTGGAAGGGAAATGTATTGTTTGGCATGGTTGGTGGCCATATTAGTAGGTAGTATGCCCACCCTTACCCCCTTGGTTGCTTTTTACCAACGGTACCCCTATGGGCTGTACTGGGTGTAACTGCTGGTATACCCACCCAAATGATGACCCCAATGGCTCAAACTGTTCAGCAACTAATTGTTTATCATCCCTGAAGTGGTAGGTGCCTAGGTCTTATAACATAATTCAAAATGCACATTCTACCAAAAATGAAAACGCGCGTCTTGACCCCCCTGACTTTGACGGCAGTTATATATGGCCTACCCTGCATATATGTGAGGTTGTGATATACCAACCCGAAGGGCAACTCATGGACATGCTTGGCCCCCAAGGACAGCCATTGGATATGGGTAGGTTGGATGGCATCTGGTTTGCAAAATTGTGAAGATCCAGCCGATTTATCGGCAGGATCTCAGACCATTTAGGGGTTAACCAAACCCGTTTACTCCAGGAAAAGAGGAAGGAAACACAACTAAACTGCCGTGACCCAAGCTAATATGTGTTAATTCATTTAACACACGCCGAGTGACCACACACGGAGTGGAACGTGCATAAATGGTCACCAACGGTCCAACAGGCTCGGGCCGACCTGGCCCTCGCCTGCCGAGACACAGAAACACAGGCAGGTGCACAGATGCACGCCGGTCCACTACATTCTACCGAAGGATAAGGACCACTAATAAAGTACGCGGCGCGGCGCCCAAAGGCACCCAATATACCACAGTACTGTTACGAGGACAATCATGTCCCAGCTAGAACTGCACGTAAACCTAAGAGCAGCCGAGGCCAAGGACCTAATTTACGTCCGTAACTACAACGAATTGTTACGCGACGTAACACTAAGGCCCTCTATCTAGTGGCCATCCGTCTGATAAGTGCCACGAGAGGCCAGCAGGACCTCCAGGTAGGCCTGGTAGTGGGCCACATCCTCGACATTGTCATGCCTATCTACAGTGAGGAAAACATCGGCCCACACGCCGTCAGGAAAGAGGCCCAGGAAGGCCCAGTAATACCTATGCTGCGTGAGGACGACCTGGCCACGGGCCCAGTCCAGAAAGCCACAGGCAAAGAGGCGAAGGAAAGGCTCTACCGCGATCAAGCAGAGGGCCCGCAGGAGGAGGCGATGGTACCGGATCCGAGGGCGCAAACCCGTCGGGAAGAACAGGTCCACCAGGGGCTCCACGTTGGACGGCCACAACCGGATGTGCCGAACCTCGCGGGAGCGCCACCGACGAGCACACTGTCGCGACCCGAATGTCTCTAGGTAGTCGCTGGCCCGAGGAGGAGGGTGACCGCGGGAGTCTAGACCCTGGCCCGGGATAGGCGCCGGGCGACGGGCATCCCACTCAAGGATGGGCTGGAGGACCGTGGTGTACGCAGCACCCGGCACCGCAGGAAACTCTACCGTAAGGGCATCCGAAGCCATAATGCCCAGAGGCGGAGGGTAAGCCCACTGGAACCCACCGTAGGTGTCCAAGTCGTTGTGGCGCCTAGCCCAGCGATACAGAACGCGCCGAACCAGGATCTCACCCTGGAACACAGGATCAGCTAAAATAACCATGTCGAAAGGAGGCCGATCAGTCTCAATGGGTAGGCCACGATCCCGAGGCGCCCGACACACCTGGGAGAACCCGTAGGACATGGGAGAGATGGCAAGCTCAGCAGAGGCGCGCGGCAGGTCACACTGTCGGCAGGCGAGTGCGGACATACCATACCCAGGAATGGGCGTGTCGCGCGACTCCGGCGTCGCATGCACCACAGAAGGGGCCCTGTCCCGATCACCCTGGGACAACTCCCGGAGGGAATCGGCAGCGCGGGTGGCGCGAGGATCCTGACTGGTGGACCGAACAACCGCCGCCAAAGACCGCGAGGCCGAAGGGGCAGGGGCCGAAGCAGGGGCCGACGCAGGGCCGGCGGGAGCCGACACCGACGCAGGTGGCACTGGTACAACAGGAGGTCGCGCCAGACCCGAAGCCAGAGAGGGCCGTGACGGACCCGCCACCGCAGCTGGCGCGCCGGTCTCCGTTGCCGGCGCACCCTCAGGCCACATATTGAAATAGGGCCCGTAGGGACAGGCAGTCCGGCATAAGATTGGTTGCCATCCAAACTCCAGTCGGGCACCGGAATCCTCTGCGGGGGACCACCCTCCCAAAGCCTGGGATGATCGCCCGTGTCGCTGAAGAAACCCCGCACTGGCTGCGATGGCGCAGCGGGTGGCCCAGAGGAGGTGACGGCGGGCACAGCCGAAGGGACGGAAGACTCGCGTCGCGGCGCAGAAACGTCGGTCGCAGGCACAGCGGCAACTGGAGGTGTCGGAGCCGCAGCAGCCGAAGGGGTAGGGGGCGCAGGCGAAACCACCGGTGCCGAAACAACCGAAGGGGTAGGGGGCGCGGACATCACAGACACCCCACCTGGCGTGGCCGGAGTCTGCGCTTGGGCCGCCAAGAAGGCCCCGAACGCCGTGGTCAGGGACTGGATCTGGGCCTGCATAGCCGAAACCGTCGCCGAAAGAGGATCAGGCAAACCCAGAGGGGTAGGCTCCACTGCAACACGCCGGGTCGACCGTGGGGACGACGGGACGGGAGAGGGAGGAGCAGACGCTGAGGAGGAGGGCGCAGCGCTCGAGGCTGAATATTCTGGAGTATAATGTACCTCGGCTGGGGCGCCCGTAGGGGCAGGACCACCAACGGGTGGTTTTACCGGATTAGGATACATTTGCACGGCTTCAAATGTATCCTAAATGCACCATTGGCAAACATGGTTTCTGGACATGGTCGATATCATTAATATGTTTGGCAAGCATAATATGATCATGCTTGCCAAAGATGTTGTCTCTTTTCATATTTCACACATATATTATCGGCCTCGGCGTGCCATGCTTCCACGTTTGTTGTCTCTTTTCATATATTGTGAATATGATCAATAAAATTCCAAACATGACCATGTTGGAGACTTCAAGTGGAGCATCATGATTACTGTTTTCACTATTACGTAACCCATGGTTCATGTTAACATGGCATAATGAGCAATCCTATTGACCCCATGACTAATGGTGAAGTTAATAAAGTTACATCGTGGCACGTCACTATAGCATCAAGTTGCATCATTGTGCATAAAGTAGTTTAGCACTGAGTTGGCATGCCAACACCAGGTACACTAAATAAATTAAAACCAGAATTGATAAACAACCCAGTATCCAAATACAGTATCCATATATATGCAGGTCGTACTACAGGTACAGCCACGGCTGCCACGCGGCTTCTGCAGCGATCACGCTCTTTCTCCTAGACAATTGCTCTACTGGTCCCTACAGGTCGGTCGACTTGGACCATGATGCGTCAAGAACAGTTAATTGACCGACTTAAACAAGATGTTTGTCTACATGCAGCTGTCTGCACCTAACTAACGCGAAACCGCGTGCTACCAAATATAGGGGCAAATGCATGAGTAACACATGTCAACGCACAACCGGTGGAAATCACGCGATACCAACCGCGGCAACAGTGGTGTGAACATAGCGGGCACTGACATGCAAAAAAGCACCAGCAGCGGCATCAGTAGCAAATTGTAGTAGCGGAACAATAGCCACTACATCAATGCAACAACACATCAGCCCAGCAACACAGCAGCAGCATGACCGTAGCACAGCAGCAGCACAACTGTAGCACATCAACACGGCCGCATAGCAGGAGCACAAGTCAGCGCAGCAGCAACTTAGTATGCCGATTCCTGAATTTCCTATCAGTGGACTATAGTCCATTGATAGGAAATTCACTAATAGGCAGTACTAGCTCAGCAGCACGGCAGCAATGCAGCAGTGCATCAACACAGCAGCACGACAGCAATACATCAGCGGCACGGCAGCAATGCAGCAACACATCAGCACAATAGCACAGCAGCAGTACGGCAGCAATGCAGCAGCAATAGCATGGCAGCACAGCAGCAGCAGCAGCACATGAGCAGCTCAATGACAACAACGCTGCTTGCGCTTCAGCAGTCGTCGTCGTCGTCATCGTCATCGGCAAGGATGAGCGCTCGCTTCCGACGCCGGGAGGCGCCTGCGTTGTTGTTCTCCGCCACAACGTCGCTGGGTGGAACCATCTCGCGCAATCGAGCCTCGGCCAGGGTGATATCCGGCGCTTGCAACGCAGGGACGACCACACCGGGGCACCCGCAGATCTGTGCCTCCAGCTCGTGGAGAGGCACGCAAGAAACCGCGTCCTCCTCCCAACGGGCACCCCAGTACATGGCTACCATGTCGTTTTGCGTGTCGACAACAGCGACACGACCATGGTACCTGCCGTCCCGGCTTTCGGTGCGACCGTCCGCGGATGTCACACGCTCCGACGCCCAATGACACACGACTTGCCCTACGAGGTTGCGGCTGCCACTCTTGACCTGCAGCGTTACGCCTTCCCAGCATGCCTTCGCCATGCCGACGATGCCCTTCGAGCATTCAGCATCTTGCCACTTCACGACCGGGTGTTCCGCGTCATAGGGCACCTCCTTCAGCGCCTTTAGGCACTCCTTGGTGAGCTTTTCGTTCGCACCCAAGGAGACTCCATGGGGCGGCTGACCTCGCTTGCCCACCACTTGTGTCAAGACGAGGTCTGAGGCGGTGATGATCACCGTGTGCGCCGCAGTGGTTGGCGGATGGGGCCATTGCGCAATGTCTGTATTCCACGGGTGCCACGTGTCATGCAAATGCTTAGCGCGGTATACAAAGAGCTCAATAGAAGGTTGGCCGCCATCCTCCTTCGCAACCACCTCCTTGATGATGCCAACGAGGACTGGAGTCCACGTGAGCTTCGAGTTGCAGAGAATACCAGCTGAAGGGTGCCAGTATAGAACAGCGGAGCCTTTCTCAACGCCTTGCATGCGCTTCAAGTAAGCGACCTTGGCTGCCATGGCCCTGTCTTCTGCCGCCCATTCCTGCTGTGTGTGGCCATCATGACGAACTCGGTCTACCAGCGGGGTGACGCGCACCGCCTCTGCGTCGACCAACGCCATGAAGTGCTCTTCTTGCGTCGGTGGTGGTTCAGGCGCTGCATCGTGCTCACGCAGGGCGGAGATGTCCGCGCGAGATGGCCACGGCAAAGGGCGCCACTCCTCAGGCACCTCCTCAGGGGCATGTGGGACTTGACTTGCGAAAAAAGGCCTTGTTTGGCTTGATGGTGTCGGGCGGAAAGTACCACTGCCAGATGCCATGGGGCAACTTCTCGACCCTTGTTTTGATCGACTCCAGCTCCTTCCCCAGAAACTCCATGTTCAATGGTGCGAAGGCTGGGGTGTCCTGCAACATCGGAATGCGGTCTGGATCCACAAGTCGGACGCCAAACAGCGGCCGCCCCTCCGCATCAAACCTGTATGGCTGTGTCATCGCCTTCCCGCACCGTGGCGCGCCTTCCTGTCGAGTCCCCGCGGGCTGCCACGGCGTCTTTTGGGACTCCGTGGTCCGGTAGGACAACCAGGTCTCTGTGTTGCCCTGTACCTGGAAGAAGACGGCGTGGTGCACCTTCATTGAGCGACCGCGTTTTTCAGGCACCGGCTGTGCCGCTCCGCCGCTCCGCCGCTCCGCCGCCCGCCGGCTGCGCCGCCGGCCCGCCGCGCGCCGGCTGCCCCGCCCCGTAGCCCGTCGACAGGCTGCCCCGCCCCGCCGCATGCCAGCTGCGCCGGCCCGCCGCCCACGCGCGCCGGCAGCGCCGTTGGCCCCCGCGCGCCGACGGCCCTGCCCCGCCGCCCGTTGACAGCCCCGCCCCGCCGCATGCCAGCTGCGCCGGCCCGCCGCCCATGCGCGCCGGCAGCGCCGCTGGCCCCCGCGCGCCGACGGCCCTGCCCCGCCGCCCGTCGACTGCCCCGCCCCGCCGCCCGTCGACAGCCCTGCCCCGCCGCATGCAGGCTGCGCCGCCGCTGCCACCTCGCTGCGCGCTGGCTGCGCCACCTCGCCGCCCGCCGACGGCGCCGCCCCGCCGCGCACCGGCTGCCCCGCCCCGCCGCCTGTCGACTGCCCCGCCCCGCCGCATGCCAGCTGCGCCGGCCCGCCGCCCACGCGCGCCGGCAGCGCCGCTGGCCCCCCGCGCGCTGACGGCCCTGCCCCGCCGCCCGTCGACTGCCCCGCCCCGCCGCCCGTCGACAGCCCCGACCCACCGCATGCCAGGTGCGCCGGCCCGCCGCCCGCGCGCGCCGGCAGCGCCGCTGGCCCCCCGCGCGCCGACGGCCCTGCCCCGCCGCCCGTCAACAGCCCTGCCCCGACGCCCGTCGACAGCCCCGCCCCGCCGCATGCCAGCTGCGCCGGCCCGCTGCCCACGCGCGCCGGCAGCGCCGCTGGCCCCCCCCCGCCGCCCGCCGTCGACAGCCCTGCCCCGCCGCATGCCAGGTGCGCCGGCCCGCCGCCCGCGCGCACCGGCAGCGCCGCTGGCCCCCGCGCGCCGACGGCCCTGCCCCGCCGCCCGTCGACAGCCCCGCCCCGCCGCATGCCAGCTGCGCCGGCCGGCCGCCCATGCGCGCCATGCGCTTCGCAGGTCCATTGGGATCATGAGGCCTGCGCAGAATCTCACCTCGGAGGCCCGTGCTACTTCTAGTAAGATGCTTGCATTTTCAATGCGTCACCTATATGCAGGCATAGAGGGTGGTACATGGCGCTAGACTCATCAAGGGATAGGAGCCATGCCCTCAGCAATTACTCACCTCCTGGCCCTTGCTGTTGCGGTCTCGGATGAAGATGATGGTCTACACGCCGCCGCATGCAAACAAGGAATGAGAGACAAAGCCGTGCGAGGCCAATATGGGCACAGTGAGAGAAACAAGTCGACGCGAACCTACATCACGAGTGTCAGCGAAGGGGACCCATGGGAGAAGTCTCCCTCCCATGGTATCATTCACGGACACACGCAGCGGCCATGGGAACAGCCAAAACAGCAGGTTCACACACGCAAGGGCAACGACCTGCAGTGCCTGACCAGCATGTCGGTCAGTTGTGATTGGCAAGGCAGAGCCACACACACCAGGTACACGCTGCATGGGCAGGGAAGACGCTCTTACATGAGAAAAAGCGAGGAAACGTGCGCGAGAAGGATATTAAGAGCGATCCGCGCTAGAAGGATGCTACAATAGCATCATATATTCAAGAATTAGCAAAGAAAGATGTAGAAAAGAGACAAAAGAAAGAAATACGAGAGAAAGCAAAGACAGGGAGCTGCCAAACAGGGCAGACAAAAGGTTACGAGCGGCAAGAGTTGTGAACGCTGCACTTGATTGCTTTCTCTGACTTGTCAACTGCGAAGAGTGACTGACTTACCTCTCTGGAAATGGTATGCTCAGCATCCCATGGTAATGAAATGGTGAGCTATGCTGTCAGACATGCCTATATAACATAGCTACCCTAGGGTCCTAATACAAAACTAGAAATCAAACCATACCGTGAGTTTCCCGGCTCGCACGGCCTCCTCCCTTTGTGCCGACGCCTGCAAACACAACGGGCCGTGGAGGAGGGTGGAAAGGTGGGCAAGTGTGGAGGAGTTTGGGGGGGACCGGGTTGAGCAGCGGTGGGGGAAAGATGTGCCGGTCATGATGTTGTCAACTACAGCTGTTGTATCGTGATTCACCTTCAATAAGTCTACTGTTCTACATCCGGTGGTGGATGGACACAAGCAATAAAGGCCCCGCCCACAACTCAGATTTCTTTAGAAAATCTACTGATCTACATTCGATGGCGCCTTCACAGAAGCAGGAAACTCCGCCCACCGGTCAAATGTGACGCCCAACAAAGCCCCAACTTATTTCTTCAAGAAGTATACTGTTTTACATCCGGTAGTGCTTGGACAGAAGCAATATGTAAAGCCCGCCCACAAATCGGATTTCTTTACGAAAAACCTGTTTTACATTCGATGGGGTCTTGACAGATTCAAGCAGCAATACTCGTTTCTACCTGCGTGCGACTGCAGCGGCCGAGTGCTGCAACTTGCCTTCACGTCCCAGTCTTCACGTGTCAGTCCTGGTCTTCACGTCTTCACGTCTTCACGTCTTCACGTCTTCACGTCTTCACGTCTTCACGTCTTCACGACTTCACCTGAACTTGCGGCGTATCGTATCTTTGATACCTTGCATGCACGTCTTCACGTCTTCACGTCTTCACCGCGTCTTCACCTGTCTTCACCACGTCTTCACGTCTTCGCGTCTTCACGTCTTCACGGCTTCACCTGAACACCTGAACTTCACCTGAACTTGCCGTATCGTGTCTTCACGTCTTCACGTCTTCACGTCTTCACGTCTTCACCGCGTCTTCACCTGTCTTCACCACGTCTTCACGGCTTCACGGCTTCACGTCTTCACGGCTTCACCTGAACACCTGAACTTCACCTGAACTTGCCGTATCGTGTCTTCACGTCTTCACGTCTTCACGTCTTCACGTCTTCACGTCTTCACCGCGTCTTCACCTGTCTTCACCACGTCTTCACGTCTTCGCGTCTTCACGTCTTCACGGCTTCACCTGAACACCTGAACTTCACCTGAACTTGCCGTATCGTGTCTTCACGTCTTCACGTCTTCACGTCTTCACGTCTTCACCGCGTCTTCACCTGTCTTCACCACGTCTTCACGGCTTCACGGCTTCACGTCTTCACGGCTTCACCTGAACACCTGAACTTCACCTGAACTTGCCGTATCGTGTCTTCACGTCTTCACGTCTTCACGTCTTCACGTCTTCACGTCTTCACCGCGTCTTCACCTGTCTTCACCACGTCTTCACGGCTTCACGGCTTCACGTCTTCACGGCTTCACCTGAACACCTGAACTTCACCTGAACTTGCCGTATCGTGTCTTCACGTCTTCACGTCTTCACGTCTTCACGTCTTCACGTCTTCACGTCTTCACCGCGTCTTCACCTGTCTTCACCACGTCTTCACGGCCTCACGGCTTCACGTCTTCACGGCTTCACCTGAACACCTGAACTTCACCTGAACTTGCCGTATCGTGTCTTCACGTCTTCACGTCTTCACGTCTTCACGTCTTCACGTCTTCACCGCGTCTTCACCTGTCTTCACCACGTCTTCACGGCTTCACGGCTTCACGTCTTCACGGCTTCACCTGAACACCTGAACTTCACCTGAACTTGCCGTATCGTGTCTTCACGTCTTCACGTCTTCACGTCTTCACGTCTTCACCGCGTCTTCACCTGTCTTCACCACGTCTTCACGGCTTCACCTGAACACCTGAACTTTGCGTATCGTATCTTTCATACATTGCATCATTTGCATGCCTTGGAGCTGCACGTCTTCAAGCAGTGTCACCCAGTTCCCGCTTGATTCAAATGCACTTCGCGCTTGAATTCGTGACTTCGCCCCGCTCAAGGTGGAAAGAATGATGGGCACTAGCCACGGGAACTATGCCCGATGCTGATAGCCGAAGCGATGACATGGACGAATTGATTGATTTGTGTTATGCCGGGGACGATTGTAGAAAATGGGTGCTAGGAAAGAAATCTGGTGCCATGAAAGTAGATTTTTTGGCCGGTGCAAACCACCAATGCGCCGGCCGATGTGGCAAGGTCCTGCACGGCAGCCAGAGCGCACCCAGCCAGAGCGTACCCAGCCGCTGCCGCCGCCGACCCCCGTACTGGTGGGCGTGGAACAGACGATGAGAGAGATGCAACGAGCTATGGAGAACCAAAGCAAGAAGGTTGAAGAGCTTGGTTTGCAGCTGCGTCAAGAGGTGCAGAAACAAGTGGTCCAGCTGGAGCAGCAGCAGCAGCAGCAGCAGCAGCAGCAGCAACTGCAGCAGCAACTGCAGCAGCAACTGCAGCAACAACTGCAGCAGCAGCAGCAGCAGCAGCAGCAGCAGCAGCAGCAGCAGCAGCAGCAGCAGCAGCAGCAGCGCTTCAGTTCCCGCAGGCAGCGTCGGCAATGTCGCAGTTTCCACAGGCATTGTCGGCACTGCAGCAGTTTTCGCAGGGACCGTCGGCAGCAGAGCAGTTCCCGCAGGGATCATCGGTGGTGCAGCAGTTCTTTGTGAGTCATTCGTGTAGTGTTGAGTGGGTGGGGTGGGGGGTGTGTGTGGGGGGGGGGTGTAGGGGGGGTTTGACTGTGTGACTGCGTGGCTGCTTGGCTGGAAAGGAGGGTGCGTGGCTGTGTGGCTGCGTGGCTGCGCTGCTGCGTGGCTGCGTGGCTGCGTGGCTGCGTGGCTGCGTGGCTGCGCTGCTGCGTGGCTGCGTGGCTGCGTGGCTGTGTGGCTGCGTGGCTGCGCTGCTGCGTGGCTGCGTGGCTGCGCTGCTGCGTGGCTGCGTGGCTGGAAAGGAGGGTGCGTGGCTGTGTGGCTGCGTGGCTGCGCTGCTGCGTGGCTGCGTGGCTGCTTGGCTGGAAAGGAGGGTGCGTGGCTGTGTGGCTGCGTGGCTGCGCTGCTGCGTGGCTGCGTGGCTGCGTGGCTGCGTGGCTGCGTGGCTGCGTGGCTGCGTGGCTGCGTGGCTGCGTGGCTGCGTGGCTGGAAAGGAGGGTGCGTGGCTGTGTGGCTGCGTGGCTGCGCTGCTGCGTGGCTGCGTGGCTGCGTGGCTGCGCTGCTGCGTGGCTGCGTGGCTGCGTGGCTGTGTGGCTGCGTGGCTGCGCTGCTGCGTGGCTGCGTGGCTGCGTGGCTGCGTGGCTGCTTGGCTGGAAAGGAGGGTGCGTGGCTGTGTGGCTGCGTGGCTGCGCTGCTGCGTGGCTGCGTGGCTGCGTGGCTGGAAAGGAGGGTGCGTGGCTGTGTGGCTGCGTGGCTGCGCTGCTGCGTGGCTGCGTGGCTGCGTGGCTGCGTGGCTGCTTGGCTGGAAAGGAGGGTGCGTGGCTGTGTGGCTGCGTGTAGCTGCGCTGCTGCGTGGCTGCGTGGCTGCGTGGCTGCGTGGCTGCGTGGCTGCGTGGCTGCGTGGCTGGAAAGGAGGGTGCGTGGCTGTGTGGCTGCGTGGCTGCGCTGCTGCGTGGCTGCGTGGCTGCGTGGCTGCGTGGCTGGCTGGGGGGGGGGGGGGTGCCGGGTGCGTGGATGCGTGGATGTGTGGCTGGGTGGGTGCGTCACTGCGTGGCTGGCTGGCTCTGTGGCTGCGTGGGCGGCTGGATGGCCGGGTCAGCGTGGCTTCGTGTTCAATGGGATGCTAATATGTTGTTGCCTTTGGATGCCACAGTTCATGGATTCTTTTGTTCACATGCAGGTGCTGCCGTCTTCCCCATCGACGTCGTCAAGACCGATGTCGCCAAGAAGGATGATGCAATCACTCTCGGCCATGTTTAACTCATGTGGGCCTTCATGGCCATACGGGAAATATTATTGAATCAGTTCTTTGACACTGAGTTGGCACTACGCAACACCTTTGATGCACATGAGTGCAGGGCGCATGTGTTGAAACCATGCAACCATGGCGATCCCTCAAAAAGTTTGGTTATGTAATAAGTGACACAATTATTCCGGACGTATGATGGCCCAACGTCCTGTAAGGTTGAGTTGTCTTGGAGGAGGAGCGTGATGACCGCGGAAGCCGCGTGGGTGTCTGTAGTGCTATATCTTGAAGATGTACGGTCTTGGAAGAGTTATGGTCTTGGAATCATATAATAATGAACTTGGAATAAAGTTGCGGGCAGCCTTCAATTGGCATATGTTGTCTCATTGATGTTGTCTCATTGCGTTAATGGGTCAATTGTCTTAGTTTATATAATGTATATCTTGGGAAACTCATTGCTTCAATAAAATGCATGCTAGGCGCAATCAACCCCCACAAACACATCTGAAAACTGCACAGTGCATCAAATGTATCCTAGACAAAAAAATGTATCCTAATCCGGTAAAACCACCCAACTGCTAATCCCGCCGATTGATCAGCTATCTCCATGAATTCTACGGCCCGTAGGAGGTCGCAGGGGTTCTCATCTACCTCTGCATCACCCTCAGCCGGAAGCCAGGGGAACACCTCCCGTAGGCAGGTGCGGCCCACAGGGGTAGAAAGGTAGTGTCCATCTTCCCAGTAAAAGTCCTAAATTTAGGACCAAGTGGAATTAACTCGTCGTCTGTCCCAACTCAGTCCTCACAGGAGGACTGAGTTGACAATTTTCAACCGCGTGTAGCGACTAGGTGGGGGGTCCATCCCAAATGTTTTGACGTGGATCGGGGGTGTACTAGATGTCATTTTGTTGGCAAAAATACTGCATATGTGAAAACTTGACCCGAACACCTGAAAATTACACGGACGTTGGGCACCCCTCGCGAATTTGCATTTTTCGGGATAAGAACGAGTGGGAAAAATTCAATCAAATCCTGGTGCATGAAGAAAAAATATAGGCATGTAAACAATATAGTTCTTGAAACGTGGCAAAAAACTGGGCTCAATTTGGCCACTGCAACTGCCTGAAACAATTAAAAAACTCTCAGTCCTCAGGAGAGGAATGGGGCTTTTGCTAACTTTGCTAGCATGTAAGTGCGGTCATACTACACATCACCGTGGCCACCAACCATCCCAATCAACTCATTTCCCTTCAAGCATTACAGGACAACACACTTGCATCATCATACTTCAGGTATATCATACCTTATCATGCAGTGAGAGCCTATGCATGCATGTAGGGAATGGGCTTGGATACCTACCAACAAAGGGTTATGTTATAAGTGTCAACCACCAATATAATGGGTAGGTTAAGCATATTTCCATTGTTTCTAACAACAATAGATATGGCTATAACTGTTTTGCCTTGCCATGATGTGGCCAACATAGTTGCTGGCACATGATGGCAGTGGTTTGTCACCAAGACTTTTCACTCACCCGTAAAAGCTTGAATGCACCCTTGACGCAGCCCGTGGCCACACAATCATGCAGTATGAACGTAGCAAAAGAATAACTAACATCTATGAAGGTGTTGAAACCTGCACAGCTCCTAAAACCCTGCACAACTACACTGGGTTAAGGCAAATGCCTGCTAACATCATCTGAAAAGGGGGTTTTAGAGAGGGGCAGGCAACGGTCAAGAAAGAGCATCAAGGCTTGAACCTGACAACGCCTCGCAAGCTTAAACTCATGTACGAACATCAAGAAACGAAGAGGCAACGATTATCCGGCTTTACCTGGCACGGCTGGCGTTACCTTGGCCCAGGCGGTGCCCGCAAAAGTGGCACTTTGCGGCACATAGACCATGACGTGACAGAATGGTCGAAATCATCAAATCTATACTGTCACTCAATTTATTCTAATACAATTCATGTTAAAATGTAGAAAGAAACCTATCAGCCATTGAAATTGCGCCGGAAAGCAAGCGCAGTCATCAATTCCGTGTACCTGCCTTATCGCAGTTTTTTCCAGCAAGAACAGTGCCGACACCGGGTAAATCGCATCCCCGCGAGCTAAAAATTGATTTTTATCATCTTTAGAGCATGTTAAGGGGATGGCACATATCTAAAGTGCACTTTTCTGGAAAACAGACCTGTGCATGGGATAAAAATCCAGTTATGCTTCCAAACCATAAATATGTGAAAAAAAAAATTTTCCAGCCACTTGGGGGTGGTACTACCCCCCAGCATGACCCAGTTATGAGCTAAAAATAGAAAAAGACGCTATTTTTGGCCGATTTTTCCTAGGAGACTGGGCAAACCAAAAGTGACCAAACCACATATTTTCCTAAAATCCCCACCCTTGCAAATAAATCTGGCTACTCAGGACCACAAAATAAGCACGTTTAGACTATTTATAGGGTTTAGCCCAAAACACGTTTTTTTTTTGTCCTAAAAAAATAAATCAAATAGTAGACACATGCAAAAATTCCAGTGATGATATTTATACTAGGCCTAGGGTGGGAATTTCACTCTCACAAAGTTTGAGCTCATTCTGAGCACGTTTACTCATGTTTATTAGTGTAAACATGCAAAAAAAAAATGACAGAAAATCCCGCTTATGAGCACAAACACCAGACCTATTACACCCTAGCCCACCACCAACTGGGCCAAACCAAGTCAAATTAATTCATTTATGATGTTAAAAAGCTTGCCACAAAATCCCAGGTCATTCTGAGCTAGTTTGCCCTTAGTACATCATGTTATAGCTGCCATCCTGCATGCTTGGTACACCGTGGCATGAGGGACACCATAAGCACATTCCTAAGCTTGCCCCCTGCAAATTGGGCAGAAGCACGTAAAGCAAATGCTAGATGCTTGAAGAAGACATCCACCGACTCTTAAATCATTACGCAAGCAGGCATGCCCACTTGCGGGAATCACCTCATAGCTAATACCCAGTATAGATGCTAAAGGATAAAAGGGCCATCCTTTAATATTGTCATAATAAGCACCTGATCCTTATCATCTAGGAAGCCCCAGCCATGTTTAATGGAAGCAAAACATATAGGAAGGAGATAACTATATCACACATGCTCACCTTCCCTACAACTTCACACCTTGTTTTCCAGCAGGCTGAAGAGCCAAGACAAGCGTTTATGAGCTCGCCAGCTCCTTGCAACGTTGATGCCGCTCCCAGGCAGCTAGGGTCCTTGACTACGCAATATACAATGTCAACCATATGAAAAACTCAATAAAACAAAGTGTAGCAGAGCCGCAAAACTGCCCGATCAACTCTTGCTAGCTTTAAGAAGCATGGCATACGCAGCATAAGGCAAAACATTGAAACCTGCGGAAAATCAGATAGCGCAACTGCAACAAGTGGCGAACAAAATAGCAAGAACACCCGGAATCGGCGCCAAAGCTTCATGCCAGGAACATTTAGAGCGCAAACAGACTGGGCGGTGACATGCGGCAAATGAACGTACCACGGCCGGCTTTATTTCCTACCCAGGCGCGCGAGACAGCCAGCCAGCCATGGATGGCTTGACCGCGGATCGCGCAGGCCTGAACGATATCATTTCAGAAATGACGGGAAATGGCCGCAGATCGAAGCCGCTTAGGATGTTTTCACGGTTTCTATTACTAAACGCTTCTTCCTGGATCAATATAACCCACAAATCTGAAATTCTACCGTCGCAGGCACGCATTCTAAATGAATATATGCGGCCAGATTTTCGGATAAGACCCCCGTGCAAATATGGATTAAGAAAGGCACCGACTTTTCAAATTGTGCATATCTGGCTATGAAACATCATACTAGTACATCGTTTAAAACCACCGGCGTACATTTTTCGCTTGTCGCCTGGCCGATTAGGCAATTTTTTACGAAACGCACGTCGCCATGGCCACCTCCGCACGAGGTGGGCGCATTGTGCACCACAATTTCACGGTCCGGGGGTACCGGCGCGAATTTTTTGGCGCCAAAAAATTCCGATATGTCCCGTCCCCTTAAATCTATTTCCTGAGTTTGGACAGCTAACTCGTCCGCAAACGTAAACTGCATGCATGGGCGCGAGCCGCCATGGCTAGGTCGTGCATTTCCGGAACTCGCGTTTCACGTGGAAAAGTACCCTTACCACCTGTACTTTGACCGTACATTTAGCCGCTCATACCAAATCCAAAAAAATCCCAAAAATATGTCCAAGAAAGATCTTTTCACGTAGTATTTGAATAAATTTTGAGAGAATTTTTTTGTCAAACATTCTGACCGGGGCGAATTTTCTACGAAACCCAAAAACTCGGTCCTCTAGAGAGGACTGAGTTCAACTCAGTCCTCCGTAGAGGACCAGAGACAGACGACGAGTTAAAAAATATATATGCAAACATTAAAATTTGACCCTGGCATTCGTGCCCATGACAGATAACACACTTTTTTAGTTTCTATCAAAAACCTGGGGTCAAATAATTACATTTAGTGCATGAATGGGCCCTGCCACCTGCCAGACCTCAAAGCGCGAATTTGGCCAAAATGTGGGTTTTAGGACCATTAGGACCAATTATTGTCAACGCATGACCATGCGGCTATCCACACGGTCCCTTGAGCATCTTACAAGCGCTAGGGGACCCTACGAGGCCTTGGGATGGCGGGGCAGCGTATAACAAGGCCATACCCTGCTGTGGCTGCCTCTATATATACGCGTGATTAACGGTGTCACAGATGGTGCAGGTAATGCAATATAGGGTTGCATGGTTGCTGAGGCTGCCCGGCTTGAACATGGCCCACCCCTTGCGGTAAACTTTCTCTAAGCATATGCCAAACCTTCTTTGACATCACGGACATGCTGGCCACCACCCAGCGATGAAAAAACATTGCATTTGCATTGCAACTAACACATGAATGCAGCCAAATCAAGTTACAAAACAACGTTGTGCTAACATGCAACGCTTTGTGAGCGAATTCAGGGTGCATGTAACACGTAAACCATACTGTATATACTGTCTAAGAACACCCTGAACGACTGCAGGCCATTGGACAATGGTTTATAACTAACACATGAGTAAAACTGCTCTTACGCATGTGTGTTTTAGCTGCAGCGGACGACGAAGATAGAGACGTAAAAAATTGTATGACGTAAACCAACTATGTGTGACAGTTATGTGCACAGAGAGCGTCCCCTCTTTTTAGGCATAGCTGGCTGACTCAAAACACCACGACAGCGTTGCCAGTTACACTCATGATCTAGGACAACCCGGCACTTACCTGCTACTTACGTCGCCTCATTCCAGATGGTTGCAAAAAAGTCGCTGAAATCCGCAGCGAGGTCAGCTTTCCGAGAGCTGAGCGCACCAAAGCTGGCCAACCGGTTCGACAATGATATAAACCACGCTTGTGCTGCGTCCTAGGTCCAAGAAATACCGAAAGTGAAGACCTATAAGGTGCGCTCGCTGCCCAGCCTGAACGTCCCTAAAACATGGTCGACAATGGAAATCGGGCAAGAATATCACGGCCCAGGCGCTCCCATGTCAAATACTCCGTTTCTAAACTCCAGACTATAATAAAAATCGTCCACCAAAATTTCCTGGCTTGATTCGCACCACCATTGCTAATACACTAACATGTTTGTGCCAAGATGGACCCTCCGCGAGCAGGCGATCTGCGACCCATTTGTGTTGTGCCGCTGTGATACAGCGCTACACATAAAAACTTGCGCAGAAAATATTCACAGCCTTTAAGCATAACTAACAACCTTTCGTTTTTGCTACTGGGCGCCCGAAATGATAAACGCACGTGAAAACGCCGGCCACGATTGTCAGGTCGCCATATCCACCTCACTTCATTCCCGCACCCACTTTTTCGCTCCAAAATCCAGGGGGGGTGGAAAAAAACAAGAAAATTTACATCATGCTGGATTCGAGTAGATCTCGCGAAAACAAGCATGTTTGCCACTGGTCGCAACCCCAGGGGGTCTCTAGGTTAGAAGTTACAGAGCCTCAAAAACCGTTAACTTAAAGGGTAGGTAGGTAGGGTGCCGGGCCGATATGGGTTTTTTACAACAAAACACTTGGATTTTCTGCTAGCTCCCTCTATGGTCGGAATTTTGAAACGGTTTGACGGACAAACTGATAGCACTTGACGAGCTGAACCCAAATCTGCAGTCAAAATTTTGGCAGGTACCATAGAGGGGGGGGGGTTGCCCGCAAGATGGTGCTGCCCCTAGGCACGGAAGTATGCTGCCGTCTGCCACCACTCAAGGCTTCGGCTATCCAGCGCCGTGCTGTGCCAGTATCGCGTCGCGCCGGCCAACGACCCATTTTAGAAAACCGGAATTTTCCCATACACCAATATGCTCAAACGGTAGAGCTCGCGGAGCTGATCATTTTGCTCCCTAGGTCGACCCCTAAAACCCTTGGGACCTCAGGGTTTTGCTAGGTATAGCGTCTACGTGCTAGGTAGGTAGGGTCAAAGGGCCAACTTTTGGAAAATTTCAGCATGGTGTCTGATATTTTTGTTTTTTCCACCCCCCCTGCCAAAATCGGTTATATTTTTGGTCGAGGTACCTACTTTCCCGCCATTATACCCGGTACCCGGGTACGGAATCCGGGTACCATGTGCCGGTACCACGGGTCGGGTACATCATGCCGGGTACGGTCCACATGGGGTACGGTCCATATTGTCTATCTACCTGGAAAAAGGCCTCAATTGAGGCCTTTTCATAAATTGGGTGTTGCATGTAATTACAATGAGCCAACAAACTTTATTCCAAATATGAGTGAAGGCCATGCATTATTATGATTGTTTCGGGGTTCCCAGCACTTAACATCAGTCATATAGCCCTAATACATATTTAATTATGATTTAATAAAACAGGTTGTCGCTGCGACGGCACCATCAACACAACATGACCATAGATACAAGCGACCAAAAGGCGTCAGTACTCAGTTCCATCTGCATGTAACGTGTCTTTTGGACCTTACGAGGTTCCCCCACGACATGGTAAGCATGGCATGACATGGCATGCTCCCCAAGGGACCCCTCACACACACTTGCACGGCAGGGGCTGTCGCGCAGCACTGCAGGCAGCAATAGCCTGCCATGGGTATTGCACGTAACCATGAGGAATCCAAAGCCTCTATTACAAACACGCACAAGGATCATGCATTATAATGATAGGTGTGACCTTCCAAGCGCGTAGCTTCACTCACATAGCCCCAATATCTAGGTTGTTACGGTATATTATGACAGGGGTTTGCTGCCGCGGCAGCAGATGAACAGCACATGGCAAGATATACAAGCATAACTGGACAACATTTGCACAGCCTACTAGACCTCTTAGCTTGATTTCGGGCTTTGCAAGGGTTGCCTGAGACATGGCCAGCATGGCAGGAACTGCCATGCTTCTTATGGAAAGCAAACACGTCTATAAGGCGGGGGCCAGCCGCAGAGCACTGCACGAGGTACTGTAACCTGCCTTACGTCACATCGGCACTAGGCGCCGATAGGCAGCTAAAAACTGACGATATCACAAGCAAATCGATGCCATTACCTTACTACCACCAGGACGCACTTACCTTTCACACCCCTCACACCCGGGATCACTAGGCACGCATATGCGCTGGCGCTGAACGTGGCTGCATTAGAAAAGCTGTTCAAGCTCGGCGTTTTCAAGTTGTCCGGAAGCGATGCAGCCCGCAAATCTGGCCGGACAGACGCTCCATGCGTCGTCCATTGACGTATGAAAGCGGCTGCAGCGGCCTCACCAGCGCTGTTCGCATAATGGCGCTCCCATAGCTGGGGGCGCGCGCGCGTTTATTGTCCGCATCCCAGTTTTTCCTAGCTAAAAACACCCCTTCCTCTACCTACGGATCCACGCCAAAAGGCTCGAAAATAGCCAGTGCCCCTTTAGTCACGGCTGCCCCAACATCCCCCCCCGCCGTTCCGCTAGTCTCTTCCCAGCATATCGAAGCACCGGCCTGCTGGCAGGCGCACTATCAACGCCAATTACGCCCCAGCTGAATTTCACTAACCTGGCATTCAGCACACAAATAACGACCCCACGAATTTAGAAATTGACTTTTGACCCATTTAGCGATCGGGCTAGCTTCACGGATAAATTATCTACCCAACGAGCTCCTTACTGGTCGAAATGATGCACGAACGTGGCCATACGGTCTATTTTACTCGAGGCCGCCATGGTCGTGCATTCGTGAAAATTCGTCGTCCGGTTGCACGAAAGTGGCCAAAATAGGTACTTTTCCACCTCACATATCTTTCAGTAACCGTCGACCCCTGTCGACCCCAACGGGTCAGGACGCTCAGCACATATACCAGATTCGCGCCACTGGGGCCGGACGACCCATAGGACCGGTCCTTCCCGCCAAAATTACCGTCCCCATGTGACCTTGGTGAAAAAGGCCTCAATTGAGCCAAAAGGCCTCAATTGAGGCCTCTGGGTAATTGGACAATATAGTGACCCCCCCCCCCCGGTACCTCGGTTATAGTGACCACTAGGACGATTTAGGACAAAGTCCTAAATTTAGGACCGTGGGATGATTAACAGTAGGAGAACACTCGGGAGCACTGGAGAACCGCAGCTATCTGTTCTAAGGCCGGACAGCGGGAACCACACCCTAACAAACAGTGCCCGGTATCGTCGAACCCGTGCAAAACAAGCTGGTGCGGATCATCAGGGGAAGGGCCGTACCACGTGACCCCAAAGAGGGCAGCCCTGACCAAACCCGCATGTTGGGCCTGGAGGGCCGGCTGCACAACGCCACCCGGGTAACTGGACCGCGACACCCAGCGGCCCGGAAGCAGAGTGCAATCATACGCCGTATAATACGGTATAATACGGTATAATACGTAATACGCTGGCTTTGAGCGTATGATTCATACGTTATAATACGTTTTAGCGTATAATGACGTATAATACCGTATTATACCGTATGATGCCGTGTTTTCCGCGTTTTTTTTACGTTTTGCGCGGCTAGGATGCCAGAACGACAGGGCAACGATTTGAAGCCACAGATTTCGTATCTCTACTATAAGTACTGACCCGTCTGAACTCGACGCGATCTTATTTTGACATTGTGGTGCACAGTGCGCGCACCGTGCGGAGGTGGCCATGGCGACGTGCGTTCCGTTAAAATATGGCTAATCCGGCGGGCGACAGGCGAAAATATTAAGCCGATGGTTAAAAGTGATGTTCTATTATGATGTTTCATAGCAAGATCTGCACTATTTGCAAATTCGCTGCCTTTGTTGGTACAGATTTGCACGGGGGTCTCATCCAACGTCAATTTGGCCGCGATGAATAATCTAGCATGTGTGCCTGCGACGGTAGAACTCGACATTCGTGGGTTATTTTGATGCAGCAAGAGGCGTTTAGTAACGGACACCATGAAAATAACCTAAGCATCTTCGATCTGCGGCCATTTCCTGTCATTTCTAAAATGATTTCGTTCAGGCCTGCGCGATCCGCGGTTAATCCATCCATGGCTGGCTGGCTTTTCTTGCGCGCCTGGGTAGGAAATAATGCCGGCCGTGGTACGTTGATTTGCCGCATGTCACCGCCCAGTCTGTTTGCGCTCTTAATGAACCTGGCATGAAACTTTTTGCGCCGTTTCTGGGTTTTTCTTGCTATTTTGTTCTCCACTTGTTGCAGTTGTGCTATCAGATTTTCCGCAGCTTTCAATGGTTTTCCTTACGCTGCGTATGCCATGCTTCCTAAAGCTACCCAGAATTGATCGGGCAGTTATCTGGCTTTGCTACGCTTCCTGTATGGAGGTTTTCACACGGTAGACATTCTATATTGCGTAGTCAAGGACCCTAGCTGCCTGGGAGCGGCATCACCGTTGCAAGGAGCTGGCGAGCTCATAGACGCCTGTCATGCTCTTCAGCCTGCTGGAAAACAAGGTTGTTGTATGGAAGGTGAGAATATGTGAGTTACTTATTATCACATCCCCACCTGTTTAGCCATGTTTAACATGTTGGCCCCTTGCTGGCCCACTGCACGGTCCCCTAGTTATTGCTGGCCTTTTTACCATATATAATTACTTGCATCAAAGTGAAGGCACCCAAGTAAACATAACCAATATAAAGCCACATATATACAGTTATACACATGCACACAATTATGCATGCGCACGTTTACATTCTCAGTATTACATGCAATATATCGATCGTGTCCACAATATCCACCGTATAGAGTATAGCCGAGGGTAGGGCAACCTTGGATTATGTCCAAAACAGTGTTAAAAACATGTGGATTGATGGTGGGTGTCTTAAAATGTGTAAAATCAGAGTATTCTGAGTGTGTCCGTACGAAAACGTATAATACCGTATTATACCGTATTATACCGTATTATACATTATACTCCACCGTGACCGTATAACGCGTATAACGTACGATTGCACTCTGCCCGGAAGGGCCTCGAAATACAGCTCAGGGTCCGGTGGAGGCGGGGACGGCAGCGAGCTCTCAGCCGGAGGGGTAGGCTCTGACATGACGGCTGCGGAGGGGAGGGGACAACCAACCACCCGTCGACAGCAGACATAACATAAGAGAGGAGAAGGTCCGACAACTAGAGCTTATGCAGGGTTTTATACTCCTGCAGCAGGCGACTACACCCATCTAGCTCACTCTCCGTATACCAGACCTTATCTACCTCGCTACGAGCATACATCCACTTCACCTTATACTGGCGCTGGGTACCGCGGCCCTTTCTGATATCTCTATGGGCCACGATACCCTCTACCTCATCCTCTACCTCACCAGTATCCGGATTATGCTCTAAAGGGGCAGGGGCTAATTCTCTACCAGCGAACGTGCTCTGATGATAGAGCTTCAGCTGGCTTCTATTATGAAAGGTGCGAGAGTGGGTCTGCCAAGAGGTAGGAATATCTATCTCATACAGGAAATTACCTACTCTAGACAACACACGGAAGGGTCCTAAGAAGGCGGGCCTAAGTTTCACTTTCAGTTCAGCTTCGAACTTATGAGCGAAGCGGCCAACACGAGGGCCTTCTACTAAGACTAAATCTCCTATTTCTATCTCAGGTGCTCTTCTATCTAATGAGGCACGCAACCTAGCAAGGTATTTGGCCTGCGCCCTATGGTACCCTGCAATAGCGTTGTCGTGTGCATTCTTCATCTTATCTAATAACGCCTGCACACCTTCTACAGTATCCCGGGACACATCATCCTTGTCCCGTAAAGGACTAGCTAAGAGAGAGGTAGGGGTAAGAGGTTGTCTACCAGTATAAGGAGCGTATAACTATAAGAAGGGCGTATAACTAATAAGAAGGGCGTATAACCATGCGCAGCCTGAGGGCAGTTGTTAAGGGAAAATTCTACCAGACATAGATAATCCTCCCAATCACTCCCAGAGCCATTCACATAATGCCGCAGAGCTTCTTCCACTACCCTATTCAAACGTTCTACTAAATGAGACGAGGAGGAGTGGTAGGCAGTACCGAATGTGACCTTGGTACCGATAGCAGCGAAGAACTGCTGCCAAAAATCAGAAGTAAATAACTTATCTTTATCACTAATAAACTGCCTACTCAAACCATGATATCTATATACGTTATTAAGGTATAGGCGTGCGCAATCGCGTGCGGTGAGTTCTAAGGGACACGGCACGAGATGACACATACGAGTAAAACGATCTACAAAAACAAGGATCTGGGCGTTACCTCTATCATTCTTCCTAAAAGGTCCTACAAAATCCATCATAATAGAATCCCAAGGCATGATGGGATCAGGTAAGGTCCTAGGCTCTGCTATCTGTCCTACATTGTTGGGTTTCATTTCCTGACAAGATTGACAGGTTCTAACATACTCATCTACATCCTTTAAAAGGGAAGGCCAGTAGTAAGAGCGGGCTACTAGGTCCCGTACCCGTTTACCACCCTGATGAGCAGCTAAGTCATGCAACTCAAAGAGCAAGGAGGAGCGACAGATAGGAGGGACATACAGGCGCCATTGAGGGGGAGAATCTGCTATCTGCACATATAAAAATCCACCTACAAATTTACAAGGGTGCTTGCCTAATTGTTGGGGATGGGCAGCAATGGCAGCTAATGCTTCCGGCTCAGTGGCCGTAAATCTACTGATAAGGCGTTCAAGATCAGAGGTAGGCATCGCCACAGAGGTATCCAGAACAGGTTTAAAGAGATCTCCTACCGCCTTGCCAAAGAGAAGGGGAGGTCCTAGAGGGACTATGTTTTCATAAGACTTTCCCGACCTAGTCGCTATATGGCTAAGCGGTATAGAAATTTTATTTTTCCCCTCCCCCCCCACCGAGACCCCAGGAAGGGCCTCACACGGGAGAGAGAGTCCTACGTGAGAAAGGAGATCAGGCATGCGAACTGCTGTATGAAAGAGGTAGGCATATAGGATTCATCATCAGGTAGTTCACCATACGGGGTTACACCCATAGTAGTAGGAACTAGAGTAGTATTGAGAACATCAAGGTCCTCGAAAAAGGAGTAATCTGCACGACGGGAGAGTGCATCTGGTACTATGTTATCTACACCCTTAACATACTGAAGTTTAAAAGGGGAAAACTGTGCTAAAAACTCCATCCAGCGCGCTTGACGAGGGGTGAGGTTGGGTTGTGAGAGAAGATGGGTAAGGGGACGGTGGTCCGTCTGGATAACTAATCTATAAGGATCAAGCTCACAGGGTCCATTCAGACAAACATCAAATTGAGCACCTTTAAGAAAGTGCTGCCACGCATGGCAACAATACACCACAGTTAATAGTTCTTGCTGGTGTACGGGATAGTTACGCTCCGCAGGAAGCATTGTCCTAGAGATATACTCGATTGGCTGTAAGCCCTGACCCTGATCCTGGAGAAGGACGCCCCCTATAGCTACCTTGCTAGCATCTGTAGCTACAACAAAGGGTTTAGTAGTATCCGGCAGGATGAGTACGGGAGGGGAGAGGAGTAGGGATTTTAGACACTGAAAAGCCGACTGACATTCACTACTCCAAACAAAGGGGATATCCTTCTTTAATAGATGATTAATAGGAGCTGCTATAGTTGCGAAACGCGGGATAAAACGCCTATAGTAAGAAGCAATTCCTAGAAAACTACGTACACCTTTAACGTCGGTAGGGGTAGGCCATTCCTGAATTGACTTAGTCTTGTCCGGGTCGGTAGCAACCCCGGCATCTGACAGGACGTGCCCTAAAAATGGGACACTCCTACCAGAGCGAACTTTAGCACGGCGCGCCCATAAAGAATTTTCAGCCATGATTTCTAATACTTTCTTTAAATCACGTAGGTGCGTTTCAAAATCAGGAGAATAAATAAGGATATCATCTAAGTAAGCTTGAGCACAAGAACGGTCATGCTCAGATAAAGAAACAGAGGAGAAGGAAGGATCCTTCAAATCAGAGGAAACTTGAGGGAGGTGAGAATTTCCCATAACAGGTCTAAGCACTTCATTCATTAACATTTGGAAAGAGGCAGGAGAGTTACAGAGTCCCATAGCCGCTACTCTAAACTGGTAATGCCCAAAAGGGGTAGCAAAGGCGGTTTTGTGGCAATCCTCAGGAGCTATACGTAGTTGCCAAAAACCATCCGCGCAATCTAATACTGTGAAACAGGTAGAACCTTTAACCTTATTAAATATATCATCAATACGAGGTAGAGGGTATTTAGACTTCACAGTAATATCGTTTAACTTCCTATAATCAGTAACTAGGCGAAACTTGCCATTTGGCTTAGGAACTAACAGGACACCAGCGGAGTAGGGGGAGTTACTAGGCTCTATCAAACCTGCTTCTAATAATGATACTAAAATCTGTTTTAGTTCCTTTAATTCGGTAGGGCCCATTCTATACATCGGAGAGTGTGTAGGAACTGCACCGTCCTTGATAACTACACGGTGTAAAACAGAACGAGGAGGAGGATAAGAAGGAGTCTTTTCTTCAAATACTTTAGAGGAATCTATCACAGCCATGTATCTTACTATTTCGTTTTCAGTAAATCCCACTCCTATTGTATCCACTGTATTTACATCTATATCCACACTATTATTAGTGATAGGTATCTCTTGTACTTCTAACTGAAGGAACATACATAATAGGTATCCATATTCCTTTAGTTCAGATCGCAATTCGTCATTGGACATTAATACTTCAGGTATAGGTCTCACAGGAGGATCAACAGGTGTAGGAGGAGTAATATCTACCAAGGATAAATTTTCTAATCTATAATGACGTTCCGGTACCCAGTAAGAGCTATCTGGAAACCAGATGACCATAGTATCATAATTAATAGTAATCTTATTATCTTGGTGCCAATCTAATCCTAGTAATACATCAGCTGTAGTGATAGGGCCTATAGTGGCCGTCAGATTGACCGTACGTCCTTGTATGACCAGGGGAAGGGACACCGTACCCGGGGAATGACTGGTGCGACCGTCAGCATAATGGACAGTGACAGTTTTTGTGTGAGGGGTAGGGACTAGTCCTAAACGCCTAACTAGGGCTTCGCTCACAAAGGAGCTAGCCGCACCGCTATCCACTAACACAGAGACATTCAAGAGTTCATCAGCATGCAAGAAGGGGTCTACAACAGTATGAGGGACGGTTAAGCCACCATTCAAGAACATAAGAGGACGCACACGTAGTGGTAGGGATGATTCAGCTCCTACAGAGGTTATAAAAACAGGCAAGCAAAAATTATTATCTGGGGTACTATCTAAGGACCTGTCCAGGTTACCCCCGGCTGACAGGCCTACTGTTCCCCCTCCCCCCCCAAATCCATAGGAACTAACCCCGAAGAAGACCCTGGCGGAAAAGCCACTGCTGGAGGGTCACGAGGGATTGAAGAGGGTGCGGGAGCCTGATTATCATAGGGGAACCCTGGGGATCCTGTCTGCACAGCATTCAGCCTACTAGGGGTAGCTGAAGGAATGCGTCCTGAAGTGGGACGAAGAGGAGCACGCTGAGGGGTACGAGGAGGGCGAGCGTCGGGATGAGGGGGAGCACCCGAAAGGAACTTGGGGCACTCACGTTTAAGATGACCTACTTCCTTACAATGATAGCAGGTGATATGAGAGACATCCAGAGCTGAAAGGTCAGTCACACAAATATCTAATTCTATTAACCGTGGAACTCCAGGGTAACCAGACTCTTTATTAAAACAATGAGTGGAGCACATACAAAAGGCAGGCCACATCCCGGCCGCCGATGCTCATGGGAACACTTATTGCTTGGCAAAGGCTAGCCTTACCCCCAAACACGCAGGGAGGGTGGGCGGGAAAAGAAAAGAGGCCGACCTTAGCTAGGTGGGTTTGTTTTTGTCCTTTTTTGCGTGTCATGCGGCCTTGGCCCGGACGGCATTTTTTCGCCACGCAAATGTTGCGTCTGAACAAATGACGCAATGTGGCGTTCTAATTGCCGGCAGCTTACGTAAGGCTGCCGGGGCTATTAGGTCACATATTGCGTGAGAGAAAGAATCTAGATCTAGTTAATCACTACGCCATGAGCCAAGAAACCTAGACAGTGGCAGGTTTATATCTCAACGTAGCTCCTGCCACCTGGCCAAGAAAAACTGGCCAAAGCTTTGGCCACGACTGATCCGGATCAGGCCGCACCGGCCTCAAAAGGTTGTCACGTGAACCCAATAACCTAGCTATAGCGGCTACCCTTCCATCTCACTATAAAGAAACTATGTTCAGAGAACCACGATTCTATTAACCGTGGAACTCCAGGGTAACCAGACTCTTTATTAAAACAATGAGTGGAGCACATACAAAAGGCAGGCCACATCCCGGCCGCCGATGCTCATGGGAACACTTATTGCTTGGCAAAGGCTAGCCTTACCCTTATATCCCTCCCTGGCGATCCATGCCAGGGGCAAAGAACCTAGCATAATGACAGAGAAATGAACAACCAAATTAGGTGGAGGGCAATTTCAAAATAGCCCGCCAGGCCCGAGGGGGGCAGGCGGCCATGGCCCGAAGAATAACCTCAGGCAGCTGCACCTCCAAACTGCGGTGCAAGCCCACATAATGGGCAACCGTGGAGCTGCTAAGCCAGCGCCCCCGGCCCTGGATGTCCCCCATGCTGCGACCCGCGAGGAAATCGTGAGTGGCACCTCCATGCCGCAGCCCGTGAATGGTGAAAATCTGGGCGACCCCCAAGGCCTGACTCGCAGCCTGCCAAATGCGCCGGAATTGCGGGTAGGTGAAAGGGAACACGGCCTCCCAAGCGTGCTTACCCGCGATGCAGTGACGGAGGATGGTTTCAGACATCACATCTTCTACCACCACTGACTGAGTCTTGCCCTTAGAGGTCTTGGTAGACCTCAGCAGTAGGGCGCCCCGTTGAGCCGGCCCAAGCCGAACGTCAGGCTGGAGGCGCACATGGCCAACACGGAGGTTCAGCGCCTCCGAGATTCGCAGGTAATGGCGGAACACGATGACAACCAGCAGGCCCGCAAGGCGCTGACCTTGCATGACCATCGTGCTGGCAAGTGCAAACGCCGCCTCCCATGGAATGGGAGGAGGGGCACGGGGGGGCACAAGTGTTTTCCACCCAGCGAGGACGCCACGGGCCAAGTCCCACCGCTTCACCATACCGGGATAATAAAGTTGCAACCCCATCAAGGCATTGACACACACTTGGCGGCTGTACCCCCGAAAATGAGCCCAGGCGACATACGCACAAAATGTCTCCTCAAGGGTGTCAGCTCGTGACGATGACCCGTCCGCCCGCCCACCAGCCTCCCACCAAGTCAAGAGGGAATCAAGACCACGACGGTAGGCCAGCAAAGTAGCCGGCTTTACTTTCCCCTCTAGCAATGGAAGGTAGCTAACAGGTGCAGGGGGCCCCGGGTTAGGATGGATGCCTTCCGCGGTCAGGTCGCGCACCCAGCCTGCCAAGAAAGTCGCCATGGATTGGCCGCGAGAAACGCCATCGGCTGGTTGAAGTGCACTCGGCGTCCACACCCACTGGGAACGACTCCCCGTGGCGAGGGTCAGCGCGCACAAGCGGCGGCACTGCTTGTTGAGCTTGTGGGATGAGGACCGCCCCTTAGCCAAGCAGCCCAACGCCGCGGTGGAGTCCACCAACCTCACCACCCGCTTGCCTCGGTTTGCCAAGCTGCGCGCACTCCTCTCCACGCCCTTCACTGCAGCCCGCACCTCCTTCTCGTTGATGTGCATCCCCGGATCCCGCCAACGACTCCGGACCCCAACCCGCCATTGCTGGCTAGTGATTGCTTGTTGCGCCCGCGCGCTCAGTGGCCTAGGGCCAGCGTAGGCCACCTCACTTGGTATGAGCAAAGTCGGGTACCCCCGCACCTCTCGTGCCCTCGCCAGCTCCGTCACATCGCCCGGCTCCATGGTTGCGTACACGACACCTTGCCCGTAGGTGGACGCGTCAGATGCAACCACCTCACGGGCCAAAGGTGCGCTTCGGTCAACCCTTAGCATGGGAGCCAAGGCCAGGGCACACTCTAACTCCTCCCGCACCCCGGCCCACAGCACCCAGGATCGCTGCCCCCACCCTTGCAGGCTGATGAATTTGAAACATTGCTGCCAAATGGACAAGCAGCTGCGGCTTAACATCTGCAGCCACAACCACCGCCCCAAGACGGCAGCCAGCCCCTCGGCCGTAGCTCGGCCTCGAGTGAGTATAGCCTGCGTGTGGGCGATCACAAGGTTGAGCTGCTTGACCGTTGGTTCCAGCACGCCGTTCCGTCGGTGCACCACCCCTAGGGCTTCTAGCTCGTCCCCTTCCAGGCTCGCCATCTTAGTCTTCTCCTTAGACGGCACAAGGTTGTTAGGGAGGTAGCCTTCCTCAATAGCGCGCGTGATGAGCTGGTTCACCGCCTCGCAGGTCCGCCCGTTGCTGGCCACCAAGTCATCAATAGTGATGGACAGCATGGGGGCAGGGGGGTTTTCCAGGTCAATCTGAAGCTCCCCGGCGCGCTCCTCCTTGTACTCGATGGCCAAGCGCAGTGGCTGGCCACACTCGTCGCGCACCAAGGTGAGCTCACCTGCGCTTGAGAGGTAGTTGACCTGGCGCCTCGGATCCAGGGCACCGGTCATGTAGAGCACCATCTCATGGATGGCCTCCCCCAGCGCCACCGCATGGGAATGTCCCATGGCCAGCACCTTGAGCACGGGCCACACCTTCCGCCTGGGCCCTGCCAGACCTACGCTAGTCGACCACACACTAGGAAGCCCTTGGTAGTCCCACCACCACTCGGGCACCTCGATGGAATAGTAGTATGACACGAGGTCGCTCTTGGCGCAGTAGCACCAGCCTTTGATGTAGACCTCCACGAGGATGCCCAGGTGGGGTAGCAGGATCTTGGGGGGGTCCACCCACAGCAGGTTGCCCAGCTTCCTGTTGACGATGAACCGAAGCTCACCCACCCCCTTGGCCACTCCAAAGCAGCCATCCACCCACTTGGGCCGCCTCTCCCGGAACGCCACCATGCCCACGCCCGCTGCCCGGCTCATGAGCTTGCCCCATTCAGCCATGGAGCATCCCCGGCTGGGCTTGGGCACATTCCAATACTTTGCGCTCGCCACGACCGCTGGCTTGATGCAGTTCTCTTCGCTGGCATATATCTCCCGCCAGCTCGGCCGCATAGCCAACAGGTCGAGCAGCCGTGCCTTCCCCGCCACCTCCGCCTTTGGTAGACTCACCGCGTCCGCGCGCAGTTGTTCATACTTATTCTGCTTCCCATATATTGCATCAGCACCTTCTTGCTCCTGGCCTGTCGCAACGCCCCCTACGCGGCGACTGTGCCAGGTGCAGTGCCTCTTGACCCTCGCAAGGGCCTCCTCCCTCCCCTTAGAGCACGCCCCTCTAGGGTTAGGAGGAGGGTCTTGCCCCCCTCCCCACAGCCAATTAAGCCAACGCACTACCTTGCATTGCAGTGTGTACTCGCGGTGGCGGCGCGTGGCACGCTGTCGCCGGCGTGCCGATCTCACCCTGCCCCACGCGGTGTACGCTGGCCTAAGTGGGTATGGCAGCGGGAAAAGGGAGCGGTCCCGCTGGGATTCTATTTCCCTACTTGTTGAGCCTTGCTGAGCTTGTCCAAGAGGATGGCAGTTTGGAGAGCTGCCTTGACAGCCGGGGTGGCTGACAGTGCAGCCTCCTCCCCCAATGGCAGGAGGTGGCTGGCCACCTTCCACCCCCCCCCTCCTTGCCCTTCCACCTGCAGCAAGGCCGCCACCACCCTCATTAGGTACTCCATGCCCACAAGCTCCCCGGCTGCTGAGCCCAGCTCCTTGAGAAGGGTGTCCATGGCCAATGCAATGTTCATGACAATTTTCCTGTTCTCCATGTTCCGCCAATTTCCAGGCTTTACCGTCATGACCCACGACCGGATTCCCATCCCATTGTCGCTGGCGTCCTCCAACACCCCCGGCAGCACCCGCTCCGAAACCCGATATTTCACGCTCTTGGCTCGGCTTGGCAGCGCCACCCCTTTCGAGGCCTTGAAGTGGCTTCCCGCCCCCTCCATTCCTCCCAGCGCTGCCTTCAAACCTTGCATGAATTTCTCGGCTGCGACCTCCCCCTCCTCGTCCTCCTCGTCGTCCTGATTTTCGGTTTCCGGAGGTGCCCCAACGAATGTCGCCAACCTCGCCCTCATTTCCTTTCCGACAGCCCCCCCACCTGCCGAAACCTTGGCCGCGCCTTTCGGCTTGGCCATTTTTCGCTGCGCAGGTGTCGTTGGTGGCAGCGCCTGATCCTCCTCCTCGTCCGCCGCGAGATCTGCCACGGCCAGCAGTTTTGCCACCAACGTTCCGTTTGGGTCACGTGCGTCCAACACGTCGCCAACATCAACGTGATCGGCCAGCAACTGCACGACAGACTTCAGCTGGCTCGAGCTCCACGAGCTGGCGTCCGTCACCCAGTCCTCGGCACCGAAGACCTGCTCGACTGCCCCCACCGCCTCTGCGGGGCTGATGCACTTGGCGAGCAGAGTGGCGAGCTGCTTCTTTTTGGCGCTGAAGGCGACTGGCGCGTGACTGGCGGCAGCAGCCCGCGGTGTGGGCGTCCCGTCCTCCCCGCGCGCTGCCTGCCCTCCTGTAGCTTTGCGCCCCTTCGGCATTGCTGCTCAGGGCCAAAAATGGCTCCGACAGTACAGGTTCGTCAAACCAGAGGTTCGTTTCCCCTGGCTTGCTGTCGCCGCCCTCGTGAAAAGAAAAGAGGCCGACCTTAGCTAGGTGGGTTTGTTTTTGTCCTTTTTTGCGTGTCATGCGGCCTTGGCCCGGACGGCATTTTTTCGCCACGCAAATGTTGCGTCTGAACAAATGACGCAATGTGGCGTTCTAATTGCCGGCAGCTTACGTAAGGCTGCCGGGGCTATTAGGTCACATATTGCGTGAGAGAAAGAATCTAGATCTAGTTAATCACTACGCCATGAGCCAAGAAACCTAGACAGTGGCAGGTTTATATCTCAACGTAGCTCCTGCCACCTGGCCAAGAAAAAACTGGCCAAAGCTTTGGCCACGACTGATCCGGATCAGGCCGCACCGGCCTCAAAAGGTTTGTCACGTGAACCCAATAACCTAGCTATAGCGGCTACCCTTCCATCTCACTATAAAGAAACTATGTTCAGAGAACCACGATTCTTCTACATAGGAGTTCTCCTCCTCAGGGGTAAGACTAATATTATTAATACGGGAACGGGTAGGAAGAGAAGGCGTGGAGAAGAAATCTGCTACTCGTAAAAGATGCTGGCGCACATGCTTGAGGGGCAGGTCAGTAAAACGGTAGGCAGAGAACTGGCGCTTGACTTCACGCAATAAGGGTCTACTGAGGCCCTGAAGGAAGCGGGCACGTACTTCTGCACCCGACAAATCCCTAATTCGTACCATCTGGGCATCAAACTCTTTCATATATTCTTTGAAGGATTTGGTACCCTGCTGCAAGGTACCAAAGGCTAATCTATCCTGCCAATCTGCATCGGGAGGGACTAAATGTCCATCTTCCCAGTAAAAGTCCTAAGTTTAGGACCAAGTGGAATTAAAAAATATATATGCAAACATTAAAATTTGACCCTGGCATTCGTGCCCATGACAGATAACACACTTTTTTAGTTTCTATCAAAAACCTGGGGTCAAATAATTACATTTAGTGCATGAATGGGCCCTGCCACCTGCCAGACCTCAAAGCGCGAATTTGGCCAAAATGTGGGTTTTAGGACCATTAGGACCAATTATTGTCAACGCATGACCATGCTAT
Source organism: Mesostigma viride (assembly GCA_009746045.1). Classification (NCBI taxonomy): domain Eukaryota; kingdom Viridiplantae; phylum Streptophyta; class Mesostigmatophyceae; order Mesostigmatales; family Mesostigmataceae; genus Mesostigma; species Mesostigma viride. Next base: position 28,940 of record RPFO01001673.1, on the reverse strand, counting down.
CCACACGGTCCCTTGAGCATCTTACAAGCGCTAGGGGACCCTACGAGGCCTTGGGATGGCGGGGCAGCGTATAACAAGGCCATACCCTGCTGTGGCTGCCTCTATATATACGCGTGATTAACGGTGTCACAGATGGTGCAGGTAATGCAATACCGTAGTGGTCAAAATCACTTTGCGACAAACCTCTTTGCGAATCGACCTCGCAAACTACTTTTCATGGGCTTCATTTTGGGTCGCAAAGTTCAAAACTTACCGCGTCGCGCCTGCGCCGTGCCGCACGCAGACAGGTAGAACGAACGCGTGGCGCCAAAACTTTCGCGCCTTTTGTCACTTATCATGCGAAAGCCAAAGGTTTAGGCTTGTGCAGCCATGCACGTTGTCTTGGCACGATGGCAGAAGAGCGGGGAGGCCGGCAGGCCAGCAGGCAGTCAAGCCTGCTGGCCTATAAATTTACAACATCGAGTACCTGCCAGTTGCCACTGACCATAAACAAGTCGATGGGCTCGCAAACCTAAAACTTTGCCTTCATTTTGGGTCGCAAACTATAAATTTCACCCTGTTTTGGGGTCGCAAAGTAGGTTTGTCGCAAAGTGATTTTGACCACTACGGTATAGGGTTGCATGGTTGCTGAGGTTGCCCGGCTTGAACATGGCCCACCCCTTGCGGTAAACTTTCTCTAAGCATATGCCAAACCTTCTTTGACATCACGGACATGCTGGCCACCACCCAGCGATGAAAAAACATTGCATTTGCATTGCAACTAACACATGAATGCAGCCAAATCAAGTTACAAAACGACGTTGTGCTAACATGCAACGCTTTGTGAGCGAATTCAGGGTGCATGTAACACGTAAACCATACTGTATATACTGTCTGAGAACACCCTGAACGACTGCAGGCCATAGGACCATGGTTTATAACTAACACATGAGTAAAACTGCTCTTACGCATGTGTGTTTTAGCTGCAGCGGACGACGAAGATAGAGACGTAAAAAATTGTATGACGTAAACCAACTATGTGTGACAGTTATGTGCACAGAGAGCGTCCCCTCTCTTTAGGCATAGCTGGCTGACTCAAAACACCACGACAGCGTTGCCAGTTACACTCATGATCTACGACAACCCGGCACTTACCTGCTACTTACGTCGCCTCATTCCAGATGGTTGCAAAAAAGTCGCTGAAATCCGCAGCGAGGTCAGCTTTCCGAGAGCTGAGCGCACCAAAGCTGGCCAACCGGTTCGACAATGGTATAAACCACGCTTGTGCTGCGTTCTAGGTCCAAGAAATACCGAAAGTGAAGACCTATAAGGTGCGCTCGCTGCCCAGCCTGAACGTCCCTAAAACATGGTCGACAATGGAAATCGGGCAAGAATATCACGGCCCAGGCGCTCCCATGTCAAATACTCCGTTTCTAAACTCCAGACTATAATAAAAATCGTCCACCAAAATTTCCTGGCTTGATTCGCACCACCATTGCTAATACACTAACATGTTTGTGCCAAAATCGACCCTCCGCGAGCAGGCGATCTGCGACCCATTTGTGTTGTGCCGCTGTGATACAGCGCTACACATAAAAACTTGCGCAGAAAATATTCACAGCCTTTAAGCATAACTAACAACCTTTCGTTTTTGCTACTGGGCGCCCGAAATGATAAACGCACGTGAAAACGCCGGCCACGATTGTCAGGTCGCCATATCCACCTCACTTCATTCCCGCACCCACTTTTTCGCTCCAAAATCGGTTATATTTTTGGTCGAGGTACCTACTTTCCCGCCATTATACCCGGTACCCGGGTACGGAATCCGGGTACCATGTGCCGGTACCACGGGTCGGGTACATCATGCCGGGTACGGTCCACATGGGGTACGGTCCATATAGTGACCCCCCCCCCCGGTACCTCGGTTATAGTGACCACTAGGACGATTTAGGACAAAGTCCTAAATTTAGGACCGTGGGATGATTAACATAAATGGTTCTCTAAACGCTTAAACAATTCTGCTACAGAGTTTGGGTAGGCATGAGAGGCAAGAGACTCACACTGAATGAGGTTAGCAAGCTCAGGAGTAATGCAGGTAGTAAGATAATGAGGAACTAGTACAGCATCAGAGAGGCGCCACCTATTGTGGTTCTGCCAAGACTCTGTGTTCTGGGTGAGCAACATAATGAAAGTGAAAAACTGTTGAGGGGAAGACTTGACATCCAGCTTAGGAAGGTTGGCAAAGAGGGGAAGAGCAGGAGGCTTAGGGGGATTAGAAGAATCAGTTTTTCCCATGGGGCCACTATCTTCCACTGCTACATAAGCGGGATAGAAGGAAGGGATAGGAAAAGTTTTGGGTAGGGGCCTAGAGGGAGCCACCGTTTCAGGATGGTGCCCATAGGAGAAGGGAACAGTATATTGCTCACGAAGAGAGGAGTAGGCAAAATGATCATAATTCCTATCATCTAGGGGCATGGTACTGAAATCATTGTTAACTTCTAAATCAGCCACACGGGTAGGGACCTGGGCAGCCTCATAGGCCGTCTCGGGGTAGGACCAGGAAGCAGGTGGATAAAAGGGAACTGCACTAGGGCGCCCAGAAGGGCCGACAGGGGCAGAGGTACGACCCGTGTTAATGGCAGGCATTGAAGGCACAGGGTGGGAAGGAGGCCTAGAAGCATTGTTAGTGAGTGAGGACCTGCTGGAGGGGTGAGCCAAGGTTGCAGAAGGGGCAGGGGCCTGGTTCACAGCAAAAGAAGGTTCATCACTGAATCTGACTTGTGAAAGACGTTGTTCATATAGGTAGGTGGGGTAATTGAGGGACGACGGCGACCACCAGCAACAGGAGAAGGAGGTGAGGTACGCAGAATACCTTGAGGGGTAAGATGGTGTACCGTTTCCAAGGAGTCCCGTCGGTCACCACGAGTATTGTTATTGTTATTATTATTATTATTAGTATTATTATTATTATTGGTAGGTATAGGCGACGCAGTCACGTGTCTATTAATTAATTAATTAATTAATAGGCGACATATCTCCACCCTGGATCCATGTTTAATTAAGTAAAGGAATAGGAATCTAGCTGAAAGCAACAAAGGAAAAAGGAAAAGCTTTTAAGGTCTGAAGCAAGGACAAAATTAAAATCAATCCTTTTTAACAACAGTAATGGATAGGGAACCAAACTCCAAAGTGAGAGGAGTATCTGAAGCAGATGCAGATGCAGCCCGTTTAGGGGGAGAAGAAGGAGGGGTAGCAAAGACTAGAGCTTCTACAGGAGGACGACCATGAGGAATAGGGCGTACATGCAGGCCTAAATCTGTTTGGCTATGATCTATAAGGAACTGCTGAGCTTCTTCGAAGGACATAAATTTCTTATACCTAATTACGTTGTATACACGGTTCTGAACGATTTTCCTAGCGTCGGACCAAGAAAGGAAAATGGAGGACCATTGAGGCGTAATCACTACGTAATATTTAGCTAGACTATTATCGCTAGAAGAATGGGAAGGAGCAGTAAAAGATCGCCGCTGGCTCATGGTAACGCACCTGGTAGGTCTTGAGTAGTCAAATGAGGAGAACGAGGAGAAGGCGACTTATCTCGTGTGTCTGAAACCGAACCAGATTGACGACGCACGCAGGGACGAGGTTTCCAGCGCCAGGTGGTCGTAAGTATCCGGTTTCAAGAATTCTGCGTCTGGCGATGGGTCGTCTAAATACAAAGCAGGCAAGAATGCAGAAAAAGTGTAATCTACGAGACGCTAGTCGTCTCTCTAACGTAGAACCAAAACCATCATCTGTCTACGACAGTAAGCAACATTTCTCAGGAAAACAAAACGAGGAAGAGGAGCTATCTAGGAAAGGATTTTCCGCTTCGAGCAGGTCTATCTTCTAGGCAGGGCGTGTCCCGAATCGGGCAGCACTACCCCCCCAGCTCGCAGGCGACCCGCCCATTACCTGTCAAGTAGGTGTCGTCTTCATTTTCCCAGCCGCGGAAGGGTTGATTCAATGACGTATGTTGCAAAGGATCGTCGTCTCGCTCTCTATCTAAACTACCTCCGAGTCCATTGTTACGCCGCAAGCCTCGGCCGCCACCTCTACCTCTACCTCTTCTGATGCTACCTAGACTAGTAAGGCCGCCTCTAGTTAAACCCCTAGCGAAAGACGAACGAGACGATCCAGATCTCAATGCATTGACATATGTGCTACTGTAATATGCCATAGGCCATTTAACCAAACCCGTTTACTCCAGGAAAAGAGGAAGGAAACACAACTACACTGCCGTGACCCAAGCCTATATGTGTTAATTCATTTAACACACGCCGAGTGACCACACAAGGAGTGGAACGTGCATAAATGGTCACCAACGGTCCAACAGGCTCGGGCCGACCTGGCCCTCGCCTGCCGAAACACAGAAACACAGGCAGGTGCACAGATGCACGCCGGTCCACTACATTCTACCGAAGGATAAGGACCACTAATAAAGTACGCGGCGCGGCGCCCAAAGGCACCTAATATACCACAGTACTGTTACGAGGACAATCATGTCCCAGCTAGAACTGCACGTAAACCTAAGAACAACCGAGGCCAAGGACCTAATTTACGTCCGTAACTACAACGAATTGTTACGCGACGTAACAAGAAGCATGGAAACAAAAGCATGACACCTTCCCGACAGGTTGTGGGCCACGCGCTGCAGCAAGCCAGCCACGTCACAGAGGAACTGGCTAAAAAACATCCAGGATTCTAACGATGCAGCGCCAGGACCCGCAACTTCATGGCAGCATCTGGCCGGAAAGAAGGCAAAAAGCTTACGTCTAACGAGCCAAGAAAGCAGGAAAACGCTAGCTTAAGACGTTTTATACAAGAACGTACCATAACGGGCGTTTATTCGTGCCCAGGCGCACAAGAAAGGCCAGCCTTAATTTCATGGAGAGGTCGGGCGCGCATCGCGCAGGCCTAATGTTATCTTACCGCAAAATGACGGGAAAGCTAAATAGAAGCAGCGGGAAATTTACGGATTTAGAAACATCATTAAACTAGCTTCCCTTACGACCATCAAAGCTGGTAACAATCGACAATCACACGCGCAGGCATCCATTATACTTAATTCATCCCGACAGAAATTCAGGTCGGACCCCCCCTGCCGATGGTAAAGAAAAAAAGCCCGCGACATTACAGATCGCAACCATCCCACCATAAAGTGGAATCAGTAACTAATCTTCTCCAACAATCGAGCATGTTTTCTGCCTTCCGCGCGCCAATTTGTCACGTTTCGTGTAAAAGCAGTCGCCATGGCCACTTCCGCAAGGGGTGCGCGCACCGTGCACCCACTTTTCACGGTACGGAGGGGTACCGCGGAATTTTTTGGCGCGGAAAATATTCGCCGCGCCGAGTCCCCTTAAGTTGCGATGGCCTCCATGCTTAAGTTGCGGTCGCCCCCCAAACTTCAGCGCCGCAACTTAACGCGGGAACGCAACCTTAAGAAACGCAACTTAACGCGGGAACGACTGTACGTCTCGGAGCCTGCAGTTTGCCAGCTGCCAGCTTCCAATATGGAGGCAATTCAGAGCACTGAGAGCAGCACCTTGCACCACAGTCAGTCAGTCAGACAGTTGGATCCCATGCCGGTCACGGCAAAGACGTGCTTTGGGGGGACGACGGCCCGGGCGCCCCCATTGGCCGCGCACGCGCGACCGGAGCCCCGCGCGCGCAACTATCAACTGCTCTGCTTCAAGACACAGCCGAGCTACACACCAGCATGGCTGCATGAGGTAAAGGCAGCCCTGGCCACCTCGCCCCAGCCAGCCGCCCCCGCACCTACCAGCTACGCAACATGGTGAAGCAGGCGGACTTCGCCAACATGATGGCGGACGCTGCACGGAGGGGGGCAGCGGCCCACAAGACCGCTGTCGAGGAGGACCCGCCAACGCTCACGCAGTATTGTGGTCCGGTATTTCGAGGTCGCGCAACACCCGGAAACAGACGTGATGCTTGCACAACGCCTGCACCGACCAGAGCCTCGGCTCATAGTGGGCCGGCTGCATTTGGGCAACGAACGCATTCGCATTGAGTCGGCGGCCTGGATGGCATGCCAACCTAGCCCCATCCGGGTGACCTTCACGAGCGTGGCCAGCAAGGTGAAAGTACTGCAGGCCCGCAAGCTCCTGGGCGGGAGAAACGCGCCCAGCCTCGACGACCTGCTCTCCCTAGCCCAGCTCGTCATCAAGAATGGTTTGCTGGGCAGCGACGCAGCGGTCCAGGCCAGGCGCGAGGGCATTCACACCTACGTCCGCCTTGTCAACCGGACACCCCTGTTCTCTTCATCGACGGGAAGCGCACGGCTGTGCAGGCTCCTAACAAGCGGCACAATTCAAGCACGCCCCAGCTGCATCGTCGTCGTCAACGCACGTCCCTGGTATGGAGGGCGCCCGGTAAGGGCACAACTTCGCGGCCTCGCGGTACAATAATAGGCTTTGGGCACAGCCTTTATTAATAAACAAGCCCCTTTCCATCGATCCTCATGTCGCACCGTGCGAGCATGCATGACCATGATGCAAGGTCGCCAGGCACGCCACGGTCAACCTTCCCGCCAGTTTACCAGCCTCAAACGCCTCCTGGCCCGCCTTGAGCCCGGGATGAGGCTCAGTCGACACGCCGGTGACCCCAGACAGGACGGAGACGACGCATATCCGCCCTGAAAGAAAGACTCCATGCGTTGACAAGCATTAACCCCAATCGCCACCCTCCCCCCCCCCCACACCCTCCACCCCCACCCCCACCTCCAGCACTACCCTTCTCCACCCCCACCTCCACCCCCACCCCCCTGCTAATAGGGCAACGGCCCATTCTTGGTATTGCAAGCTTTAATGTGCGCACCCTCCCTGCAGATCCTTCTACGAGCGGCGGCACCCCAGCACGCCATCGCGTCGACGAGCTGATCGCCCTGTGCGCCGACAACAAGATCGTTGTCCTCGGGGTCCAGGAGCTAGCACTGACGCACCGTCGACGCCCAGCAATTTTATTTAATTAAGTGGTCAACGGTCTTCTGGTCGATGACCTTCGTGCGGGCTGGCGGTTCCACTACGGTGGAGGCGACGCGCCGGGTCAAGGTGGTGTGGGCCTCTTGTGCTCACCGGCAGCATCAGCGCACCTCCAGTCCATCGTGTTGCGATCCCAGCGTGTGCTAGTGGCCACTTTTTCGGCCACTGAGGGCCATTCACACCACACGCTAACCGTTATCGTGGGATATGCACCACATGCGGGTCGAGCTCAGGCGGAACGTGAGGCCTTCTTCAGCGCCCTCAAGGAGAAGGAGGCCAACATCCCAGCTCAGCACTTCCTCAGTGGTTATGCTGCTCGACGCCAACGGCACGCTGCCAGTTGGCACTGGGGGCGCTCAGTACTCCCCAACCAACACGACAGCCAACGGTAAGTAAGTAAGTACTTGCGTGTCATGCGCAAAGACATGCCACGGAGTACTATGCTAATCTCATTAGAAAAATAATTACACAAAAGTTTAAACAAATATCGTCTGCATCATCCCCCAACCGTTAAGCACTAGATGGGGATGTAATCCTCATCCGAGCTGTCCTCTACTGTAATGGCAGACGATCGAGGCGGTAGTGTGGCGGCTATCCTCAGGACCAATAACCTCCACCTGCGGACTTCTACCCTGGCTAGCAGCGAGCCAACGGTACCTAACACGGCGCTATTTGCGAATCTGCTGGCCGAATCTGCGCTGGTTGCATGCAATGCTTCTTTCGCACGCCCCGCACAGCTCAGCTTGCCACCTTAATTTTGGGCCGTCGGATCGGGTGGTGTGCCTTGACTATATCTGCGTACGTACGCCGGGCTCAGCGCCCCTCAGTTGTCGATGCTCGCGTGCTGCAAGATTCTGTCAGCACGGTGGAATCTGATCACCGCCTCGTGCTCGCCCGCATCAGATTGCGGTTTCCTGGTGTGAAACCGTCGCGATAGTTGGCGCCTCAGCCAGATCTCAAGGTGCTCCGGATTGTACTGAAGGATGCCGACAAGATGTCAACAGAAGAGCAGGCGGCTATATGTCGCACCGGGACGACTTCCTGGCAGTCTTCGACGCCAGGCCGGGCAGTCGCCAGCAGTTACACGCCATTCCGCCGCCGGGTGATATTTCAGTGATCCTCCGCGGTATCGCTGCCAAATACCGCCTCAGTGGCTGCCCGCACCCCGATCCCCTCCTTGCCTCCGCGGCGACAGCTTGCTGTCCACCGGCCGCCACGCACCGACAGTGGTTGCCGCTAGGCAGATGCTCCGCCGCAACAGGGACCAGACCGCCAAACCTGGGCTGCAAGCAGCTCTGCGGGCCGCCTACGAGCTGCCAGGCTGAGAAGGCAGACGCTCAGCAGATGGTCAAGGACCAGTGCGCAGCTGCCAGCAGAAGCACGACGGCAAGGGGGCCCGGTTCTGGTACAAGCGCCTCGGGCACCCGGACGGCCTCGGCCGGCCCCGCCGCCACGACGTTCCTGGCGCCCCAGCCAAGCGGCATCGTACCTGGGCTGCGGCCACGGCCGAGGTCGTGGGGACAGCCGCGCCGCCCCCGCCCCTGCTCCCAGCAGCCGCCGCCCGCCCGGCCGCGTTGGTCGGCGGCCCCGCCGGGCCCCCAGCCCCGCCCAGGTCAGCGGCGGACTATACCTAGTCCCCCCGCTGATCAGCCCACTTGGCGACCCGTCCGACATGCCTCCTTTCACCTCTCGCGAGGTCACGGAGGCGGTCCAGCGTTTGCGTTACGACGCCGCCACCGGCTCCGACGAGATTCCTGCCGCAGACTGTTGTGAAACTTGCAGCCGAATTCGAGGACACTGGTGTTATGGTGCTCTTCCGGGACATCTGCAACCGCCTTTTGTTGTCGTCGCAACCACCTCTGCATGGACAGCGGCCTGGCAACACAGTTTTCGCACGATGCTGTACAAGAACAAGGGGTCGCCAGCCGACCCCGGCAACTACAGAGGGGTGTGCATCCAAAGTGCCCCCCTCAAGCTTCTCATGCGGCTCATCCTGAACCGCCTGCGCACGGCCCTGGACGGTCACCTCAGCGAGACTCAGCACGGCTTCCGTTCAGGTCGCAACACAGTACAGGCGCTCTTCTCTACTCGCCGCGCCTTGTGGAGGAACTGCAGCGTCTTCAGCCTGGTGAGTCCCCTCTGCACCTTGTGCTGGTGGACTTCATCAAAGCCTTCGATTCGGTTTTCTGGCCTGCGCTATGGGACATCCTCGAGCTGTTCCGAATGGGTGGTTTTACCGGATTAGGATACATTTTTTTGTCTAGGATACATTTGATGCACTGTGCAGTTTTCAGATGTGTTTGTGGGGGTTGATTGCGCCTAGCATGCATTTTATTGAAGCAATGAGTTTCCCAAGATATACATTATATAAACTAAGACAATTGACCCATTAACGCAATGAGACAACATCAATGAGACAACATATGCCAATTGAAGGCTGCCCGCAACTTTATTCCAAGTTCATTATTATATGATTCCAAGACCATAACTCTTCCAAGACCGTACATCTTCAAGATATAGCACTACAGACACCCACGCGGCTTCCGCGGTCATCACGCTCCTCCTCCAAGACAACTCAACCTTACAGGACGTTGGGCCATCATACGTCCGGAATAATTGTGTCACTTATTACATAACCAAACTTTTTGAGGGATCGCCATGGTTGCATGGTTTCAACACATGCGCCCTGCACTCATGTGCATCAAAGGTGTTGCGTAGTGCCAACTCAGTGTCAAAGAACTGATTCAATAATATTTCCCGTATGGCCATGAAGGCCCACATGAGTTAAACATGGCCGAGAGTGATTGCATCATCCTTCTTGGCGACATCGGTCTTGACGACGTCGATGGGGAAGACGGCAGCACCTGCATGTGAACAAAAGAATCCATGAACTGTGGCATCCAAAGGCAACAACATATTAGCATCCCATTGAACACGAAGCCACGCTGACCCGGCCATCCAGCCGCCCACGCAGCCACAGAGCCAGCCAGCCACGCAGTGACGCACCCACCCAGCCACACATCCACGCATCCACGCACCCGGCACCCCCCCCCCCCCCAGCCAGCCACGCAGCCACGCAGCCACGCAGCCACGCAGCAGCGCAGCCACGCAGCCACACAGCCACGCACCCTCCTTTCCAGCCACGCAGCCACGCAGCCACGCAGCCACGCAGCCACGCAGCCACGCAGCCACGCAGCCACGCAGCAGCGCAGCTACACGCAGCCACACAGCCACGCACCCTCCTTTCCAGCCAAGCAGCCACGCAGCCACGCAGCCACGCAGCCACGCAGCAGCGCAGCCACGCAGCCACACAGCCACGCACCCTCCTTTCCAGCCACGCAGCCACGCAGCCACGCAGCAGCGCAGCCACGCAGCCACACAGCCACGCACCCTCCTTTCCAGCCAAGCAGCCACGCAGCCACGCAGCCACGCAGCAGCGCAGCCACGCAGCCACACAGCCACGCAGCCACGCAGCCACGCAGCCACGCAGCAGCGCAGCCACGCAGCCACGCAGCCACGCAGCAGCGCAGCCACGCAGCCACACAGCCACGCACCCTCCTTTCCAGCCACGCAGCCACGCAGCCACGCAGCCACGCAGCCACGCAGCCACGCAGCCACGCAGCCACGCAGCCACGCAGCAGCGCAGCCACGCAGCCACACAGCCACGCACCCTCCTTTCCAGCCAAGCAGCCACGCAGCCACGCAGCAGCGCAGCCACGCAGCCACACAGCCACGCACCCTCCTTTCCAGCCACGCAGCCACGCAGCAGCGCAGCCACGCAGCCACGCAGCAGCGCAGCCACGCAGCCACACAGCCACGCAGCCACGCAGCCACGCAGCAGCGCAGCCACGCAGCCACGCAGCCACGCAGCCACGCAGCCACGCAGCAGCGCAGCCACGCAGCCACACAGCCACGCACCCTCCTTTCCAGCCAAGCAGCCACGCAGTCACACAGTCAAACCCCCCTACACCCCCCCCCCACACACACCCCCCACCCCACCCACTCAACACTACACGAATGACTCACAAAGAACTGCTGCACCACCGATGATCCCTGCGGGAACTGCTCTGCTGCCGACGGTCCCTGCGAAAACTGCTGCAGTGCCGACAATGCCTGTGGAAACTGCGACATTGCCGACGCTGCCTGCGGGAACTGAAGCGCTGCTGCTGCTGCTGCTGCTGCTGCTGCTGCTGCTGCTGCTGCTGCTGCTGCTGCTGCAGTTGTTGCTGCAGTTGCTGCTGCAGTTGCTGCTGCAGTTGCTGCTGCTGCTGCTGCTGCTGCTGCTGCTGCTCCAGCTGGACCACTTGTTTCTGCACCTCTTGACGCAGCTGCAAACCAAGCTCTTCAACCTTCTTGCTTTGGTTCTCCATAGCTCGTTGCATCTCTCTCATCGTCTGTTCCACGCCCACCAGTACGGGGGTCGGCGGCGGCAGCGGCTGGGTACGCTCTGGCTGGGTGCGCTCTGGCTGCCGTGCAGGACCTTGCCACATCGGCCGGCGCATTGGTGGTTTGCACCGGCCAAAAAATCTACTTTCATGGCACCAGATTTCTTTCCTAGCACCCATTTTCTACAATCGTCCCCGGCATAACACAAATCAATCAATTCGTCCATGTCATCGCTTCGGCTATCAGCATCGGGCATAGTTCCCGTGGCTAGTGCCCATCATTCTTTCCACCTTGAGCGGGGCGAAGTCACGAATTCAAGCGCGAAGTGCATTTGAATCAAGCGGGAACTGGGTGACACTGCTTGAAGACGTGCAGCTCCAAGGCATGCAAATGATGCAATGTATGAAAGATACGATACGCAAAGTTCAGGTGTTCAGGTGAAGCCGTGAAGACGTGGTGAAGACAGGTGAAGACGCGGTGAAGACGTGAAGACGTGAAGACGTGAAGACGTGAAGACACGATACGGCAAGTTCAGGTGAAGTTCAGGTGTTCAGGTGAAGCCGTGAAGACGTGAAGCCGTGAAGCCGTGAAGACGTGGTGAAGACAGGTGAAGACGCGGTGAAGACGTGAAGACGTGAAGACGTGAAGACGTGAAGACGTGAAGACACGATACGGCAAGTTCAGGTGAAGTTCAGGTGTTCAGGTGAAGCCGTGAAGACGTGAAGCCGTGAGGCCGTGAAGACGTGGTGAAGACAGGTGAAGACGCGGTGAAGACGTGAAGACGTGAAGACGTGAAGACGTGAAGACGTGAAGACACGATACGGCAAGTTCAGGTGAAGTTCAGGTGTTCAGGTGAAGCCGTGAAGACGTGAAGCCGTGAAGCCGTGAAGACGTGGTGAAGACAGGTGAAGACGCGGTGAAGACGTGAAGACGTGAAGACGTGAAGACGTGAAGACGTGAAGACACGATACGGCAAGTTCAGGTGAAGTTCAGGTGTTCAGGTGAAGCCGTGAAGACGTGAAGCCGTGAAGCCGTGAAGACGTGGTGAAGACAGGTGAAGACGCGGTGAAGACGTGAAGACGTGAAGACGTGAAGACGTGAAGACACGATACGGCAAGTTCAGGTGAAGTTCAGGTGTTCAGGTGAAGCCGTGAAGACGTGAAGACGCGAAGACGTGAAGACGTGGTGAAGACAGGTGAAGACGCGGTGAAGACGTGAAGACGTGAAGACGTGAAGACGTGAAGACGTGAAGACACGATACGGCAAGTTCAGGTGAAGTTCAGGTGTTCAGGTGAAGCCGTGAAGACGTGAAGCCGTGAAGCCGTGAAGACGTGGTGAAGACAGGTGAAGACGCGGTGAAGACGTGAAGACGTGAAGACGTGAAGACGTGAAGACACGATACGGCAAGTTCAGGTGAAGTTCAGGTGTTCAGGTGAAGCCGTGAAGACGTGAAGACGCGAAGACGTGAAGACGTGGTGAAGACAGGTGAAGACGCGGTGAAGACGTGAAGACGTGAAGACGTGCATGCAAGGTATCAAAGATACGATACGCCGCAAGTTCAGGTGAAGTCGTGAAGACGTGAAGACGTGAAGACGTGAAGACGTGAAGACGTGAAGACGTGAAGACGTGAAGACCAGGACTGACACGTGAAGACTGGGACGTGAAGGCAAGTTGCAGCACTCGGCCGCTGCAGTCGCACGCAGGTAGAAACGAGTATTGCTGCTTGAATCTGTCAAGACCCCATCGAATGTAAAACAGGTTTTTCGTAAAGAAATCCGATTTGTGGGCGGGCTTTATATTATTATATATTGCTTCTGTCCAAGCACTACCGGATGTAAAACAGTATACTTCTTGAAGAAATAAGTTGGGGCTTTGTTGGGCGTCACATTTGACCGGTGGGCGGAGTTTCCTGCTTCTGTGAAGGCGCCATCGAATGTAGATCAGTAGATTTTCTAAAGAAATCTGAGTTGTGGGCGGGGCCTTTATTGCTTGTGTCCATCCACCACCGGATGTAGAACAGTAGACTTATTGAAGGTGAATCACGATACAACAGCTGTAGTTGACAACATCATGACCGGCACATCTTTCCCCCACCGCTGCTCAACCCGGTCCCCCCCAAACTCCTCCACACTTGCCCACCTTTCCACCCTCCTCCACGGCCCGTTGTGTTTGCAGGCGTCGGCACAAAGGGAGGAGGCCGTGCGAGCCGGGAAACTCACGGTATGGTTTGATTTCTAGTTTTGTATTAGGACCCTAGGGTAGCTATGTTATATAGGCATGTCTGACAGCATAGCTCACCATTTCATTACCATGGGATGCTGAGCATACCATTTCCAGAGAGGTAAGTCAGTCACTCTTCGCAGTTGACAAGTCAGAGAAAGCAATCAAGTGCAGCGTTCACAACTCTTGCCGCTCGTAACCTTTTGTCTGCCCTGTTTGGCAGCTCCCTGTCTTTGCTTTCTCTCGTATTTCTTTCTTTTGTCTCTTTTCTACATCTTTCTTTGCTAATTCTTGAATATATGATGCTATTGTAGCATCCTTCTAGCGCGGATCGCTCTTAATATCCTTCTCGCGCACGTTTCCTCGCTTTTTCTCATGTAAGAGCGTCTTCCCTGCCCATGCAGCGTGTACCTGGTGTGTGTGGCTCTGCCTTGCCAATCACAACTGACCGACATGCTGGTCAGGCACTGCAGGTCGTTGCCCTTGCGTGTGTGAACCTGCTGTTTTGGCTGTTCCCATGGCCGCTGCGTGTGTCCGTGAATGATACCATGGGAGGGAGACTTCTCCCATGGGTCCCCTTCGCTGACACTCGTGATGTAGGTTCGCGTCGACTTGTTTCTCTCACTGTGCCCATATTGGCCTCGCACGGCTTTGTCTCTCATTCCTTGTTTGCATGCGGCGGCGTGTAGACCATCATCTTCATCCGAGACCGCAACAGCAAGGGCCAGGAGGTGAGTAATTGCTGAGGGCATGGCTCCTATCCCTTGATGAGTCTAGCGCCATGTACCACCCTCTATGCCTGCATATAGGTGACGCATTGAAAATGCAAGCATCTTACTAGAAGTAGCACGGGCCTCCGAGGTGAGATTCTGCGCAGGCCTCATGATCCCAATGGACCTGCGAAGCGCATGGCGCGCATGGGCGGCCGGCCGGCGCAGCTGGCATGCGGCGGGGCGGGGCTGTCGACGGGCGGCGGGGCAGGGCCGTCGGCGCGCGGGGGCCAGCGGCGCTGCCGGTGCGCGCGGGCGGCGGGCCGGCGCACCTGGCATGCGGCGGGGCAGGGCTGTCGACGGGCGGCGGGGCGGGGCAGTCGACGGGCGGCGGGGCAGGGCCAGCGGCGCTGCCGGCGCGCGTGGGCAGCGGGCCGGCGCAGCTGGCATGCGGCGGGGCGGGGCTGTCGACGGGCGTCGGGGCAGGGCTGTTGACGGGCGGCGGGGCAGGGCCGTCGGCGCGCGGGGGCCAGCGGCGCTGCCGGCGCGCGCGGGCGGCGGGCCGGCGCACCTGGCATGCGGTGGGTCGGGGCTGTCGACGGGCGGCGGGGCGGGGCAGTCGACGGGCGGCGGGGCAGGGCCGTCAGCGCGCGGGGGCCAGCGGCGCTGCCGGCGCGCGTGGGCGGCGGGCCGGCGCAGCTGGCATGCGGCGGGGCGGGGCAGTCGACAGGCGGCGGGGCGGGGCAGCCGGTGCGCGGCGGGGCGGCGCCGTCGGCGGGCGGCGAGGTGGCGCAGCCAGCGCGCAGCGAGGTGGCAGCGGCGGCGCAGCCTGCATGCGGCGGGGCAGGGCTGTCGACGGGCGGCGGGGCGGGGCAGTCGACGGGCGGCGGGGCAGGGCCGTCGGCGCGCGGGGGCCAGCGGCGCTGCCGGCGCGCATGGGCGGCGGGCCGGCGCAGCTGGCATGCGGCGGGGCGGGGCTGTCAACGGGCGGCGGGGCAGGGCCGTCGGCGCGCGGGGGCCAACGGCGCTGCCGGCGCGCGTGGGCGGCGGGCCGGCGCAGCTGGCATGCGGCGGGGCGGGGCAGCCTGTCGACGGGCTACGGGGCGGGGCAGCCGGCGCGCGGCGGGCCGGCGGCGCAGCCGGCGGGCGGCGGAGCGGCGGAGCGGCGGAGCGGCACAGCCGGTGCCTGAAAAACGCGGTCGCTCAATGAAGGTGCACCACGCCGTCTTCTTCCAGGTACAGGGCAACACAGAGACCTGGTTGTCCTACCGGACCACGGAGTCCCAAAAGACGCCGTGGCAGCCCGCGGGGACTCGACAGGAAGGCGCGCCACGGTGCGGGAAGGCGATGACACAGCCATACAGGTTTGATGCGGAGGGGCGGCCGCTGTTTGGCGTCCGACTTGTGGATCCAGACCGCATTCCGATGTTGCAGGACACCCCAGCCTTCGCACCATTGAACATGGAGTTTCTGGGGAAGGAGCTGGAGTCGATCAAAACAAGGGTCGAGAAGTTGCCCCATGGCATCTGGCAGTGGTACTTTCCGCCCGACACCATCAAGCCAAACAAGGCCTTTTTTCGCAAGTCAAGTCCCACATGCCCCTGAGGAGGTGCCTGAGGAGTGGCGCCCTTTGCCGTGGCCATCTCGCGCGGACATCTCCGCCCTGCGTGAGCACGATGCAGCGCCTGAACCACCACCGACGCAAGAAGAGCACTTCATGGCGTTGGTCGACGCAGAGGCGGTGCGCGTCACCCCGCTGGTAGACCGAGTTCGTCATGATGGCCACACACAGCAGGAATGGGCGGCAGAAGACAGGGCCATGGCAGCCAAGGTCGCTTACTTGAAGCGCATGCAAGGCGTTGAGAAAGGCTCCGCTGTTCTATACTGGCACCCTTCAGCTGGTATTCTCTGCAACTCGAAGCTCACGTGGACTCCAGTCCTCGTTGGCATCATCAAGGAGGTGGTTGCGAAGGAGGATGGCGGCCAACCTTCTATTGAGCTCTTTGTATACCGCGCTAAGCATTTGCATGACACGTGGCACCCGTGGAATACAGACATTGCGCAATGGCCCCATCCGCCAACCACTGCGGCGCACACGGTGATCATCACCGCCTCAGACCTCGTCTTGACACAAGTGGTGGGCAAGCGAGGTCAGCCGCCCCATGGAGTCTCCTTGGGTGCGAACGAAAAGCTCACCAAGGAGTGCCTAAAGGCGCTGAAGGAGGTGCCCTATGACGCGGAACACCCGGTCGTGAAGTGGCAAGATGCTGAATGCTCGAAGGGCATCGTCGGCATGGCGAAGGCATGCTGGGAAGGCGTAACGCTGCAGGTCAAGAGTGGCAGCCGCAACCTCGTAGGGCAAGTCGTGTGTCATTGGGCGTCGGAGCGTGTGACATCCGCGGACGGTCGCACCGAAAGCCGGGACGGCAGGTACCATGGTCGTGTCGCTGTTGTCGACACGCAAAACGACATGGTAGCCATGTACTGGGGTGCCCGTTGGGAGGAGGACGCGGTTTCTTGCGTGCCTCTCCACGAGCTGGAGGCACAGATCTGCGGGTGCCCCGGTGTGGTCGTCCCTGCGTTGCAAGCGCCGGATATCACCCTGGCCGAGGCTCGATTGCGCGAGATGGTTCCACCCAGCGACGTTGTGGCGGAGAACAACAACGCAGGCGCCTCCCGGCGTCGGAAGCGAGCGCTCATCCTTGCCGATGACGATGACGACGACGACGACTGCTGAAGCGCAAGCAGCGTTGTTGTCATTGAGCTGCTCATGTGCTGCTGCTGCTGCTGTGCTGCCATGCTATTGCTGCTGCATTGCTGCCGTACTGCTGCTGTGCTATTGTGCTGATGTGTTGCTGCATTGCTGCCGTGCCGCTGATGTATTGCTGTCGTGCTGCTGTGTTGATGCACTGCTGCATTGCTGCCGTGCTGCTGAGCTAGTACTGCCTATTAGTGAATTTCCTATCAATGGACTATAGTCCACTGATAGGAAATTCAGGAATCGGCATACTAAGTTGCTGCTGCGCTGACTTGTGCTCCTGCTATGCGGCCGTGTTGATGTGCTACAGTTGTGCTGCTGCTGTGCTACGGTCATGCTGCTGCTGTGTTGCTGGGCTGATGTGTTGTTGCATTGATGTAGTGGCTATTGTTCCGCTACTACAATTTGCTACTGATGCCGCTGCTGGTGCTTTTTTGCATGTCAGTGCCCGCTATGTTCACACCACTGTTGCCGCGGTTGGTATCGCGTGATTTCCACCGGTTGTGCGTTGACATGTGTTACTCATGCATTTGCCCCTATATTTGGTAGCACGCGGTTTCGCGTTAGTTAGGTGCAGACAGCTGCATGTAGACAAACATCTTGTTTAAGTCGGTCAATTAACTGTTCTTGACGCATCATGGTCCAAGTCGACCGACCTGTAGGGACCAGTAGAGCAATTGTCTAGGAGAAAGAGCGTGATCGCTGCAGAAGCCGCGTGGCAGCCGTGGCTGTACCTGTAGTACGACCTGCATATATATGGATACTGTATTTGGATACTGGGTTGTTTATCAATTCTGGTTTTAATTTATTTAGTGTACCTGGTGTTGGCATGCCAACTCAGTGCTAAACTACTTTATGCACAATGATGCAACTTGATGCTATAGTGACGTGCCACGATGTAACTTTATTAACTTCACCATTAGTCATGGGGTCAATAGGATTGCTCATTATGCCATGTTAACATGAACCATGGGTTACGTAATAGTGAAAACAGTAATCATGATGCTCCACTTGAAGTCTCCAACATGGTCATGTTTGGAATTTTATTGATCATATTCACAATATATGAAAAGAGACAACAAACGTGGAAGCATGGCACGCCGAGGCCGATAATATATGTGTGAAATATGAAAAGAGACAACATCTTTGGCAAGCATGATCATATTATGCTTGCCAAACATATTAATGATATCGACCATGTCCAGAAACCATGTTTGCCAATGGTGCATTTAGGATACATTTGAAGCCGTGCAAATGTATCCTAATCCGGTAAAACCACCCAATCCCCCGCCCCCTTATTGCTGTCATCCGCAACCTGTATGAAGGGTCCACCACTTCGGTGCGCACTTCCTACGGGACCACGCCACCATGCCCTTTACAGAAGGGTGTGGCAGGGCTGCGTGCTGTCGCCCTACCTGTTCATTATTGTGGTCGAATACGTAATGATTCAGGCGCGCAAGCGATTTGCCGCATCGTGGGTAGGGAACCAGGGGTGCAGGTTGCCAACCGTTTCTGGCATGGCGGGGCGGAAACGAAGATTCGGCTAATTGCAGACATCATCTATGCCGAGGACACCACCCTCTTCGAGGACACTGGGCACGTGCAGACTGCTTGACTGTCTGGCTCTCGAGGCCCGTGCAGTGGGGCTTGAGGTCAGCAAGAAGACAGAGGCTCTGGCGATTGGGCTCACCCACCCACCGCCACCCCTCTTTCTCCTTGACGGCTCTCGAGTCCTGTATCGGGACCGTGTCAAGCTGCTGCATGGGCAGCCTGCTTCCCAGCTGTGAGGCTGATGTGGACCACCGCATCTCCCTTGCCTGGCACGCGTTACGCCAATACCGGGCCCT
>RPFO01001673.1:0-5000 GCA_009746045.1 Mesostigma viride | reverse complement strand
TGCAGCTAGTAGGGCACCTAGCTCGCACCAACCAGGTAGACACCTCACGTGGCCCCCCCGCAGGACTGCGACCAGCCCAGCCTGGCCGGCACCGGCTCCTGACGTGGGCTGGGCCCAGTGATGTTAGACGCCGCAAGGCCCGCACCTTCAAGGAACAGCTAGTAGAGGACATGGGGGACCTAGGCCTCTCCGTGATTTGGAAGAAGATGATGGACAAGGCCAAGTGGGCCCAGGTCATAGAGGACAACAAGCCCCCCCAGTGGGGAAGCGCCCGCGTGTGCAATCCCGCGGGAGGCACGCCAGATAGCTCCCCCTAGGGCAGCGTGCGGCTGCCTAGATAGCTGTTGTAGTTAGAATGCTGTTAGATAGATGTAGCATGTAGCCAATGTAGATAGATTAGACCGGTAGGAATGTTTGCACCCATCCCTCCATCCATCGGGGTTAATGCTCCGTGACTCCCCAACGGGAGCACGAGTCTAATTAATTAATGAATTAAGGCATCGCCAGCTGACACCTACAGTCCAACCGCAAAAGTTCTCCTTTCCGGGGAGTGATGCAAGCCATTCGGATTTGTACTAGATAAATCATTCGAGATCTGTGTGTGTAGGAGTACTACACACGTGTCCACTCGAGACTTGACGAGGGATATGTGCTACATGTACTCCCAACGGAGATATGTTACAATTTAATTTAATTTAATTTAATTTAATTTGAGATAGTACAGGCTACTTTGATCAGTCCGAGTCTGTGTGGCTCCCCAACAGGACCACGCGTGCTGTAATTAATAAATGTGAATTCTATCTCAGTATATAGCAAAAATAACGTAGATTACTCCTGAAGCTGATCCGGGCGGCGGGATTCAACCACTTCCTCATGCAACACTGCTGGTCTACACCATACTAAGCGAGACAATGGGTGAGACGTGCACAAGGGACTACCACATTCAGCCTAAATTAGTTTAGGCCAGCTTTGGGGCTCCCAAAAGTGCAATGACTCTTTTTTCGGAAAGGCATCGATCCAGTGAGGCAGCCCAAGCGCCCCTCCATAGGATGTGCCCCGTCCTATAGGATGTGCAACCAGCTACCCGGAGGAGTGATAAGCAAGACAACCGTTCCTATCAAGGAGACAACCATTCCTATGGCCACTTCAAGCATGAGACGCCTCATTGACAAAAGCTCGGCCGACACAGTTCCACGGCAATCAGCTGATCTCAATTTCGTTATCACCGTTGTCTCCATTGATCTTTTTTGCCTGCTTCAACCGCTCCACGGCCGCACGCGCCTCCGCCACCTCGTTCCGCAGGCCCTCAACCGTTTCCTGGTCGTACAAGTGGCAGCACGTGCAAGCTTGTTTGCTGGTTGGTAAATACCCTAGGAACCTCTCCGCTTTGATGATGGGGTTGGTAGTAGAGAGTATGACAGAAATGACGATTGAAATCACGATCAAACTTCGACAGAAAGGTAAATGCTTCAACCGTGTTTCATAACGCAAGGCATGTGAGGTGGTGTATGAGAAAACCCATTCTGCGACCCAAAAGTCCAGGTGACAGCAGCTGACAACAGGCATAGCCCTCCACAAGGTGGACCCTATTGCCACATCGTCACGGCACATCATCATACCCAGGAAGAATCCTCGGCCAAGCATGCAGAACCCGCCTGTCCACCACTGAAGGGCCCGCCATGTGAAACGCTCCTTACCTTGACACCTGGCACAGGCTCAGGGCGCGCACTCGCACTCGCGCTCGCACTTGAAGGCTTGGGCGAGGGAGAGCTGTATGGGCTGGACGCGGCCGGGCTGGATGCTGATCCTGCCTTGACCCGCGAGTAGATCTGCTCGTCGGCGCGCGTGCGCACCTCCACCTGCGCAACATGATAACGCAGTCGGGGCGTTCAAGCGTTGCCATGCTGACATCAGATTGGCGAGGTGCAGCAAGGACAGACGCGACGCAATGGCAGGG
The DNA here is from genome assembly GCA_009746045.1 of Mesostigma viride. Lineage (NCBI taxonomy): Eukaryota > Viridiplantae > Streptophyta > Mesostigmatophyceae > Mesostigmatales > Mesostigmataceae > Mesostigma > Mesostigma viride. The sequence continues at coordinate 3,043 of RPFO01001673.1, read as the reverse complement.
GCCGCAACAGGGGGGGACGCGCAAGCCCATCCTAGACACTTTGCACAGGCGCCAGATAGTCCCCTACCGACTCAAAAACTATGCAAAACGCGTGATGAACCTGCCAGCCTAGGCGTCCTGCCAATAGCAATGGCAGTACGGAAATGAAAGTGCACAGTGATGTAGTACGAGTCGTTGCGTAACGCGACTTGGGATGCAACGAAATTCGCGCTGCTACCTGTGATATGACCTTGGCCATGCTTACAGCCTGGTTTCCTAGCTCAATACTACAATTTATAGCTTACTTGGAAATCCCTGACGAGCTTCCTCCTTTCCGCGTCAGCCTTCGCAACTTCACTTAGCAGCTCTCCCAGGGTTTTCTCAGCTTTCTCGGTCACGGATTGTGCGAATGCGCGCCCGAGGAAGAACGCATTCAAAACGTTTCTGCTCGCCTCTGCAAAATCCCCGCCGGTATGCATAACAACGACAAATCCAGGCAATGGGGAAATGAGCGCCGAGCGTCTACCACCAAACGATTACTTGATCAACCACCTACGAAATAAGGGAGCAACTGAAGAAACAAAGCGTAGGCTACCTCTTTCAGAATTGGAGGCCTTTACGACATGGCAGCGACGACCACGAGCAGGACGCTGCGCCGTAGTTTGGCTCAACCTCCGCAGTGCATCAGTGTCGCGCAGGATCGCGCTAGGGGCAAATAAACAATTCATACTTGTCATTTGGCAAGCAGCCTGGTCTTTCTAAAGTTGCAAAAAGGTTTCTTCCTGTTACTTTCAGGGCGATGCCTGGCTTTCGCAAACACGCGAATGCAGTAGAGAAGAAGGCGGTCGTGCGTCCCTATAATTTTCTTGCTACTACTCGGGCTCGAATCAAGTCGTTTTCCCTTCCGACCCTCCCTCGTCATGGGAATCCCCTCCATAACCCCCCTCCATAATTCGGTTGCCAGTTGCCACCTGACGACTGACGTCCAGCCTGTACTGTTGTCGGAAATACGGTCAGTCGACAGTCAGTCAGTTGTATCCCGCGCCGCACATGGGCCGCAGAGAGTCTTTAGTGGCCGAGGGCCGGTATATAGTATTATATCGGATGGTACTAGGGTACTGTCCGATATAGATTCTGGCTACTATAGATTTCCGGGTAAATGGGTATTTTTATTAACCAATAGGAATATCGTTAGGTTAGGAGGTACACTGGCCACTATAGATTCTCTGCTGCCCATGTGCGGCGTGGGACACAACAACAACAACAACAACAACAACAACAACAACAACTAGGGTACTGTATAGATTCTCTGCTGTACTGTTGCTGCCCACAAGGGCAGCAGAGAGGTACTCGAGTACTACTCGAGTACTACTCGAGTACTACTCGTTACTCGTACTCGCCGGCTTTTCTGAGCCCGAGTAGTACTCGTTACTCGTACTCGCCTTCTTTGTTTAGCCCGAGTAGTACTCGGTACTCGTACAGGCATTCACGCCTTAAGTTGGGTTGGCTTAAGTTGTGTTAACCCCTTGGGTCAAATAGGGTTTCGGCATTCTAAGTTCCACGTAGTTTAGAATAGTATGTTTAATTATCTTTTGTTCAATTAGTAGAATTTACTAGAATCATTCACGCCTTAAGTTGGGTTCACGCCTTAAGTTGGGTTGACCCCCTAAAAAACCTCGAACCCAACTTAAGGCGTGAATGCCTGTACTCGCTGCCCAAAATCCAGCGTGGACCCAACCCTAATGGGATGTCCCCACTCCCCAAGCACCCTACATATACTGTCAGCATGCCAACGCGGGAAACTGCCAAGACGTGCCCAGTTGTCGCCTGGACGGGCGGCAATTTGAGGAACAGCAATGGACGCCACAACAGCCATTACTTAACGGCAGCAATGCCTGCCTCCAATCGCACATTAATTCTAGGTTGTTGTCCACCCTGTCATCCCGGCGAGCAGGCAAATGCGTTGATATGATTCGACTCTGCTACCATGAGGCGGCGTACAACCAAGGTTGCTCGGTCGCGCCTGGCTGCATGCCTGAGGCCCACCGACCCGATTTATGCCAAATTTTCGAAACCTACCTTGCCCATTTTGCCAGCATGCCGACTTGATGATAGCTCAAAATCTTCCACGCCACAGTTTCCGTGGATTAAAGCTGAGGGAATCGTGCGCGATGATTTGCCGTCGACGCTGTGCTTCCGTCGTACAACCAGCTCGCCCTGTGCAAACAATCAGTTTACTTTTGCTGCTAATTATGCCACACTAGCGGAAGGTGGGTTGCACTGCTTGATAATTTCATTAGTTCACTTCTCTCGCTTCATGGCCTCACGTGCTGCAGGGCCCACCCTTCTGGGGTTTGGCAAAGCCTCATGTGGCAATCTTACCGTCGTAACCCAACGTGCCACGTCAATGCGATGCCTGCCCGATTGATGCAGGGAAACCGGTTGGTCCATTGGAGCTTTATCTTACAAAGGTTCAAGCGGGGGAGTTGCGACAGGACCCGCGGCAGGTACGGGCCCACTGTCGTCCCGTCGGTTGATTGGAGCGGGACAGAACCCCAGGTTGCCGCCAATAAACGAGTTGTCTCCGGACATGGTTTCTACTTCTCTTCTGGCAGTCAGCTGCCTCCCTCAGAAGCATGGCCGCTCCCACTTGCGCTGCCCGGTGCCTTGCTGCAGCTATTGCTGCCGCCACCACCGCAGCACCCCCTGCCTCGTGTGGAGTTATGTCCTGGCTTGGCAAAGCCATACTGCTAGTGGCACGGCCACGATGCCGACCGCGCTGGCGTTGCCGGTGGTGCTAGCACTGCCCATGTACAAACCCGCAGCTTTCATCCGATGGTCCATGGCCCACAGCGCAATTCTTGGCCAACGATGTAGATTGCCACCCCCCACTCCTTGTGCCAGGCCCCACTTCTTGTGCCGGCCCCCCTCATCGTACCGCCCCCCTTCTTGTGACGCCCCCACTCCTTATGCCGCCCTCACCCCCTCATGCGGCCATCGCGCCCGACGTTGCGTTCTCCCAATGCCACCATCTGACGGTTGTGGGCCAGTGTCACCCCGCGGC
>RPFO01000130.1:3201367-3272386 GCA_009746045.1 Mesostigma viride | reverse complement strand
ACTGCGTGCGTGCGTGCGTGCGTGCGTGCGTGCGTGCGTGCGTGCGTGCGTGCGTGCGTGCGTGCGTGCGTGCGTGCTGTGCGTGCGTGCGTGCGTGCGTGCGTGCGTGCGTGCGTGCGTGCGTGCGTGCGTGCGTCCGTGCGTCCGTGCGTCCGTGCGTGCGCGTGCGTGCGTGCGTGCGTGCGTGCGTGCGTGCGTGCGTGCGTGCGTGCGTGCGTGCGTGCGTGCGTGCGTGCGTGCGTGCGTGCGTGCGTGCGTGCGTGCGTGCGTGCGTGCGTGCGTGCGTGCGTGCGTGCGTGCGTGCGTGCGTGCGTGCGTGCGTGCGTGCGTGCGTGCGTGCGTGCGTGCGTGCGTGCGTGCGTGCGTGCGTGTATGCATGGGTGGGTGGATACATGTGTACGTGGTGTGTGTGTGTGGGTGGGTAAGGGATCGACGTGTGTGTGTGTGTGTATGTGTGTGTGTGTGTGCTTCTCTGCTTAGGCGTTGGAGCACACGCATGCACTGGAGGAAGGGGGTGATGAAAACCCAGACCAACTGTCGCACCCACCCCTCCACCTTCACCAAGCGTAAGGCCAAGCGTGCCATGGGGGTAGGGTAGCTGACGCAAGTCACCAACGTCAGGGTGCTCACCAGGCTGGTGGATGAGAAGATGGGGGGCAGGCCCCTGTCAGATGCAGAGAAGAAGAAAAGGAAAAGGATGCAGCAGGGCCGTGAGAACGTGCCCCCGGGTGTGGCATTAGCCACTATATAGCTAGCTAGCTGGCTAGAGCTGTGTTATTAATGCATTGTACTATCGGCATGTGCCCCCAAGTATGCCTTCCTGCATTGTAAATATGATGCATAATGTAATGATGTGTTGTTTGGAACCTTCTGTACACCAAGGTGGAATGATTGCCATGAAACCCTTGGAAGAACAATAGAAAGCTGCTTTTTCTGTGGTATTTATGCTAGCATCTGTCACCAATTTGTTATCCAACCAGCCTGAAGCTTTGTGGGCAGGCTGCATGGGATGTGTTTCGAACATGTGCCAAGTCCCAGGTCCAACTGAGTTCATTTGATGTCATTATATATGCAAATGTGTGATGAAACCCTTGGAAAACCCTGAAAAACTGCATTTTTGTGGTGTTTATGCTAGCATCTGTCACGAATTTGTCATCCAACCAGCCTGAAACTTTGTGGGCATGCTGCATGGGATGTGTTTAGAACATATGCAAAGTTCCACGCCCAACTGAGTTCATTTGGTGTCATTATATATGCATATGTGTGATGAAACCCTTGGAAAACCCTGAAAAACTGCATTTTGGGGGTATTTATGCTAGCATCTGTCACCATTTTGTGATCCAACCAGCCTGAAACTTTGTGGGCATGCTGCATGGGATGTGTTTATAACATGTGCAAAGTTCCAGGCCCAATTGAGTTCATTTGATGTCATTATATGCGCATACATGCCAGAAAGTGCTGAAAATTCGGTATTTTTATGCGAGCAAATGTCACCATGTTACCATGCTGCCGACTCCCAAAAAATTATTTGACCACATGCCACCATAAGATATCTGATTAGGCACCTTGGTGCCAAATTTGAGGCCAAACTAATCATTAGCCTATCCTAGAATAATTTTCAGGGTGGAAAAATGGCTTTTTGGAATGATGTGTGGATGGATGGATGGATGGATGGATGGATGGATGGATGGATGGATGGATGGATGGATGGATGGATGGATGGATGGATGGATGGATGGATGGATGGATGGATGGATGGATGGATGGATGGGATGGATGGATGGATGGATGGATGGATGGATGGATGGATGGATGGATGGATGGATGGATGGATGGATGGATGGATGGATGGATGGATGGATGGATGGATGGATGGATGGATGGATGGATGGATGGATGGATGGATGGATGGATGGATGGATGGATGGATGGATGGATGGATGGATGGATGGATGGATGGATGGATGGATGGATGGATGGATGGATGGATGGATGGATGGATGGATGGATGGATGGATGGATGGATGGATGGATGGATGGATGGATGGATGGATGGATGGATGATGGATGGATGGATGGATGGATGGATGGATGGATGGATGGATGGATGGATGGATGGATGGATGGATGGATGGATGGATGGATGGATGGATGGATGGATGGATGGATGGATGGATGGATGGATGGATGGATGGCTGGCTGGCTGGCTGGCTGGCTGGCTGGCTGGCTGGCTGGCTGGCTGGCTGTCGCCTCTGCGCGCCACCATCTCCGGCGCCACCATGGCTGCTGGCCACTCAGCTTTGGTAAAAACCAAATGAGCTAAGCTGACGTGCCTGCCTTAACTGCATGCCCGGTGGGGCGGGTGAGGACCTGTCCCATGATTTTTTAGCATCTACGAATTCCAGCTCAGCTAAGCTCAGCCTAAATGCTGTCCGTCCGTCCGTCCGTCCGTCCGTCCGTCCGTCCGTCCGTCCGTCCGTCCGTCCGTCCGTCCGTCCGTCCGTCCGTCCGTCCGTCCGTCCGTCCGTCCGTCCGTCCGTCCGTCCGTCCGTCCGTCCGTCCGTCTGTCCGTCCGTCCCCCCACCCCACCCCCCCCACCCCCACCCACCCCCACCCCACCCACCCACCCACCCACCCACCACCCACCCACCCACCCACCCACCCACCCACCACCCACCCACCCACCCACCCACCCACCCACCCACCCACCCACCCACCCACCCACCCACCCACCCACCCCCCACCCACCCACCCACCCACCCACCCACCCACCCACCCACCCACCACCCACCCACCCACCCACCCACCCACCCACCCACCCACCCACCCACCCACCCACCCACCCACCCACCCACCCACCCACCCACCCACCCACCACCCACCCACCCACCCACCCACCCACCCACCCACCCACCCACCCACCCACCCACCCACCCACCCACCCACCCACCCACCACCCACCCACCCACCCACCCACCCACCCACCCACCCACCCACCCACCCACCCACCCACCCACCCACCCACCCACCCACCCACCCCCACCACCCACCCACCCACCCACCCACCCACACCCACCCACCCACCCACCCACCCACCCACCCACCCACCCACCCACCCACCCACCCACCCACCCACCCACCCACCCACCCACCCACCCACCCACCCACCCACCCACCCACCCACCCACCCACCCACCCACCCACCCACCCACCCACCCACCCACCCCACCCACCCACCCACCCACCCACCACACCCACCCACCCACCCACCCACCCACCCACCCACCCACCCACCCACCCACCCACCCACCCACCCACCCACCCACCCACCCACCCACCCACCCACCCACCCACCCACCCACCCACCCACCCACCCACCCACCCACCCACCCACCCACCCACCCACCCACCCACCCACCCACCCACCCACCCACCCACCCACCCACCCACCCACCCACCCACCCACCCACCCACCCACCCACCCACCCACCCACCCACCCACCCACCCACCCACCCACCCACCCACCCACCCACCCACCCACCCACCCACCCACCCACCACCCACCCACCCACCCACCCACCCACCCACCCACCCACCCACCCACCCACCCACCCACCCACCCACCCACCCACCCACCCACCCACCCACCCACCCACCCACCCACCACCCACCCACCCACCCACCCACCCACCCACCCACCCACCCACCCACCCACCCACCCACCCACCCACCCACCCACCCACCCACCCACCCACCCACCCACCCACCCACCCACCCACCCACCCACCCACCCACCCACCCACCCACCCACCCACCCACCCACCCACCCACCCACCCACCCACCCACCCACCCACCCACCCACCCACCCACCCACCCACCCACCCACCCACCCACCCACCCACCCACCCACCCACCCACCCACCCACCCACCCACCCACCCACCCACCCACCCACCCACCCACCCACCCACCCACCCACCCACCCACCCACCCACCCACCCACCCACCCACCCACCCACCCACCCACCCACCCACCCACCCACCCACCCACCCACCCACCCACCCACCCACCCACCCACCCACCCACCCACCCACCCACCCACCCACCCACCCACCCACCCACCCACCCACCCACCCACCCACCCACCCACCCACCCACCCACCCACCCACCCACCCACCCACCCACCCACCCACCCACCCACCCACCCACCCACCCACCCACCCACCCACCCACCCACCCACCCACCCACCCACCCACCCACCCTTCCATCCATCCATCCATCCATCCATCCATCCATCCATCCATCCATCCATCCATCCATCCATCCATCCATCCATCCATCCATCCATCCATCCATCCATCCATCCATCCATCCATCGGGGCTAATGCTCCGTGACTCCCCAACGGGAGCACGAGTCTAATTAATTAATTAATCCATCCATCCATCCATCCATCCATCCATCCATCCATCCATCCATCCATCCATCCATCCATCCATCCATCCATCCATCCATCCATCCATCCATCCATCCATCCATCCATCCATCCATCCATCCATCCATCCATCCATCCATCCATCCATCCATCCATCCATCCATCCATCCATCCATCCATCCATCCATCCATCCATCCATCCATCCATCCATCCATCCATCCATCCATCCATCCATCCATCCATCCATCCATCCATCCATCCATCCATCCATCCATCCATCCATCCATCCATCCATCCATCCATCCATCCATCCATCCATCCATCCATCCATCCATCCATCCATCCATCCATCCATCCATCCATCCATCCATCCATCCATCCATCCATCCATCCATCCATCCATCCATCCATCCATCCATCCATCCATCCATCCATCCATCCATCCATCCATCCATCCATCCATCCATCCATCCATCCATCCATCCATCCATCCATCCATCCATCCATCCATCCATCCATCCATCCATCCATCCATCCATCCATCCATCCATCCATCCATCCATCCATCCATCCATCCATCCATCCATCCATCCATCCATCCATCCATCCATCCATCCATCCATCCATCCATCCATCCATCCATCCATCCATCCATCCATCCATCCATCCATCCATCCATCCATCCATCCATCCATCCATCCATCCATCCATCCATCCATCCATCCATCCATCCATCCATCCATCCATCCATCCATCCATCCATCCATCCATCCATCCATCCATCCATCCATCCATCCATCCATCCATCCATCCATCCATCCATCCATCCATCCATCCATCCATCCATCCATCCATCCATCCATCCATCCATCCATCCATCCATCCATCCATCCATCCATCCATCCATCCATCCATCCATCCATCCATCCATCCATCCATCCATCCATCCATCCATCCATCCATCCATCCATCCATCCATCCATCCATCCATCCATCGGGGCTAATGCTCCGTGACTCCCCAACGGGAGCACGAGTCTAATTAATTAATTAATCCATCCATCCATCCATCCATCCATCCATCCATCCATCCATCCATCCATCCATCCATCCATCCATCCATCCATCCATCCATCCATCCATCCATCCATCCATCCATCCATCCATCCATCCATCCATCCATCCATCCATCCATCCATCCATCCATCCATCCATCCATCCATCCATCCATCCATCCATCCATCCATCCATCCATCCATCCATCCATCCATCCATCCATCCATCCATCCATCCATCCATCCATCCATCCATCCATCCATCCATCCATCCATCCATCCATCCATCCATCCATCCATCCATCCATCCATCCATCCATCCATCCATCCATCCATCCATCCATCCATCCATCCATCCATCCATCCATCCATCCATCCATCCATCCATCCATCCATCCATCCATCCATCCATCCATCCATCCATCCATCCATCCATCCATCCATCCATCCATCCATCCATCCATCCATCCATCCATCCATCCATCCATCCATCCATCCATCCATCCATCCATCCATCCGGTTAATGCTCCGTGACTCCCCAACGGGAGCACGAGTCTAATTAATTAATTAATTAATCCATCCATCCATCGGGGTTCATGCTCCGTGACTGCCCAACGGGAGCACGAGTTTAATTAATTAATTAATTGATACACAGCAGTTGCTGGCCGATCTAGTGGTCCCAGCTACGTTTGAACACCGCATTCACTCCCTCTCTCTTGCTCGGACTGCTATGCAGAACAAGAAGAGGTGGAAGACGATTTGTCCAGCCTCACACGCCGGCCCCTGTGGGCAAGCCCCCTCCCCCCAGAAGGAAGGGGCGCTTTGCTGAGTAGAGTAGTTAGGGTTTTCTAGATTAGCTAATTTAGCTTAGAGTTAGCTTAGTTCGGTTTCGCGGCTTCGCCCACCTCCATCCATCCAGCAAGGGAATACGTGCTACATGATCTTCCAACGGAGTCATGTTATAATTTAATTTAATTTGAGGTTCCTAGGCGGGGTGGCTGGGGTCGGCTGCCAGGGGTTGGGGTCGACGAAGATTTTATGCACATCATGAGACAAATATTCCTGGACGCATGGCGTTCCAACGTCGTAAAAGCCCGTAGATGGCAGCCCCCCTCCAGTAGGCCGGCTTCTTTCCCACGGCTTGCCGGATCGAGCTGGAGGTAGGTCGGCCAGATCGAGTGCCCGCCGTCGTTGTTATTGCTGCGCTAGCGTCAAGTCGTCATCCAGCGTGAAGGGTCGCCCTGCGAGCACAACTGGATATGAAGGGAAATCCTGGTACCTGCACTTGATATGTATCAATGAGAAATCCCGCGACCTTAAGTTCTGCCACGTCAACTATCCTAAAACAAGGCCAAGAATACTTGAACAATTCATAGTACTGACCTTGGACTACTCGTCAGCCAGCACCACATCTAGCACATTGTCGTCAGATCAGAAAGCAACAACCGAGAAAACGCTAGCGGCCCAAATCTGAGATTCCGCGGATAGCAACGGGTGAAATTACTGGGAACAGATTGACATGAAGTAGAAGGGGAGCATAAATCAGAAGAAAGGCTAGAGGGTGAATGACACTGCGGCTCCCCAATGGGACCATGTGCTATAGATATTTATAAGAGGCACTTTTTGGATATACAAGCACACTGCCCATGTCCTTGCCCATGTGCTGTTTTTGAGGCACACCATGCAGCCACGAAAGAGTTCTGTTAATTCATTCAGTAATACTACCATGTCATTAGCATGGAGTAGCTGCTACTTCCAGCAAACAGTGTCCTGCCTTGTCTGCGTCATGGGACTTTTTTATTTGTTTCTGCGTAGACTTGCAGTCACATTGGGGAGCCGTGGAGCATCCGCTCTCATCGATGGTGATGGATGGTACCAGTAGGATAAAGTAGCACGCTTTCATCACCATCAGTAGGGCTATTGCTCCCAACTTCATGATTAAAACAGGACAACCTGATTAAATAAGTCAATCATCAAAGACAAGTTAACGTCGATGAATGCAAAATATCCTACTGTCCCATTTATCTGTCTATCTACCTTCAACCAAACTCTTGAGTTCCGAGTGCTAGTTCTGCAGTTGGACATGCCAGGGACAGAAACCGCACCCTGGCGGGTTGGTCCGAAGCTTCAAGCCAGCACAGAAATTCATGACGACAAAGGATGTTTAGCCACTAGGCGTCCGCCGGGAAGAAGTTAAGTCAGGGTATCAAAGCAGTTGTGAGCAGCAGCCCGCACTTCTGTAGACGAACGGCATGTTTGTAACCACAAAGAGCCGGGGGCTAAGCGCACGAAACGGGGGTGCACGGAACTTTTCAAGAAGCACACGGAAAGGCCCCACAGGTCACAGCTACGAAAGAAAGAAACAAGTCTAAGACTAGGCGGCTACCCAGGGACTACCCCAAAAGCGAGCTGGCGCCAGCGCCACGTGTACGACGCTGGCCATCAAGTTATATAGAACAGGGACGTATAAACCTCATGGACTCCACTGCGGGAAACGACTGTTCTCCCCGCCTTAGTCGATCTGCCGAGAGGAACTGCCTTGAAACTTGCACCAGCAAACACGCCATACTGATTGGTGATACAAAGAAGGCTCCCAGTAAAAAACTGCTGGTGACAAGCCGTACCCCATGCTCGCTCATGCCTCACACTAGGTGGCACTCACGCATTTGATGCCGACCCATAACTATGAACCTATCGGCCAGTTATCTGCGCATTGCAGCCAAGAACGTGACCTGCTGCCTGCTTGCTCAACGGTGGCTAAGAAGTTGCTAGTTGGCATGCATGTAGATGAGCCACTCACGTAAAAACCTTAAGTCGGCAATTTTAGACCGCGGTTCACACCTAGTTTTATAACCGAGAGCTTATGCAAAATCTTTGCTAATAGCTGGATTCTTTCGCGAAAGAATCCAGCACGTGGGCATAGGTGGTGGCGTGGTAAAGACCTAATGCCCTGTTCTGGTCGTTCGTCATGCTTATAGGAACGCGTCCCAGCGAAGGGGTATGTTCAGCATGCCTGAGATGAACATCACGGCAAAATAGGGAGGAGCAATTAATAAATTTAACGAGTCAGCCCAGGCTCACAGCCTGGTCTCAAGAATATGCTCGGCTGAAGATATTTCGCGCGGGAACGTACATTGCTGAATGAACGGAAACGCGCGTCGCCAACACAGCTGAATGAACGGAAAACGCGCGTCGCCCACACAGCACCCTTGGCGCCTTGAGCTTTTCGTGCAGACGCACAGGTGGCAAAGATTCTGTAGCCGGATAATTAATTACGGAGTTCGAGTGACTGAAGAACCGGCCAGATGGAGGGTGCAATAGCACTGCACATCCGCGATCCAACTGTTTTGTCAACGCTGCCGCACAACCTTTCGGTCGCCACGTGTCGGGGTTTTACCGGGAATCCTGCGCCGTGACGTTATCAGCACATGTCAGGAGAGATTGTTTTTACAGGGGAAACGGACCGCCTGACTGTGATCGTGCCACAGCCAGATTGTTCCAGGAATTTGAGGCAGGCCAAATGGATTCATTGTGGACGCTCATTGGCTGACACTGGGGCCGTGTCCTCGCCACGTACCTTTGCCAACCACGCGGATCACGGAAAACGATCATCAGTAAGAGCTTACACGGGAGGAGGGCCCAGTGCGTGTGATTTGCGATTGAAGGTTACCCCCACCCGCAGGTAAATTTGCAGCGTGCATTGAGAGCTGTACTCCACCAAGTAAGCTGCAATTTAATTTTCGAAAACAACCGCTTGAGTGTTTCTGCCATCTTCGAGTCACGCCGAAGGTCGCGCGATATCTGCTCTCTTCAAATTCACCTCGGAAGTCAAATACCGTGCTTCATCGGCGCATCCCTCCGTGCGTGTTACAGTTCGTCGTTCGAAACGACATGTTGACGCTGCATTCGGCCACAAGACATCCAGGAGCGGCATTTTGCCGAGAATTCCCTCCCGAACGCGTTGAAATCCGCTGAGATGTGCTCGAGATTCTTCCAATTGTTTTTCGTCCGTAAATTCAGTAAGTTAGCTCTCACGTGTGGAGACCGTTCACCGCAAGTGCATTTCGTACATTTTCTTTCCGATCTTGTTCATTCATGCTATGCGAATCATCCAATTAATCCGTTGGATGCGTGCTCCTTTCATCATTACCTCCATGTATGTTCTTGTATAAGCTCTGCTGTAATTAATCGTCCGTCGTCGACGCCTGCGCTGCTGGCTACGTAGTTTTTGCCAAGCAGATCCATTTCACGCGACGGGGGAATAATGTCCTCTTGAAGTGGGATGGGGGCATTTACCCTGCCACCTCTCCAATTGTGACCACTCAGCCTTCTCTGAACCTCAATTAGTCGCATTCATGTATTCTTCAGCCCGATTCTTCATTTTTTACCTTTCCGCACGGCTTTTCCTAGTCGCGGCTTGCGGCCGTCAGATGGCGCTAGCGTCATCGCCGACGAATTGACATCTAATGCGCGCTGCAAGCATTCCCTGCTGACCTTATCCTTACCCCTCTGCCCATTTTTGTTTTCCGTGTGGCATGCTATCCGATTCCCTGTATTATTTATGATGTCGATCATGCTCTCTTTTCAAGGTCCTCTACTATAACCAGGGACCCTGATCAAGACAAGCTGGGACAGCAGCCACTGCCTCGATCCTCGTGCGACCAGACCCCCTGGAAGCTTGTCTGGCGGGCACAATGTGTGACGTCCAAGCCGCGTTTGTGCCCCTGTCGCTGGACACGTGCGGCCCCTCCATGCACTGCCTGCTGGTTGAGTCGGAGGACTACAAGGACGAGTGCAAGTACGCCGTGTTGACCAACGGCAGCAATTACAGCGTGTGCGGGCCAGGGATATGGTCGCCCTCCCTGATGTTGACGCCGCCCCAGGGGCCCCCGTCTCCGCCGGCATCGCCTGGTGAGTCTCATGCGGTTCCCCGCTAGCTTTCACTGCCATCCGGCACCGGTCTATTTATGGCTCAGTGTTAATTAAAACATTCTTTGAACGAAGTGACTGCTTCCCATGGTGCCCTAGCCCCTTGGGCCTCACGACCAATATCCGCGTGATGCCTGCATCCATCGATTGGTGTCCACAGCCGTATCAGGCAGTCAATCAGTTTCGCTTGCTGAGCATAGTCTTCATTGATCATATTCGTCATTCGATTTTTAAAATTAGGTTTGATCGCGGAGCTTGGGTGATCGGGGGAATGGTCGTGGCCTAGGTCTGTGTTCTCCGGTCGCGCGCATGCCCACCGGGTGAGGGCCGGACGCCTTGGCGGATGCACGAGCGAGAACGAGCTCCTTATTCTGATTGCATTTGGGGGCAGGAGAGTGATGTACCGTAGGGGAAGAGGAAGTGGGTGTTTTAGGGGAGGGAAAGTGATGAGGGAGAGTGAGGAGTGGTAGGCCAGCCGTGCGGCCTGTGTGCGGGGGCGTGGCTGCTGCTCGCGACGAAGTAGGCATCTTCCCTTCGCTGATAGCGGTGGCAGCGATTGCGGTCTTCTTTCTAGGCCCAACATGGCCCTGGGGTTGCGCCATGGTTTGGAGCCACTTGGTGTTGCGTGCGGGGAAATGGGTCTGCTTGAGAGTGGTATAAAAAACGTGGTGCCTGCTGTCTGTGCGTGCAAGCCCGGTCCTCTGAGTCGCGCAATTCCTCCAGAGCTTGTATCCTCGCGCACCAATCCAACCCTGGGGCTTGTTGGCTGCGAATGCTATGGGACGCATCTATGGAACGTTGGATGGTTGTTTACGAACAGGAGTGATTATCATCAAACAAGATCAGCCGATGTTTAGTTTAGCGACGCATGCCTAACCTCTCTGGGCACATGCGGGCTGAGATGCCGGTTAGGGTCAAGTCTTCAGTCATGAATGGAAGGTTGAATTACAACAGCACTAGTGCAAACGGTATTCCTGCGGCAGTATCAGCAGAGTTGATATTATCATTCACTGATAGAAATTGATCAAGTGAAAGACATGAGGAGTAGTACAAAATGACAAGGTTGTCTAACACCAATCCGCCTTGCTCGACCCGCCACTGCCAGAAGCGCACCGCCCGGCCCTGTGCCAGTGGTGCTGGCGTTCAGCTGCTCTTGATGCCACATGATGCGCGAGCGACCAGGCTTGAGAGTTTCTTACGCATTGGAATCTGGTGCACGCATCATGTTACTGCCATGTTACTGTCATGTTACTCAGACTACGGGTGCCATGGTACTGTCATGTTACTCAGACTACGGGTGCCCCTGAAAGAAGCATTTTAGTTTATTTTGATACGCGTGCCATCGTCGCATCCCGTCTGTGCCCTACTGCATGCCTGTCTCCTCCTGACCATCGCGGGCCCATCTCGGTGTGTCCCCTCACCTGCCACCGCGCACTGTTTCCCTGGCCGCTGCTCTCTGTCTACTTCTGCCCGTGTACAACACCTAACCTCGCAGTACTGCTCACGGAGCGCAAGCCCCCTGCGCGCGATGACCAGGGGGACGGCCAGGGTGCCCCCACACGGTGCTGGCGCGGGAGCCTCACCTTTGAGACCATGGCGGCCATCGCCGCCGCTGCCAGCGGGGGGCGCAGCCGCTACCACCGCCGCCACACGGGGCAGGCGGGGGACCCCATCGGCGGTGAGGAGCTTCCGAGCGGTGGGCGGGGGAACGCTGGTCTCGAGGAAGGGGATCTGGACCCACTGGAGCTAGAGCTGGACAGGTCGAGCGATAGCCAGGGACCCAGCCCCTCGTGCTCCACCCCCATGTCCTCCAGTCCCGGTCACGCAAATGGGCTGACTCGGCCCGCCCCCCTGCCGCCGACCCCGTCCCCGCTGGTCCACGCCCCGTCCTCATCGTCGATGATTGTAAAGCCCGGTGCGCCACCCGCCAGCACAACGGGCCCACGCAAGCGGCGCAGTGGCCCGTTGCCGGGTGCCAGGGCCAAGGGCGGGCCGCTGCCGGCACCTCTCCGCTGGCTGCCAGGCAAGGAGCTGACCACGCACCCGGCGCCGCGGTCGGCTGTGCAGGCACACGCGGTTCAGCCCCAGGAGGGTGCAGCGGCGGCAGGGCGCGCGCAGGGTCCCAGCATGTCGCTGCCGCCGCCCAAACGCCACAAGCAGGACAAGGAGGGATCGGTTGCGGCAAAGGAGGTGTTGGCGGCGGATGCTGCCAATGGCCGCCACAACCATGAGCACGAGGCCAGGCATGCCAAGGGCGGCGCCCACCCTGGCCACCCTGCAGGGTTGGCTGCGTCAGCTGCGGGCCCGGGACAGGTGGCGGGGGCAGCACACGCACATGCGGGGGCCAAGCTTGCAGGCGGCAAGAAGAGTGGCGGCCGCAAGCATGGTGGCGGTGGTTCTTCCCATGGCGGCGGTGGCCACAAGTGCCCCTGCTGCGGCGCGACCAACACGCCCATGTGGCGCCGTATCGCCACCGGTGCCGCGGCTCTCTACCTCTGCAACGCGTGCGGGTTAAGGTACAAGAAGGGCAAGATCACGCTGGAGGCGTTGCTGGCGCTGCGCAAGGGGGGGGCGCCACCGGGGGTGGCGTCCGTGGGGGCCAGCGGGGGTGTTGCAGGTGCAAGCAGCAGCAAGGAGAGCGGCGCTCCACCAATGAAGCGAGGGGTGGTAAAGAAGGCCCCCGGTGCCAAGTCCTCACCCAAGGGACCGGCTGTCACCTCTTCTTCGTCCATGGTGGCAGCGGCAGCCCCCGCCGCCAGCTCAGCGTCCGCCACCATCCCCGTTCCCATGGAGGCGTCCAGCAGTGCCGGGGCGGGATGGGGCGCACCGGCGGCCAAGGCGGCGCAGGGGGTTTTGGAGGAAGGGAAGGGGGCAGCGGGGCTCGGGAAAGGGGGCGAGGAGGCGGTTTGGGTGGGCGGAGGGCGTGCGGGGGTGGCTAGCCAGGGGCGGCAGGCAACCCCCGACCCTCACGCAGTCGTCCCCGCGCAAGGCGGTGAGAATGGGCCCGAGTTGCACAAGGCGCTGGATTGTCACCCCGGCTTTGGTGGCGTGGAGGAGGGGAACGGGGTCGGTAAAGGGGCCGATGATGTTGTTGATGGTGATGACGATGATGATGAGGAGGATGAAGGGGAGGACCAGGATGGCGAGCATGGTGCGTTTGAGGACCTGGACGAGGAAGAGTGTGCGGACGATGACTTTGACAGCTCGCGCCTGACGCCTGACACGGGCGATGACGATGATGACGATGACGCGTACGACAACCTGCACGCGGTGATCGGTGATGGCTTTCTGTGGCCACCCACTCTGAGCGTTGGCGGCTACACCATTGCGCCGCAGGTCAGCCAGCTGTACAGTTTCGGGGGGATGGGCGTGCCCCACCAGGGGGGTCACGTGGGGCCCGTGTCCCACACCCACCTGGGAGGGTACGGCATGGGGGCCATCGGCGGCCTGGTGCCCCTGGCGCCGGCGCTGGGCCCCCTGGGCATGGAGCCCGATATGTGCCTGGGCATGGGCGATGACGACGCTCTGTTGGGCGTGTGCTAGGCGGTGGCGGCCGCAGGCCGCGTGCCCAGTGCCAGGTGGCCAACGCTCGCATTCGTGTGTCATGAGCACGTGCGCGGATGCGCGCAGGGGATACAGGACGGGGCCTCCCTTGTCAACGCCAGGCACCAGCGTTCCAGGGGCTGTTCTCGCTGGTTCTGATTGGGGATGTCTGTGGTCTTGTCAGATGTGCGCACGCAGTACTGTCGCGCACACACGGATGAGCTGCTGTGACCGTGTTATCGTACCTGAGAGGGGAACACTAGCGTGCGCCCGCTGGGCGCTGCCGCGCACGACAACAACCAGCTCTCTTGCCACATCTTGGCTGCGTCTGCGCTGGAACTTGGGCGCATCCCTGCCCCGTTGCGCCTTCACCCTGGGGGGTTAAGGGCGCCAAAGGGGAAGCCATGTTGTACATAGATAGGGACATCGTAGTTGGATGCAACTTTAGGAGGCAGGGTTTTTCAGTGGCCCTTTTTTTTTTTAGATACGGCGCTTGATTCGTTGGGGGAGAGGGATGGCATTGAATGGGCAGCCGCAAAGGGGCTGCCTGATCCCGGCCGATGGGGCTGGCCTGGGACGGGGAATATATATATGGTTGAAGGACCGCTAGAGGATGGTCCTTTTGATATGCAGACGACCACCTTATCGATTATCCGCCGCGCAGGGCGTCGCAGACCATGTATGGGGATGCTGACGACTCTGCATTTGTACATATGGTTAAATGCCCAGTTGTCTGGGACCTCTCCACGCTGCGAGGGGCGGCAGCGGGCCTGCTGCCTAATGCGAGCTGTCGGGATCCTGTAGAGTTGTAGTTAAACCTTTGAAGGTATATGACAAGCAGTTGCGGATGCTGCTGGTTTGCATGAGCTAGAAAGTACATATGTATAGAAATGTGCTGACCAGTAGACTAATTTTTTTCTAGTGCCTTGCTGTTGATAACCTTATGAAGTGACCTTATTGTTATAATATTTATAAATTTTAGTTTTTTGTTTGGAGGGACATCACAGAAGACAAAAAATGCTAAGGACAATAATCTAACTTACGCACCACCTTCAATATTAACAGGGGGAAAAAGTACTTGGGACTTACGACTTCTGTTTTCAATTGCAAAACTAGTCCTAACCGGGAGAAGACAAGTGTACAACATGGAAAACCGTACGGTATGTTGCGGTCAGACGGAGAAGACAAGTTAGTGGAGAACTCGAACAGGTACATAAAACTGTCGGTAAGATAACCTTGACGGGGTAACATGACGCCAGGCTGCTAGCCGTCATGTCTGGAACTGGTCACACCGCGCCCAATCCTGGGAACTTGGCCGTAGGAGCGGCGCGAAAATCCCAGTAAAAGATGGGAGGCATGTAGGAGTAGATCCTAGAAATGCGTTCTCGCGCATGGCTGGGGATCGTCCGATCTCATGCACGAAGAAAGTGGCGCAGCGCCAGCGGGTCCATAGTCCCAAACATCTTTGTTAGGCACTTGCACTGCACGTACACTGGGAAGTGGGGCTCTTGCCTTAATTAATTAATTAATTAGTTAATTAATTATGACTCGTGCTCCGGTTGGGGAGTCACGGAGCACCGAAGGGCTTTTAATCCCTGTGTGTGCACAACAGGAAGAAAGGGCAGAGACCCCCTTTCTCCTTCATGCCAGAGGCATGCCACAGCTGCAATCGGACACGATAAACGATCCGGCAAGATCTGTGGGTGCAATAAGACCTGCATGTGAGCATGCATATCATAACAAGGAGTGCCGGCAAGTAATCTGATCGAGCATAGCCAGGACGTAGCATGGCTGTACAAGGACTAAGCTAAGGCTAGGGCTGGTTGTGTACCGTGTGTTGGCGGTGCACGTGACTAGGTATGGCACAGCTAGGCAAACATTCTAGGCATGGCTGACGGCATAGGCATTACAGCACGAGCGGCATTACAGCATGAGGGGACATGGCTGACGGCGGAGCTCAGAACTTTTGCGTCTGAGCCCCAAATGCAGTCAGATCACTTGCAACCGATGCGTCTTTTCTAGGCGCATCTGCTACTATCATCGGTTACAGCTGTAACGCAGTATTGTGACCAGCCTGCAGCTATTACGCAAAGCACCACGGCGTCTTTCTAGGACGCATACGCTGATATATTTTCCCGACGCCACTACGCACTATTATGGCCAGCAAACGCAACTCGACGAATCGCAGTTTGGAGGCTGCAATGAGCCAAGCAAATACACCTGCAGCCCCAGCTGCAGTTCCGCCTCCCGGCCTCCCCGGGCAGCGGTGACCCTAGCCAAGCGTTAGTGGTTCACTCGGCTGCTCCCGCGGCCTCGCCATCGGCATCGCCCGAAACCAAACGCAGTCGCCCATCCGCGGTCCCGGCGAACCGCGTTTCAAGCTCAAAACCTTCAATGTCGACGATTACGACTGGTACAACATTGCCCCGTGCACTGCTCTGGAGTGCATTTTCTCTGGGGATTACGCCTCGCTCCTTGAGCTGTGCCTCCACCTTCACAGCATCAACCTTCTTCTCGAGCCAGATGGCCGCAGGCTTCAAAGCCGAGATCTGCTGCTGACGGGCCTCCACTACAACCGGCCTGACCTTCAGCACCTGATTCTCTGCTCCCTCCTCACGAAGTCTGACGGCGAGATCTGGGCTCCATCCATCTCCGCATCTACACTCCGCTCCATCCTTACGGAGGCCATCCATAAGCACGTGACCCCCCTTGCCGCAGTTGTTGCCGCGATGGGAGGCACGTTGGCTGCTGAACTCCCTCACATTTCCACCACTGTCACCTCCACCTCCACCCTCCTCGCCTCCACCTCCACTGCCGCCTCCACCTCCACCGCCGACATCAAAACCCAGCTCCACGACATCGACCAGCGCCTCCACGACCACGCCATCGCCATCAAATGCTTGCAAACACCGCAGGCATCACCGCCTAGGGGGTGAAGGACATCGCTGCCCAGCCGGCATCTGCTGGCCCGGCCAGCGATGCTCCTCCTCCCACCCAGCCCTGGGCGGACCTGCTCAAGCACCACTCCACCACCACCACCTCCACCATCGCGGCTCAGCTCAACTGAAGCAACAAGCCCTCGACCTCCGCGAGGAGGCCGACCGCACCCAGCGTAGCCACAATGTCACATCGTCAAGCACTTCGACCACCCGGCAGATGAGACCTCGACGAGTCTTCTCATGGCATTTAAGCGCGACATTCTTGCCCCCATGCACATCACTGGTGAGCTGCGGATGTCGGCTGCCCGCCTTCCCCGCGCGCGGGGTAAGGCTGGCCCGGCCCCCCTGCTCCTGACCTTCAAGTACATGGCGGACAAGCTGTTGTTTCTTAAAAACCGCAAGAAGCTCTCGAGGACTCACTTCACGTTGGACGACGACCTGACCCTGGCCCAGCAACAACAGCGACGCGAGCTATGGCCGACCTACCTCCAGCTCCGGCAAAGCGCAGGCCGGGGGGAAACCGGTATACTGGCGGGGGGACGTCATCCACGTCGACCACAAGCCCTGGCAGGCACCCCCTGCCACCCCAGCCGTCTAGGGAATATAGCGCAGTAGTGTAGATAATAGTAAGGCTTAGCCTACCACGCGGCCCCAGCGCATGTGCGCCCATAATGGCCATGGATGATGCGTTTCAGAATTTAGCCACGCCCTGGGCACCTCTAATGGGACCCCCATGGATGATGCATTAACCCGGTTAAGAATTAGCTCAGCCCTGCCTATACAGAGAGTCACTCTCTGATGAGAAGCCATGCCCTAGCTCTTGTATAGCCATGATGATCTTCCCTCCCCATGACAGGCTCCCCTTAGTTGGGTTGAGCTTGAGACTCTGGGGGGTGCAGGTGCCCTTGGTGCACCTAGAGCAAGTGTCGTTTACATTCCCACCCTTGCAGGAAGTTGCTTAGAATGTATTAATTAATTAATTAATTAATTAATAGACACGTGACGGCGTCACGTGAGCTTAGAATGTATGAAAAGCCGTATACCCCTTCTCTGGGATATGTGCTACATATACTCCCAACGGAGTTATAATGTGGCCTAATTAAGGGGAGGGGACATGCCTAAAGTGCACTTTTCTGGAAAGCACACCTATGCATGTGCTAAAAATCCAATGATGATTGGGGACCATAAATATGATAAAAAAATAATTTTCCAGCCACTTGGGGGGGGTACTAGCCCCCACCATACACCGGTAACGCGCTAAAAATAGAAAAAGACGCTATTTTAGTCACATTTTTCCTAGGACAATGGGCAAACATATTGGGACCAAATCATATATTCCCGCATAGTTCCCCCACTTTTGAGAAATTCTACCCAGTTGGGACCAAGAAATAAGCATGTTTACTCACGTTGATGGATTTCCCGCAAAACAGGTACTTTTTTAATCAAAAAAAAAAAAATCAAATCATAAACACATCATATCATGCTCCACCATATATTCCCAAATATTACAGGTGGGGGGACATGCAGCCCCAAATTTTCAGGCCATTCTGACAAGCGTAGCTCTAGTTGATGGATTTCCTAGGTAGCCACCTGTGACGAAGCTAAGGGAGGTTTTTTAGTGTATCTTACCACACTAACACCCCTTTATCCATCCAAACCATGCAAAACCTTGCCAAACCACGTGCTGCCAACCTCTGCACATATGGTACCTCCTATGTTCAAGGTTTGACGCCATTCTGACAACAACTGCCCAGGTTGCAACCATTCCAAGACGGCCACCCACGAAGACGCTACAAGGAGGTTTTAGTTACCATCTGGCCACTTTAGAATCTCCTTCTTCATCAAAGACCTCTGCAAACTGATCAAAGCGCATATAATTAACTCTTGCATGCTGACAACTACACATGCTCAAGGTTGAGGGTCATTGTGACAAGAACTGCTCAAGTTGATGGGTTTCCTATATGACCACCTGACAAGGCGCTAAGGACCACTCAGTAGGCAGATTGACACAATGACACTTCATATGCCATCCAACATGCACCAAAACCAAGTTAAATATGTTTAGAAAGTAAAATGGGGCGGCCACGCACCTCATACGCCTTCACCGCCCCTCAAGCATGGCCAGCCTTGCAACTATGTGCATAGCAATAAAGATGGTAGCACCAACATGCCTAACCAGCATTTTCTATGTTTCTCCCAGGTTAGAGTGGAAGGTTGATTCCAGCCAAGCCAATCAACACAACAACGCCTCCTAAACTGCCCTACCCGCCATGGGCACCAGACAGGGAGTATGGAGGGCGAGGAACCAAGGAGATCATGGTATGCATAGCTTGCATGCAGTCAACCATGTCAACCATGGTTGGCTCAGCACATTGTAGTCTTGTCACATCATCATAACAAGGGAAAGCTCAAATAAATCAATAGTGGCAGCTATCTACATGCAGTCACACAAATGCAATATCTCCATATTTTAATCACTATAACACCTCCATCCCTGCACGATGAAATGCAAAGAAACCATTGGCGGCCCTTCAGCGCATGAGCGCTGTGATCGATGCCGCTGCGAAGAGAGGGTGCGTCACCCTCACACAACAAGAAGCGTCCATAAGCACAACATCCTTGCTAGAACACGTTTCATGAAATGCCTTAAACCTTCCCGAGAAGGTACAGGCTGCGACTGAAGCGGCCCTGACCACAAAATCAACGAAAACAATCTAAAGCTGCCAGGTATTCGACAACACAACGGCAAGGAACGGCGAGCTAGCTGGCGGAAACTGCCCAAAAAGAACGCAAAAAACTTCGAACAATGAGCTCATAGAAGAAAGCACCGATAGCAGATAACATTCGCGACAAATCTGTACCTTGCCCTCGTAAATCCCTCGCCCAGGCGCGCAACAACAGCCGTTCTTCCATGGACAGGTCAGACACGCACGGCGCAGGTCTGAACAATTACTTACCGATAATGGCCGAAAATCTGGCAAAAAGCACCAGCTCGGTTTAGAATTCGATGCACCCCATATTAATTCCTGCTTCACGGTCAGAACAGCCCCCAAAACCGCGATTTTACAGCCGCTATCATGTATTCTATTTCATTCCGCGCGACCAAATAATTCAGATTACCCCCCATGCCGATGGCATAAAAAAACAGCAGCGATACTGTAAACCAGCTGATTTCCGCCACAAACTAACATCATAAACTCATCGCCTTTAAGATTCTAGTAAAATTTTTGCATTTCGCCTGCCCTAGTGTGGTAGTTTCGCCTGAACGCAGTCGCCATGGCCACTTCCGCAAGGGGTGCGTGCACCGTGCACGTGAAATTTTTTACCTTCGGTTCCGGCGCGAATTTTTTGGCGCCAAAATATTCGGGCATGTCCCGTCCCCTTAATTAATTAATTAATTAATGGCTGCCATGGCGGCAGTGGGCTACCAATTAACTAATTAATTAATTAAACTCGTGATCCCGTTGGGGAGTCACGGAGCACTGAGTAAGCTCTGATGGATGGGTGGATGGATGGATGGATGGATGGATGGATGGATGGATGGATGGATGGATGGATGGATGGATGGATGGATGGATGGATGGATGGATGGATGGATGGATGGATGGATGGATGGATGGATGGATGGATGGATGGATGGATGGATGGATGGATGGATGGATGGATGGATGGATGGATGGATGGATGGATGGATGGATGGATGGATGGATGGATGGATGGATGGATGGATGGATGGATGGATGGATGGATGGATGGATGGATGGATGGATGGATGGATGGATGGATGGATGGATGGATGGATGGATGGATGGATGGATGGATGGATGGATGGATGGATGGATGGATGGATGGATGGATGGATGGATGGATGGATGGATGGATGGATGGATGGATGGATGGATGGATGGATGGATGGATGGATGGATGGATGGATGGATGGATGGATGGGTGCACGCAATCCTACCGGTCTAAGCTATCTACAAAACAATCCTATTCTATATCTAATCCAAAAAAAAAAGTGACTACCAATGGATGCAAGCTAGAAGCAGAGTTGGCTTCATGTTGTAGATAGATTAGACCGGTAGGATTGTGTGTCCCCATCCATCCATCCATCCATCCATCCATCCATCCATCCATCCATCCATCCATCCATCCATCCATCCATCCATCCATCCATCCATCCATCCATCCATCCATCCATCCATCCATCCATCCATCCATCCATCCATCCATCCATCCATCCATCCATCCATCCATCCATCCATCCATCCATCCATCCATCCATCCATCCATCCATCCATCCATCCATCCATCCATCCATCCATCCATCCATCCATCCATCCATCCATCCATCCATCCATCGAGGTTAATCTCCGTGACTCCCCAACGGGAGCGCGAGTCTAATTAATTAACGCAAGCTAGGTTAATTAATTAATGCAAGCTAGGGCTATTATACAAGCTATTCTAGCCCGCAGGGGGCGTCCACATCTTGTGGTTGATCATCAGGTCCCCGCCCCTCCTGAGTACACCTTCTTGGGCTTCTGGGGGTCCTGCTTGTGGCGAAGCCGGAGGTATTCCAACTTTTTGCCTTCGGGTGTGCGCTTGGGACTTTATTTTGCATGAGGTAGGTGAGTTTGTAAAAGATAGGTCTGTAAGTCCGAAAAAAGGAAAACAGGAGGGAAAAAGCTAGCGCATGTGTCCAGTAACTTAAAGTAAACGCGTCCAGTTATAGTTGTACCTGCCTGAGCTGCTTGTCTCATTGATAGTTGTACCGGGATATGCAGAACACCGTCTGGATCACGCCATTATTTAATTAATCAATTAAGAACATATCTCCGTGGGGAGTGGATCAACGAGACAACCAGCGCAGGCCAGAAATCGGGAGAAATTCCGGACCATGGTAGCTCGAGCCTGCCGTTATCTTCAGTTGTCCGCGAGTTCGAGTCGTTCAGGATGATGAAGATGAATGGTGATGGAAATGTGTATCCTTGTGCATTGAAATTATGGCTGGCGGTGGGGCCGGAGTGTATGTATGTAACACATATCCCTGAGAAGGGGCATATGGTTTTTCTGCCTCAGTGGCTGCCCGCACCCTCCCCTCCTTGCCTCCTGTGGGCCCGGCCAGGTCAAAGAGGACAACAACCCCCCTGCAGTGGGGAACTGGAGCGTGTTTGCAAACGTGGACGGTTAAGCAGCTTGATGGCACTGTCACTCAAATGCTCCGTTGTCAGATCACAACCTCGGCGGCCGCTACCAAGAGTGCCGCACCCAAGCCAAGCTCTACTGCGAGCTCCCTCTTGTCACCCATACCACTGATCCGACACCACTGTCTCCTCTTTGCCGGCCATCTTGCCCGCACAGACCAGGTGAATACCGATGTGGGCCGGTGGGCGGGCTTAGGACTGGCCAACCAGGTAGACACCTCCTCCTATGGCAGGGTCCCCTTGTCCCGTCGCGCACAACCCACTGGCAAACTTGCGGCGCGCGCCCGCCGCACCGACGCAGCACGACCCGGACCTAATAATGTGACACAAATACACAATTGTTGCATGAGGATTCATGAGGATGCAGGGCTTCTTCTGGGACTATCTGTACTCCGCGCCCGGCCCGCATGATAGACAAGGAGAAATGGGCTGCCGTACGCGCCTAAGCACCTCATTCTGAGGGGCATGCTCCTCTTTTACCCCCATGCACGGGCCCCACGGCCCATCGCTAGAATGCAGGGTAGAAGTCCGCAGGTGGAGGTCATTGCCCCTGCATGAGGATAGCCGCTACACTACCGCCTCGTCTGCCATTGCAGTAGACTGACAGCTCAGATATGCGGATAATATCCCGGCCCCTCTAGTGACTATGTATATGGTTGGGGTATGAGGGAGACGATGATATTCATGTAACTTTCGTGTTATTTTCTACTGAATGAGATTTAATAGCACAGTACTCCATGGCATGCCCATGCTGCGCATGACACGCATTGAAGTACTTACTTACGTATTCCATTGCTGGTGGGTGGGGTTGAGCGCTAGAGCCGCGAAAAGGAGCTATAAAGCTGCATGACTCTAATCCTACCGAAATCCTACTACTCTACTTAGTAAAGCGCCCCTTGAATCCTCCTGGGTGGAGGTCAGAGGGGCCGGGCTTGCCCACTGCAGGGGCTGGCGTGTTCAGCCTGTGAGAATGGTCTGCCACCTCTTCTTGTCCTGCATGGCTCTCCCCAGCAACAGAGAGGGAGGAAATGCGGTCAGTTCTTGAAAACTGAGCTGGGACCATTTGGTCGGCTAGCGACTGATCTGTATAGTATCGTCGTGGCAGGCAGCAAAGAGTAAACCAAATGCCGCCAAGTTAGTGCCGGTACGCGAAAAAGCCGTGAAAGCTCAGCGTATAGCTCCAACAGCCGGCGCCGGGGTTCAAAACTAGCACATCTGGCATATATAGATTAAAAATTATAATAACTTACATCAGAGTGAAAACACGCTATCAAACATCATGAAAAAAGCCAACGCTAACAAGAGTCTGATACCACGACCAAATAACTACAGCCGGCATGGGACACTCAATCCACACCGACGTCGCGGAATGAAGTGAAACAGCTAGCCTAATAACCGTGCTGCGCCGCAAAGTCAGCCCGCGTGCGGCGGAGCAAGATATCAAGGAGACAACCAGCGCAGCTGGCCAGAAATCGGGAGAATCCGGACCATGGTAGCTCGAGCCTGCCGTTATCTTGTCCGCGTGTTCGAGTCGTTCACGGGATGATGAAGATGAATGGTGATGGAAATGTGGATCCGTGTGCATTGAAATTATGGCTGGCTTTAATACGTGTAGAGCGCCTAGATGACCTAGACGGTGGGGCCGGAAACAGCATGCTTGATCAGGCGGAGCAAGATATCAGCCATACTAAGCCCGGGTAAGCGCTGCCGAAAGGCGTTGGTGCCAGTACGACGTCCAGGTCCGCGCTGACCAAGGGGCCTGCTGGCCCTCCACTAAGGTCCAGGCGGTCCTCCCGAAGCCGGCAGCACTGCTAGCAGCACCGAAGCCTGCTATGATCAGATTACTCGCCCATGCTCCTTGTTATGATATGCTCACATCCATGGGTCTTATTGCACCCACAGAACTTGCCGGATCGTCTATCGTGTCCGATTGCTGATGTGGCATGCCTCTGACATGAAGGAGAAAGGGGGGCTCTGCCCTTTCTTCCTGTTGCGCACATACTGTCAGGCACTCCGGTGCTCCGTGACTCCCCAACGGGAGCATGAGTTTAATTGATAAATTAATCAAAGAAGCCGGCGGTCAGCAGGGTCCTCATGGCCCCGATTCGACTCCTCCAAGACAAACGGCACCACACGGTGGTGCCCGACGTCGCCATATAGGCCCGGTGAGCTTGGCTCGGTCAGCCCGATTCGCCGTGCAGCCCGCCGCCTGGGATGCACCAACCACATGGCTAACAGCTATGGCTAGATATTTAGCTATGCTGTGCCCACGCAGAGAGCTGCTCTCTGCTGAGATGCCACGCTCTAGCCCTTGTCTAGCCATGATGATCTTCCCCCCTCTGTCGGCGCCCCTAGTAGGAGCCTGAATACAGTGGTGGGCCTAGGTGCACTTCGTGCACCCAGAGTAGGTGGCAGTTTACATTCCCCCACCTGCAGGAAGTAGCCAAGAGTGTATTAAAAGCCATATGCCCCTTCTCAGGGCTATGTGCTACATATACTCCCAACGGAGTAATGTTCCTAATTAATTAATTAATTAAGTTATAATAAAATTATAGATAAAACTGATTGATCAGAATAGATAAAACTCCAAAAGTGCATAATGGTTGTCGTCCTCCAAAAATGGCTAGAAAATAAGGGGCGGAAGCAATGGGATTTGAACCCATTGTATTATTATAAATTAATTAATTAATTAATTAGGAACATAACTCCGTTGGGAGTATATGTAGCACATAGCCCTGAGAATGAATTAATTAGTTCATGGCTAAGAGCCATGGCTGGGCGAGCCACAGAAACGTCAATGAGTGCTCAAGTGTCGGCTGCCTCCCTCAAAGTCCAGAACCATGCACCGGGGATGTCAGGTCGGTGGTTGGGGAATAGAAAGCCGCGCCGTCCGCATCCTCAGACCGGATGTTCGCGTGGGGGAAAACGGACCACACCATGGCGAGCACCACCTTCAGGAGAACAGACTGTGTGCAAGTAGAAGTACCAGTTCTGATTCTATTGGCCACCCATGCATGACAGGTAGTGGGTCCCAGTGGGGTCCAAGGCCTGCCCGCAGCTACCACAGGGCCGCCCTGCGGGAAAAAGAGGTTGCGGGGCAAACAGTTGGTGTCGCAGCGCCACCGGATACTGTGACTGGGCGCCAGGACAAATGGGGGGGGCCATGGGGAGATCGAGCGCGGAGTAATAGATATTAGATACTATGTGCGCGCCATATGTGGGTCTCCTGACCCGCACGCGAGCATCCCAAACTATGACCCGATTGCGATTTTTTTTGTTTTAACCAGAGAGAGGTGCCAGTAGTTCGGAGGATTATATCAAAAAGACAACCAAGGCAGGCCAGAATATCCGGACCATGGTAGCTCGAGCCTGCTGTCATCTTGTCCGTGCATGTTTGTCAAGTGGTTCAAGATGATGGAAATGAATGGAGGTGGATCAATCTAGCTAGCTCAGTAGGGCCGGATCCCAACTGATCTAGTGCAGCTAGGGTTGGGGTATGATCATGCAGATGATCTTTGCTTTTAACCTTTGTGTGATATTAGCATAGTACTCCGTGGCAAGTCTCTGCGCACATGGCACGCACATTTTAACAAACAGACAGGGTCCCATTGGGGAGCTGGGGTCGTCTCATCAGCAATAAGAAACAGCAGCTGTTTGCTCACCCGGGACGATATGTGCTGGCTCATCAGCATCATCCATTCCATCCCATGTTCCCCTCCCATGCACTGAGGACTTATGCTCACGTGACGCGGTCACGTGCACATTGATTAATTAATTAATTAATGTGCTGGCTATATCGTCAAGGTGAATGCCAAGCCCACGCATCAACTGTCACAGCCGCATTCCAGGAATAGCTCATGCAGCGGCACATGCCTGACCATTACGAACAAAGAACCTGCGGCTTTGTTGACGGTGAGTATAGTTTGTCATCTCAGCTATCCCAATGGATGGGCTGCATGGTGGCAGCAGGAGCAGGCATGCACAGGGGAACCGATGGCGACCGCAGCGTGCGCACACAGCAGACTATAATGGCCTGCCCATGTTCAACACTGTGCATATACCCCAACTCGTGGGTACCCCTGTAGCAACCGGCCACCCCTGCACGCAGCACACCTCGTGACGACCCGCTTCTGTGCACTGTCAACCCCCATGCGGACAGCTCAGGCCTTGACAGCTCCACAGCGGCCGTGACAGCGGCATGCCTCGTGTGGCCCGCCTCGTGTGGAGCATCTAATGACGGTTCTATGTCCTGCTCAAGGCAGCCCACCGTGCGCACGGCATGCGCATGGCGTCCCAACTTATCGGCGCACAAGACAGGCATATCCAGCACCCCTAGGCATATTCAGCACCCCTAGGCATATCCAGCACCCCTAGGCATATCCAGCACCCCTAGGCATATCCAGCACCCCTAGGCATATCCAGCACCCTTAGGCATATCCAGCACCCCTAGGCATATTCAGCACCCCTAGGCATATCCAGCACCCCTAGGCATATCCAGCACCCCTAGGCATATCCAGCACCCCTAGGCATATCCAGCACCCTTAGGCATATCCACGAGGCAACCAGCACAGGCTCGACATCGCGCGGTTTATCCGTGGCCCCGGCACAGGTCCACTGTCCCCTTGTCCGTGGCCCCAGCACAGGTCCACTGTCCCCTTGTCCGTGGCCCCAGCACAGGTCCACTGTCCCCTTGTCCATTGATAACAAGGACACAGCCAGGGCGGAGGGCTGAATTATAATGAGGACCCGACACGTGGCACGGTTGACATGTGCCCTACTGCACGTGGCCCACTCTTGCTTGGGCACCTCGCCGCGCCGTGCTGGGACATGTGGTGCCGAAGGGAAACACGCGGGCCCTGCGCAGGTGGCCACGCGGGTAGCGCTGATGTCATGATGTATGGCCGGCAGCGCTGATGTCATGATGTACAAGAGGAAGACTGTGACACGCTCCCTTCAAAGTTTCGGCGAGAAGGATGTCCCGCAGCCGCAGCCGGCCGATGAGTTGGGATTGTTCAGCACCTGTCGATGCGGCACACGCATGCCGGCACCGCCACACGATGCAGGGAGCGGGGGACGCGATGGGTGTTGTGTCATGACCTACATCAAGGGCGGTGCGACGATCCCATCTCGATCATGCTGACAAGGGTGGCGCGTGACGCAGAAATGGTCATGATACATGTCTGCGAGGCTAGTCTCAAAGGCTATCAGTCACATTCAAAACACGTTCTAAATACACTCGCGCACATTCAAAACACGAGCTGGCATCCAGACTAAAGCGGAGCGCATCGGGCCACCGTGTTGATCACGCCTCACGCCTCACGCCTCATGCCTCATGCCTCGTGCCTCACGCCTCATGCCTCATGCCTCATGCCTCATGCCTCATGCCTCACGCCTCATGCCTCACGCCTCACGCCTCACGCCTCACGCCTCACGCCTCACGCCTCACGCCTCACGCCTCACGCCTCAATGGGAATGGGCGGCACACATATAGGGTCAGGGGAACCAGCTGCTGCTGCTGTTCCTCTTGCTGTTGTTGTCGCTGTTGCTGTTGCTGTTGCTGTTGCTGTTGCTGCTGCTGTTGCTGCTGCTGCTGCTGCTGCTGCTGCTGCTGCTGCTGCTGCTGCTGCTGCTGCTGCTGCTGCTGCTGCTGCTGCTGCTGCTGCTGCTGCTGCTGCTGCCGCTGCTTCTGCTGCTGCTGCTGCTGCTGATGCTGCTGCTGTTGTTTTTATTGTTGCTGCCGTTGCTGTTGCCGTTGCTGCTGCTGCTGCGGCTTCTGCTGTTGCGGTTGTTGTTTGGTGGCATATGTGGCGTAATGAGCAAGCACTCGTAGCACTCGCTCTGCGTGCGCTGGCTCACCTGAAAGGAGCGCCGGATAAGCTCACTCGAGTAGTCGAGCGTGGACCCCCGGATGAAGGGGAAGGAGACGCTGTCGACCGCCACCACGGCACCGCCCTGCCGGATGATGCTGGCAGACGCGGGCAAAACAACAGGGCAGGCGGCAGCGCCAAACACAACGTTGGCAGCACCAAAAACATCGTGGCAGCACCAAACACAACGACACAACATGGCAGCGCCAAACACAACGTTGGCAGCGCCACGACCCAGCATGCGCACTGGTCCCCAGCACGCGCACTGGTTGGAATACGACAGCTGTCGTTGAAAAATACGTTGGCCAGTCATGACACTATATACGTCGCTGCGTCTCCTTAATAAGGCGCTGGTTGTCTCCTTGATATACTATAAGCTTTGCGTTGTACATGCGTGCGTTGGTTGCGGCAGTCATGACACTGATCAGAGCCTTTGCTCACTTTATCTGCGTTATAGCGAGACTACGGAAGTCTGGGGTGCGCCCGAATAGACTTTGCCACATGAGACTAGGAGGAGGAGGTGCGCCGGCTGGGACTGGTCGTGGTTCGTTCCGCCTGCGCGTTGTAGTAAAACTTAGTCTTTACTAATTCGTGAAAACGAACCTAGTGAATAGTGATGGGGGTAGGGTAGGGGCAGACCTGGCGCCGCGCCAGCGCCAGCGCCAGCGCCGGTACCAACGCAGGTTCGGTGCCAACGCCAGCGCCAGCGCCGCGCCAGCCTGACCGCCCTTGTGGGCTGGCATTCAGGTGGACGAGGCAATGGCAGCAAAGCCTCTTTTGGTGACCAGGGTAGCCGCAGCCTAGGTGGGGACGAGCTGGCATGACTGGGGGGCGCCCCATCGATCGGATGGCGACACTGCAGCGGCCCAACCGGAATCGATAACAAACCGACGAGATGGATGTGAAACGACGCTCCGGATTTGCTGATGAAGTCGGCCAGGAAGGGAATGTGGGGAATAGGCACGAGTCCACTTTTGTGTGGCAGCCACCCAAAGACCCCCTTTAGCACTTGTAATGAGCCCTACAGCGCATGTTGGCTCTATGTAAGCTGTCCTTATTTGTACAGTAAAACAACTGTTGTCTGGTGCAACCCAAGCGTCAGTAGGTTCGCATTTGAGTGGATAGCTACATGCAAGATGCATGCCGCTTTGGCACATCACAGGAGTGCATCACGGGCGTGGCAGAGCACACTCACCCACTGCCAGTGTTGATGTGCTGACAATCGCATCCGCAAGAGGGAGCGCCAATGCGCCAGAAAACGATTCACTCTTTTCTCACACACACAAAAAACGGGGTGCCAGGTCCACGAACACCTAGGGGTGCCTGGATCCCCCTCAAACGACAGGAGTGGGATCCCAGCGCGCGCCATCACTCATTCGTGGGCCATCCCACCTCGTGACCTGTGCGTGCGCCGTCATCACTATGCCGACACCCATGGCCTGCCCACAACCCGCCCGCGTAGGATGGAAACGTTCGCTCTACAACGCCATCACCCGATGTCATGCAGCAGGCCCATGAGGTATCGCCGTAGGGGCAGGGACCACCCTGTGGACAGGGACCACCCGGGCCACCGCCATTCACACACTTCCCTAGTCAAGCATGGACAGAGCAGCGTTGCACTTGTTCATGGCCACCACTCACATGTCATCCGGAGCTGCCGCGCTGTCCAGGCTGATGTTGTACTGGAATCCGGAGCAGCCGCCGGCGTCCACGCTGATGCGCAGGAAAGGGGCGGGGCCACCCCCGCTGCTGCTGTTGCCAGCCCCGCCGCTACCGCCGGTCACCTCAAGGATGCGCTGCACCGGAGACCATCAAACGGGGCCGCGCACGCGCATGTGAAAAGGCGCTTGTGAACAGGGGCACGTGAACAGGCGAAAGTGAGGGCTCATAGTGTAGGCTTTAGGGGTTGGAATTTTCCTGTCAGGGTGTTGACAGTACAGGGTTTTAGCATCATGGTTTATATGCAGGGTTCAGGGGGTTTACGTCCAGGGAGCAGCTCCAACTCCAGGGACAACCATCCCGTGGGCTGCCACCTCACATCCCGTACAAGCGGAGAAAACCAAACCTTGTGAACCACACCTTAGAAAGGGGTGGCCTTGGGCGGTGCTAGACACATGTCATGACAAGCGCCACATGTCCCGGCACACGACACGCCGGCGCCTGGCACACGTCACGACGTCACCATCATCGGTTCACCATACATGGCATGGCAGCAACCCATGGCAACAGGGCAGCCAGGCCAGTGATAGCACAACCGCATGAAAGTGCGCATCACAGGACCGTACAGTGACCCCACGAGACCCTACAGTGACCGTTTGGGGGGGGGGGGCTGCTCGCTGACCGCACGGACTTCTGTCCTTGTAACAATGACAGGGAGCACAGGATTTCCGCCGCCGGCGCCAGCCTTGTCCTGAGCATGTCGCTAGCGGATTCATAAACACTTCCGGACGGATATCCTGGCCGTCCGTTCTCTGGCGCTATATAATTAAATCTACAGGGCACAAGAAGAAGAGGCAAGAGCCTAAAACTAAATATGGCTAAATCCGCACAGCATACCGAAGCACTCCTCTGCTAGCCACGACTGCAAGGAAAAGAGGTGGCACCTGAATTGCCGACTCCGTCAATTTTAGCCCGGTATTCTGCGGTGCTTCAACGTCTTGCTCGGCCGCAACGTTGCTGGCATGCCTACTAGCGAGGTACCGCAGAATCTTGGTGGAATTGTTACAGGCGTGGGACTCGTGCACATGCCCCAATAAAGGGATGGAACGCTGTACTGCATAGGAACGGCAAGAAACGTGCACTTGACGCCTGTGCACCCACGCATCCGTAGAAGACAGATCACTATACGCGTTTGTTAAGACGTTCTGCTCTAGAGACAACCATTTATAAATAGCAGCAATTGTCTCCTTGATAGCAGGATCTCGCCCACTGTATGCAACACGACGCACCGCTAACAATCGGCTCACTGCTCGGGGTATCATTTTCAGCTGCACTTCAAAAGGACCAGGATTTTCTATATCAATATGAGAAGTAATTACATGTTACTTGTGCATGTTTTTCCACCGGAGGTGTGAAGTACTGGCCACGCTCCAATTTCTCCGCAGTTCCTGCGCACAACGGATCAGTCGACGCCATAGTTTTCTGCTCGTTGTGCCACTTTTGGCGCGAGGAGCGAACATCAACTGCTAATCTGTTTGGCAATACGGACGTACGGAGGGGGAACAGATCTGAGACAGCGTGCAAATTTACAACCCTGCAGTCGAGAGAGGGAGCTGGAAATACTGTATTGGTGCATTCCGAAGCCCAAAACTTGCTCAGCACACCGCAACCTGACCTCGATGGGCGATCACAGGGCTCAAAATGGGGCCCTGAAGGCTCCCAAAGGAAGCTCCTGTACTGTACAGTACAGTACTGTTGTTGTTGAGTTGTTGCTCAACTCAACTCACCTGGCCGGCAGCTGTCGCTTCCCGACATGACAGGGAGGAGAACTTATACAGTACAGTACGAGTATAAGACAGTACTGTATGAATATGAGACAGTAATCACAGTATGAAAGCTGCGGACAACAGCAGAAGCACGGTCTGGAGCTGTCACGGTCTGGAACTGTCACGGACACGAGTGCGCGCGCATGGAGCCAAAAGC
Source organism: Mesostigma viride (assembly GCA_009746045.1). NCBI lineage: Eukaryota > Viridiplantae > Streptophyta > Mesostigmatophyceae > Mesostigmatales > Mesostigmataceae > Mesostigma > Mesostigma viride. The sequence continues at coordinate 3,240,772 of RPFO01000130.1, read as the reverse complement.
TTCTCCAACCGCTGCGTGCCCGGACAGTCGGAGCCTGGGCAGAAGAGACGTGTATTTCCGACGTTCTGCACTCCGAACAGGGTGGTTATGTCGAACATTTGAATCTAAATTTTGATTATAAGCACCTGGAACGATCAGTTTACCCATGGCGGATGCCCTGTTGAAGAAGGCAGCGGAATTGGAGGAGGCCCGGCCTGAGGATGCCGTGCAGGCGTACCGTGCTGTCATCTTTGATGGCAAGTCGGACCCAGAGACCTTGAAGGCCAAGGAGCAGGCGATTGCGAGCCTGGGAGAGCTTCTTGCGAAGCAAGGCAAAGCGCAGGAGCTGCGTGCCCTCCTGACGGAGATTCGGCCATACTTCTCCCTCATTCCCAAGGCAAAGACCGCAAAGATCGTGCGCACGATTATCGATCAAATTGCCAAAGTCCCGGGCACGACAAAGCTGCAGGTTGACCTGTGCCGTGAGCAGGTAGAATGGACTCGCAACGAGAAGCGGACGTTCCTGCGGCAGCGTGTCGAGGCCCGCCTCGCGTCGCTGTACCTCAGCACCCGGGAGTACTCCGCCGCACTTCAGCTCATCAGCAATTTGTTGACGGAGGTGAAGCGGCTGGACGACAAATTGCTGCTCGTCGACATCCACCTGCTGGAGAGCCGCGTCCACCACGCGCTGCGCAACCTGCCCAAGGCCAAGGCCGCGCTGACGGCCGCGCGCACGGCCGCGAACGCCGTCTACGTGCCGCCCTCGCTGCAGGGCCAGATCGACATCCAGTCCGGCACGCTCCACGCGGAAGAGAAAGACTACAAGACGGCGTACTCGTACTTCTTCGAGGCCTTTGAGCAGTTCAGTGCGCTGGAGGACCCCCGCGCGGTCGCCTCTCTCAAGTACATGCTGCTCTGCAAGGTGATGCTCAACACGCCCGAGGACGTGAACAGCATTATCAGCACCAAGGCGGGGCTCAAGTATGCGGGGCCCGAGGTGGACGCCATGCGCGCGGTGGCGGCCGCCCACTCGGCGCGGTCCCTGAAGCAGTTCCAGGGCGCGCTGCGTGACCACGAGGGCCAGCTGGGCGCGGACGCGATTATCAACGCGCACCTGTCCACGCTGTACAGCAACCTGCTGGAGCAGAACCTGGTGCGGCTGATCGAGCCCTTCTCGCGCGTGGAGATCGCCCACGTAGCCTCCCTGATCGAGCTGCCCATTCAGGTGGTCGAGTCCAAGCTGTCGCAGATGATCCTGGACAAGAAGCTGTGCGGCACGCTCGACCAAGGCGCCGGCTGCCTGATCGTGTTTGATGAGGCGGAGGTGGACGGCACCTACCCGGCCGCGCTGGAGACGATCAAGAGCATGAGCGACGTGCTGGACGCGCTGTATGCCAAGTCGGCCAAGATCTACGCATAAAGGGGGGGTGACCGGCAAGATGTACTCATGACAAGGGGGTACAGGTATTTTTCGCATGAGGTGTCGCGCCCTCTTGTTGGCTACAGGTCTATGCGTGGGGTGGTGGTGGGGGAATGTGCAAGGCATACCCTTGAGGAGGGTGTGTGTGCGTCAGGGGCTCGGTTGACACTGCCCCCCCCTTTGAGGAGACGCGTGATGGTGGCGTATAGGCTCGCAAGTGCACATGCCCGCAGGAGCTTGCGATGACCTGTACATGGGAGGCATGGTCTGGGTCCCGCTGTAGGAGCTGCACCCAGGCCCTGCCCGCGCGCAAGCTGTCCTGGCCTCCTGTCGCATCGGCGCATGACCTGGTACTGTTGGCCTTCACGCGTGGGGGCATGACCCAGGGGGGGGATGAGGCGGGCAACGGGCTGTGCATGCGTGGTCGTCCCGACAACTCGCACACTGGGTGTGTGCGTGTGTGTGTGTGTGTGTAGGACAGGGGCTGGAGGAGCGGTGATGGAGGAAGGGGGGAAGGAAGAGGGCTGTTAGTCAAGTACCAAGGAGCAGGGGGACATGATCTGTGCGCGCGTTTTCGCAGCGGGGGCCAGCAGGGGGGGGGACAATCGGGGGGAAGGGGGGGGACAAGGTACCCATCGGTGGGGCAACGGGCACGAATTTGGTGGCGTGGTGAGAGCGGCCCAGCGGCCGAGAAGAGATTCTTGGGGGGGGGGGGTCGCCAACGTGCCGTGATCCGGGATGCCGGCCATGGTTGCTGCCACCCGCTACGTCATCGCCTTGATGGTGCCATGCGGGGCACGGTTGGGGGCGGATGCCAGCCGGCTGGTTCTGTCGTTTACAGCAACCAACTGGACGGCACAGGAATGGGCCAAACTATACAGCAGTGGGCAGCGTGCGCAGTATGACGATGGTGTGTGCGGGCAGCGAGGCGCTCGTGCAGGGGAGGTGTGGCGGCCGAGGTTCGCAACACGAGGATAGGAAGGAGGAGAGGCTGGTGAGGAGGACATGCATCCGGTCGCACGCACCTGTGTGGTGTCAGCACTGTCCAATCATGCCGCGTCTGGCTGTTGTCGTGTCCACGCGCTCGCCCTGGTGGTGGCAATCGGGTGGAGCTGGTTGCGTTGTGGGGGGAGCAACCTGGGTCCGCCAGGGCATGGCCTGCCACAGGAGACCCTGGCACAAGGACTGCGGGGCGTTCACCGTGGGAAGGGCAGTCCATGCGCGCATGAGGGATGCAGCAGCGCGCGATGCAACAGCGCGTGGCGGATGCAGCAGCGCGCGATGCAGCAGCGCGTGGCGGATGCAGCAGGAACCCAGCCGGTGCCGGCATGCGCATGCTGGCAGGGCGGTGGCCTGCTTGATCTGACAAGGTGCATGTTCGCGGTATCATTGATAACTCCTTGGCTGCACAGCAGACATCCTGGGGAAGGGTGTCCGGATGCCTGGGGAATGCGGTCCCCAGGCGATGCTGGCGTGCATGGCCGCCGTCCGTTGATCGCAACTGCTGGCTCCTGCTTGTATACGCCAGCCCGTTTTGGGGAAATGGCAATCAGGCCTGCTGCTGTGTGGTCACCATAGCAAAAGCTGCTTAGTTTGGAGGTGGATGGGTGGACCCTGGCAGGAGCCACATGTCGTCGGCGTGGCCATTTCGTGCATACAGGGCGGTATGACAGAGTTTTCCGTGAGCTACCATTGACAGGATATCTTCTGCCCTAGCCAGTGGTGAGAGGTTTGAGGCTTGGGGCTGCCCTAGCCAGTGGTGAGAGGTTTGAGGCTTGGGGCTGCCCTAGCCAGTAGTGAGAGGTTTGAGGTTTGGGGCTGCCCTAGCCAGAGAGACACGGAATCGCGATGAGGCTGCATGCGTCTATTCTAGTCGTCGGTGCTTGCCCTGTATCATGGGCATGCCAGGGTGGTTGCTGCTTGTGTCCATATGCATCGGGGCCACCCGCTGCCTCTTGGGATAGCCCAAGTGAGCATGTGCCGTTCTCCAGGCTGAATGGGTGGCGTATGACAGCTGAGGGCGTCATGCCCTTTGGTCTCGCTTGGCATGGCATTGAGCACGCCATCTGGCAGTTGATGTTGGAGCCTTTCTGAGGATGAGCCGATTGACAGTATGACGTACAGTTGACAAGCTAGGCAATGCAGTGACAACGTATTGAGCTTTGGCTTTTACCTACTGATGTAAATTACCACTTTCCAGCTTGTGAAGTAGGAGAGCCATCCATTTTGCTTGTATCCGAGAGTAATTTCATTGATAAAGAACTACCCACCATGCACCGTGTTTAATTAATAAACTTTATTAACTAATTTACTAACTAAAAAGTTTGCTCTAGAATTGCTCTACTATGTCACATGCCCGGCCCCTTTCAATATGCCCTGTGAACCTGTAGGCAGGCCCCCCACGACTAATTACCAAGCGGAGGAGGTGTTTGATAGATAGCTAGGATCGTTAGACTAGATTAGCCTAGCATAGATTAGACTCCTGCAGCTCAGTCACCACGCACCCCCATTGAATTGAATTGAATTGAATTGTAACATAACTCCGTTGGGAGTATATGTAGCACATAGCCCTTGAGAGGGGGGCATATGGCCTATCATACATCCTAAGCTACTTCCTGCAAGGGTGGGGATGTAAAGGACCCTTGCTCTAGGTGCACCAGGGCACTTGCATCCCCATGATCTTCAAGCTATGCCCAGCGAAGGGGGAGCCTGTCATGGGGGGGAAGATCAGCATAGCTATCCAAAAAGCTAGGGCATGGCGTCTCAGCAGAGAGTTACTCCCTGCATGGGCACTGCATACTACTAATTAAATAAAGCTAGGCATCATCTGGAGAGTGGCTCATCATAGGCACACATGTACATGACTAAAAAGGCTAGGCCTCAGCTGGTATAGTGCCTGTAGTAGGCGGGCATGTACAAGGCCACTGTCTAACTATTCTACACTACTGCTGTATTCCCCTAGGCTGGGGCTGGAGTTGCTGGGGTCGCGGTGGTCGAGGGGGTCGCTTGCCAGGGCTTGTGGCCGACGTAGATGGCCGCCCCCTTCCAGTACACCGGCTGGCCCGCCTTGGTCTGCCGGAGCTGGAGGTAGGTCGGCCATAGCTCCCGTCGCCGTTGTTGCTGTGCCAGGGTCAAGTCGTCGTCCACGGTGAAGTGAGTATTCTCGAGCCGCTTGCGGCGTCTGAGAAACGAAATCTTGTCCGCTGGGCTATCAAAGATGAGAAGAAGCGGAGGCGCCCCTGCCTTACCCCGCGCGCGGGGGAGGCGGTGGGCGGTCAGCTTGATCTCACCAAGAAGGCCCATGCGTGCAAGGATTTTGTTCTCAAACGCACGTGCAGGCTTCTCGGAATTCTCACCTTCTTCCATGTCGAAGTTCTTGAGGATGGCGTTGAGGCTGCGTTTGGCGAGCTCGGCCTCCTCGCGGAGGTCAAGCGTCTGCCGCTGGAGCTGGGCAGCGACGGCGGAGGTGGTGGAGGTGGTGTGTTGCTTAAGCATGTCCGCCCAGGTCGTGATGGGAGGAGCATCGCCGGCCAGGCCAGCCGGGGCTGGCTTGGCGGCAATGTCCTTCACTGCCTGGGCGGTGAGGCCTGCTGTGTTCTGCAAGACCTCGATAGCGATTGCATTATCCTTGAGGCGCTGGTCGATGTCACGGAGCTGGGCGGTGATGGAGTCGGTGGAGGCGGAGGGGGGGGGGGTGGAGGCGAGGAGGGTGGCGGTGGCGGTGGGGATGGTGGGAAGCTCAGCAGCCAGCGTACGTGCCGCCAATTGCCGCCACATCTGCGGCAAGAGGGGTCACGTGCTGCGCGAAAGCCTCCTTGAGGAGGGTGCGGATGGTGGCTTCGGTGGGGAAGGTGGGGGGGGGGCGGTGGGGAAGGTGAGGAAGCCCAGATCGCGGATTCGGAGCGTCCAACAAGGGAGCAGAGGGCGAAGCGTTGAAGCTTGGGGCGACTCATGCGGTGAATGATTGGGAGAGCCTCGGCGGGGTCGACAAGCTGGCCATTACCAGGCCAGCGGCCGCGGTTGTGGGACGTGAGGTACACGCACAGGGCGAGAAGCGAGGCGTGACTGCCGTAAAACAAGTCTTCCATGAACCAACCGGCGTTGCGTTGCCAGAAGCCGGGGCTGTTGATGTCAAAGGAGGTCTCTTCCCAGGGCAGCTCAGCAGAGCGACTGCGCTTAATTAGGCTCAGGCGATGCAGATGGCGAGGCGAGCCCGGGAGGCTGGGCGAGCACCAGTGCACTACTAGTGTCACCGTTGCCATCTGGGCCGGTGGGCGAAGCTGCAGCCGAAGCTGCATGCGGATTTTCATTGCCGAGCGCAGCCGCCAGGCTGCGTTGCGTCGAGAGGCGTTTGCTCATCGTATATTGCGTAATAGCTTTGGAAAATTATATCAGCATGTGCGTCGTAGAAAGACGCATCGATTGTGATATTCACGGCTAAATTCGGTGCTCAAACGTGAAAGTTATGAGCTCCGCCGTCAGCCATGGCTATCTCGTGGCTCGTGGCTCGTCTTCTCAGTGTACGTACATATAGCAACCTTTGTTCTTATCGTGTTGATTTCATCACGACTCTTGTTGAACTCTTGCAGCGTTTACTGGTCAAAGACTATGACCGAGCCATTATGCTCCGTCAAGTCCGATGTTTTTTGCAACGTCACCCACATCTGTTCGGTGCTGCCCCTTGGCACAAGCTCTACAAACAGGTCGTGGACCGGCTGGATCGCATAGTATCTCCGCACATCTGAACCCTGTGATGCCAGATCTCCTTTGCGGCCGTTCCGAGCTTGGCACTGGATTCGTTGTCCACATCGTCGCGTCGCTGCCGCAACACGATGTTTTCTGGCATCCGCGGGCTTTTGGTTCCCGCCGCACATTTGAAAGTGCTGTCCTCCGGCTTTTTGCCTTTGCACCGTGTGCAGTTCTTGGACGTTTGGAATCATGGCATGGCTAACGTGATGACTGACTAGCTAGACCTTTTCAGTGGTTTTCCATTTGCGGGTATTTCCTCGTAAATGGTGGGAGAGCGATCGCAGCAATGGTGCTCACCACTAGACACTCCCGGCCAGTTAGGCTAGAAACACACGCCCTGATCAAGCATGCTGTTTCCGGCCCCACCGTCTAGGTCATCTAGTCGCTCCACACGTAAGCCAGCCATAATTTCAATGCACAAGGATACACATTTCCATCACCATTCATCTTCATCATCCTGAACGACTCGAAAACGCGGAAAAGATAACGGCAGGCTCGAGCTACCATGGTCCGGATTCTCCCGATTTCTGGCCTGCGCTGGTTGTCTCTTTGGTACATATAGCAACCCACCCCCATCAGTCCATGGAATGTGTGCTACATGACCCCCCAACGGAGGTGTTTTTTTTTTTTTTTTTTTTTTTTTTAACGGAGGCATGTTATATTTAAATTTCATTTCGGAGTGCCCCATGGTCCTCTGATAATACCAACACAATGGTGCTCACGACTAGACACTCCCGGCCAGTTAGGCTCGAAACACACGCCCTGATCAAGCAAGCTGTTTCCGGCCCCACCGTCTAGGTCATCTAGTCGCTCTACACGTAAGCCAGCCATAATTTCAATGCACAAGGCTACACATTTCCATCACCATTCATGTTCATCATCCTGAACGACTCGAACACGCGGACAAGATAACGGCAGGCTCGAGCCACGATGTTCCGGATTCTCCCGATTTCTGGCCTGCGCTGGTTGTCTCCTTGATACCAACACATGAGTTCGGTTCCAATCGTCATATTTTTTACAGAAATAATTTACATACATGGGAAAGCACGAAGGGATAAGCCTGGGTTTCCTGTGGCCAGTGAGCGCTAGCTCAAGGGCTACATGGTCAAGGTTTCAGGTACCCATGGTTGTCCGATACCTGTTGCCTGATTGCCGTCAGCACAGAAGACACTACTCCAACGCAGGTAGCCTGACAGATAACACTATGACAGGGCGGGAACCATATTGCACGCATGGAAAATCAATGCGGCTACATCATGCCATCCCCGCAAAAATATGGGGGACTCTCCATCCGCACCAGTTTTCCCCAGCCCTAAAGCTAGCAGTACACGAGCCTGGCATGCATGCCCACACGCGGACCCGGATGGCAGGTCCACGACGTGAGCACCAAGGCGTATCCGAGCTGGGTACTTGACTGAGGCAGCGCCACGTTTGGCACAGATCCCGCACCTCGAGTGCACAGCGGGTTCCCGATAAATAGACCCCAGAGCTTCTTTACTGGCTATGGGGTGCGCCAGTAAGCAGCTCTTCGAACCGTCGCGTCTGCAGGCACCACATGGTGGGGACAGCACATGTTGACAGGTGTCAATACTGCCTGTCCATCACAACACACAAAAGGATAGCAGCCAGACATAAAGCAACGCTCCCCTACTCATTTTCATCCATCCAAACAGCCTTGGAGCAGGGCTAGCTGGAAGACAGGATTGATCGTGGAACACTGTAGTGTCCTCATAACTGCAGGCCTGCCCGGTTGTCTAATGGATACAGAGGTATGTTCATGGATGGGGTGACCCAAGACATGGATACCTGCCATCCTTGGGCGCATGCCGCCAGTTGAAAATGCTCACAACAAGGTTAGGACAGGCTTCCTTCATGGCCCCGTCACTTGGGCAACACGAAGGCGCGACGTGCTGAGTAAAGCAGCATGCTCTTCAAGGCCCTACGAAAGCAAGCTAGACAAACATGCCAGATGATACTACTATACTGATGGTGGTGCTTACGGATATGACATGCTATCAGTCTGCAGACCGTTGCGTATCACATGGCTACAAAGGGTGCCACCCCCTTGCTCGCCCTCATGGCACACCACACATCATTATGACACACGTACATACGACAGTACCAACAACAGCAAGACCATCGCCTCACCTTGTCCTCGTTCATGGTGATGCGCTCCTCCATCATCGCGACCGTCTGCGTCAGCATGTCCAGCTGGCCCACGATGCGCTGTGAGGTGTGTGTGTGGTGGTGGTGGTGGTGGGAGGAGAGGATGCCGTAGGCATGTGTGTGGTGGTGGTGGTGGTGGGAGGAGAGGATGCCGTAGGCATGTGTGTGGTGGTGGTGGTGGTGGGAGGAGAGGATGCCGTAGGCATGTGTGTGGTGGTGGTGGTGGTGGGAGGAGAGGATGCCGTAGGCATGTGTGTGGTGGTGGTGGTGGTGGGAGGAGAGGATGCCGTAGGCATGTGTGTGGTGGTGGTGGTGGTGGGAGGAGAGGATGCCGTAGGCATGTGTGTGGTGGTGGTGGTGGTGGGAGGAGAGGATGCCGTAGGCATGTGTGTGGTGGTGGTGGTGGTGGGAGGCGAGGATGCCGTAGGCATGTGTGTGGTGGTGGTGGTGGTGGGAGGAGAGGATGCCGTAGGCATGTGTGTGGTGGTGGTGGTGGTGGGAGGAGAGGATGCCGTAGGCATGTGTGTGGTGGTGGTGGTGGTGGGAGGAGAGGATGCCGTAGGCACGTGTGTGGTGGTGGTGGTGGTGGGAGGAGAGGATGCCGTAGGCATGTGTGTGGTGGTGGTGGTGGTGGGAGGAGAGGATGCCGTAGGCATGTGTGTGGTGGTGGTGGTGGTGGGAGGAGAGGATGCCGTAGGCATGTGTGTGGTGGTGGTGGTGGTGGTGGGAGGAGAGGATGCCGTAGGCATGTGTGTGGTGGTGGTGGTGGTGGGAGGAGAGGATGCCGTAGGCATGTGTGTGGTGGTGGTGGTGGTGGGAGGAGAGGATGCCGTAGGCATGTGTGTGGTGGTGGTGGTGGTGGGAGGAGAGGATGCCGTAGGCATGTGTGTGGTGGTGGTGGTGGTGGGAGGCGAGGATGCCGTAGGCATGTGTGTGGTGGTGGTGGTGGTGGGAGGCGAGGATGCCGTAGGCATGTGTGTGGTGGTGGTGGTGGTGGGAGGAGAGGATGCCGTAGGCATGTGTGTGGTGGTGGTGGTGGTGGGAGGAGAGGATGCCGTAGGCATGTGTGTGGTGGTGGTGGTGGTGGGAGGAGAGGATGCCGTAGGCATGTGTGTGGTGGTGGTGGTGGTGGGAGGCGAGGATGCCGTAGGCATGTGTGTGGTGGTGGTGGTGGTGGGAGGAGAGGATGCCGTAGGCACGTGTGTGGTGGTGGTGGTGGTGGGAGGAGAGGATGCCGTAGGCATGTGTGTGGTGGTGGTGGTGGTGGTGGGAGGAGAGGATGCCGTAGGCACGTGTGTGGTGGTGGTGGTGGTGGGAGGAGAGGATGCCGTAGGCATGTGTGTGGTGGTGGTGGTGGTGGGAGGAGAGGATGCCGTAGGCATGTGTGTGGTGGTGGTGGTGGTGGGAGGAGAGGATGCCGTAGGCACGTGTGTGGTGGTGGTGGTGGTGGGAGGAGAGGATGCCGTAGGCACGTGTGTGGTGGTGGTGGTGGTGGGAGGAGAGGATGCCGTAGGCATGTGTGTGGTGGTGGTGGTGGTGGGAGGAGAGGATGCCGTAGGCATGTGTGTGGTGGTGGTGGTGGTGGGAGGAGAGGATGCCGTAGGCACGTGTGTGGTGGTGGTGGTGGTGGGAGGAGAGGATGCCGTAGGCACGTGTGTGGTGGTGGTGGTGGTGGGAGGAGAGGATGCCGTAGGCACGTGTGTGGTGGTGGTGGTGGTGGGAGGAGAGGATGCCGTAGGCACGTGTGTGGTGGTGGTGGTGGTGGGAGGAGAGGATGCCGTAGGCATGTGTGTGGTGGTGGTGGTGGTGGGAGGAGAGGATGCCGTAGGCATGTGTGTGGTGGTGGTGGTGGTGGGAGGAGAGGATGCCGTAGGCACGTGTGTGGTGGTGGTGGTGGTGGGAGGAGAGGATGCCGTAGGCACGTGTGTGGTGGTGGTGGTGGTGGGAGGAGAGGATGCCGTAGGCACGTGTGTGGTGGTGGTGGTGGTGGGAGGAGAGGATGCCATAGGCACGTGGAAACAGAAGGTGGGTTCGTCACGGGGAAATGTGGGTGGAAAGGGGGGAGGGGGGGGGGGGGGGGGGGGGGGGTTGCGTCACGTTTTGCGAGAGGAGCTTGCACCAAAGGACTAGCTCAGCCATGATTAATGTAGAGCAGTGCCTGCAATGTAGGTATAGGGCCTGCAAAGCTGTGTTTGCCACGACGGACGCGCCTGAAACACAGAAGAAACTCCTAGATTTCCCTTATACTAACTTACAACATGCAGCATCGCCAGCAATGGATGCCATGCGCCATGTCAAGTTGCCCTACCTGCAGCGTGGATGCCATCGCCCCCCCTCTCCCCTCTACCAACCCACACGCGCGCCCTACCTGCAGCGGGGATGCCATCGCCCCCCCTCTCCCCTCTACCAACCCACACGCGCGCCCTACCTGCAGCGGGCATGCCATCGCCCCCCCTCTCCCCTCTACCAACCCACACGTGCGCCCTACCTGCAGCGTGGATGCCATCGCCTCCATCTCCGCCTGCGTTGTCGCCGGCTCCTCGATGTCCACGTGCGCGTGCGGGTGGCCCGCAATTAACCCGCCGCCGCCGACCGTGTTGCTGCTGATGCCATTGGCGGCAAACTTGCGTGGCTTGGGCTTCGCCTGTAGGTACGCGTCGCCGCCCCTGCCGGCCTGCAAGGCAGGGAAACGCGACGCCGTGGATCATGTGTAACAGTAGACCAGTGAGAGCGGTCGATGTACTTACAGGTGCCGTACCGGTGCCTGGCACCATTAATTAGCACGTACACTAGACCATGGAATCAGGGCTCCATGGTATCGGATCAAGACTCTGAATGTTAGTCAGGGGTCGGGAGGTAGATTGGTCAGGTGAGGTGGGTCGGAGTGGATAAAGGAGCCCCACAGAAAGCCAAGGAGATGTGCCTATAAATGCACTGTGTTGCTAGCTGGCCCTGCCCCACAACATGCGTGAAAGCTAGGCGTGCGTACCTGAGACGCGGATGCTGGCCGGATGCCAGCAGTCGCTGGTGACGTGCCGGCATCGTCTGCGTCCCCATTCTGACAACGCAACACAGCGAAGCGTCATGGGAGGATAGAGGGCAGTGCCACGAGGCAGCGAAAGAGCACTCGGCCATCTGCTTGTCAGATAGTCCAAAAACTTACTTCTTACGTGGCTGCATCGATCATGCTGCATGCGTGATTGCCTGCCCAGGTGACCACAAAGTTCGGGTTTGCCATGGATAAGCAATAAGGAGCACCCCAGAGCCATTTCTAATAAACTCAACAAGGGCACTTCCCTGCAACTGGCATGGTAATATAATAATAGCAGTACAACGGTATGGTTCTACCCACACCTAGGCTCACCAGTGCGGCTGGCATGTGTGAATGGCTCTGCGACGCGCCCCTGGCGGTGATTGCTGGGGCCTCAATCGGGGACCGCAGCGACGCCCCCGCACTGCCAGGACGGCCGGCAAACGGCCCTGGAGACGGTTGTGGGGCACTCCCTGGGGCACCCGCCCCGCCACCGGCTCCCCCGTGGTAGCTCTGGTGCTGGCGGCTGCTGGGTGCACCGCTGTTGTGCCGGTAGACAGAGGAAAGGGTCCAGTTCTCTGCATGCCCACGTGGACACCAGAGAAAATAATAGAACATGTTAGACACTAGGCTTATTAGATGCGATTGTTAGGGCACAGCGGCATCATTGGGAATTTCCATGGAAGCAAGGCTAGTGGCAACCTGATTAGGAAAGAAAGCCTGTTCCAGCGAAATCCTTCGTCAACACTCTCAGCTGTTTATCTTGTTGCCCATCAACCCCAGCTTGACCCAGATCAAAAGTACACAAACAAGTTACGCACCTTGGTGTTGAATAATGGTCACAGCGCGAGGGCATCACATGCATCATGCAGGATGCCAGTTATGAACTAGGCTGGGTCCCGTTGGCCCTTAACTCCGCACTTTGCCTGTCCTGTCCCCGCATATCTCTGCAGCTACTGCAACTAGTGTCATCGTTACGTACCAATGTCCCGATCGAAGTTGGTCTTCCACACCATGACCTGCAGATTGACACAGGGTAATGAATGCAATCAGATAGGAGGAAAGTACGAAGGCGCGTCTTCAGGACGTTAAGGCCAAGACAGATAGAGCATGGGAAGAATAGCCACATACATGCACGCAGGTGCGCATGCACGAAAAGTACCAAACGGGCACAGAAACCACTTATTAGAACTGAAGTGCACATCTCAAGGGCTCAAAATGTCTGCGGACAGTATACCCGGCGACTCCACCTCTTGTGCAGGCCGCTCACGTGGCTAGCAATGCTCACCTGCTCGTCGGCGCCACCTGACGCAAAGTAGTCGCCCGCTGGGGAGAATGCGGCGCAGCTGGTGGCCCCCTCGTGGCCGTGCAGCGTGTAGAACAGGTGGCCCTCCCGCAGGTCCCATACCTGGCGACGCGGAAGGAGGGGTCCGGTACTTGGCAATTTGATTAGCATGAACACGGAAGACAGGTGCCATGCTTGCCTCATCTGCATTCCGTGGAAGACTTAACACCACGTACAACGTGTTCTGGTATCATGGCCGTCTCTGGCCGTCTCGATGAAGCGCACGTCGTTCGAGCTTCGCTAGTAAGAAGTCGTGGCCCTCGCCCACCACACGCCCCACCAAACGTTACCTTTCCACTTCAACCGACCCACACCTAGCCCCCCACTTGCACAAACATAAAAAAATCCCAGCCTTGTCCAAGCCTTGTCTATACTTAGGCATCGCCATCGAGCTCAAACGGCCAAGGAGCTGACCAGACTTGTCACCTCCTCCCCACGACCCTGCCGATTTACTAGGTTTAAATTTCAAAAGAACAGGAAATTCCATTCGTGCACGAGAAATTCTAAGTTCCAGCACAGAAGGTGATAGAAGCAACCTTGGATGTGGGGATGGTGTTTATACCGTATGCAAAGCCAGACAAACGAACGACGAGCAAGCAAGGCCTGCCGCATGACACTAGCAAAGAACTTCCCCCACCTTGAGCGTGGTGTCATTGGAGGAGGAGATGAGGAAGTCTCCCGACGGGTGGAAGGAGACCGAGTTGACCGACCCCGCGTGCGCGTTGTAGTGCTGCACCAGCGAGTGCGACCGCGCGTCCCACAGCTGGCGCTCGCAACGAGGGAGGACATTCACCCGAGGGAACGCGGGCCGACGGTGGCATGTGGCGATGGGGTTAGGTGGAGCGGTTGTGTGCACGGCCAGGCATACTCACACGAAGGTGATACGGGAGTGGGGGGCACACAAAAGCTTGCTCTGAAATACCCAAAAATATAGATAAATGAAGGTTCGTGGGAAGGCAGTTGATAAGGAGCATGCCCTGCTAGTTGGCTACACCTATTTCGGAGTAATGTCCTGTCCTATCATGCCGGGATGACATACGTAGGCCCTGCGCAAGCATGCCGGTGGCATACCTTGATGGTGTGGTCCGCCGACGCTGAAGCGATGCAGTTGCCGTCCGGGTGGAACTTGACCGAGTTGACCATGCTGCTCCCACCCACAACCAAGGATGCCAACACACGCATAAAGGCAGACACAGAAGCCGTGGGTATGGGTGTATGCACCAAGTCCGATTGGGGACGGGGCTGTCACTGCCTGATGCATGCGTAGTCACAGCAGCTGCCAAAGCTTTACTTGTAGCTACACATTGCTGCAAGGTACCGACCCAGCTCATTACCCCCATACCTTCTACATAATCCGACGATGGAAAAATGGCCCCCGAAAGCCTTCAAGCAAGGCCATCCCCGACAACACAGAAAACACATGCATACATGAGAAACAGGCAAGGCTTGCAACATCCAGGTTGCCACTTCACCCCCCGCAATCAGCGTCCCATTCACCATGTCTGCAAGGCACACGAGGGATTGCGTGTATCATATGCTGACTACGGCAGCATGCTCCATCCATGCACGCAGCGCACTGGGCACAAGGATCAAAGTGCGCAGCTGCCAAGCGATGACAGAGGTTCTAGCCAGGTGGGCATGTCCGCTGTCTCCAGGCCTCATCGCCGGACTCTCACCTGTGGTGGTCGTCGAACGTGTGCAGGCAGCGGTGGGTGTGGATGTCCCACAGCTTCACCGTCTTGTCATCCGAGCAGGAGACCGCCAGCCTGGCAGCGCGGGTGCAGGTGGGAGCACCAGTGAGGAGTGGGTGCATGCGCGAGGAGGGGCGGGTAGGGAAGGCGATTTTTGGGGGGCATGAATCATCAACAGCCCACCCATGGGAGGAGGAAATGGCAGCCAGGTGCACAAGGTGAGCACAAGAGCCACATGGGCTTGGTGCAACTTGATTCTCAACCTATTCACTGCCTGCCCTGGCCAAACTTTAAACTTGCATCAACATATAACGTTGATACATATGTTTTTCTGATGGCAGGAAAAAGGGAGCATGCCTGACACAAAGCTGACAAGCACAGGCAAGTAATTTGTTCTCTGCCTGAAGTCAAGTGAAGGAAACAGGCCTGAAAACAATAATCAGCTAGAAAAGGACCCAAACCTCAGGAAAGCTATGTATAAGTTGGGCCTACCTGCCATCAGGGCTGAACTCGCACGAGCGCACCCAGTTCATGTGGCCGGTGAGCGTGAACTGGAACTTTTGGCCCGGGAGCGACCACACCTGGTGGCAACCATTCACGGCAGGACCGCGTGGCACCGCAGTACGCAATAGGCATAGGCACAACGGTGAGCAGGGGTGATGAACGAACCAAGGGGGGGTGCAGGGTTGGGTTGCTTGCAGGCCTGACAGTGGCATGACATTACCACATGAGTAGAGTGATGCACACAGGCCATGCAGATGTATGGGATGTGCCCTGGTGGCCGTGTTCACTACTAGTAGAACATTGGGGCCACCATGCGATTATGATGATTATTATTGTCCTTGTGGTGGCACTGTACCTTCATTCACATTTCACTCTAGCACGAATGAAGGTTGAGAACACCTTGGTGGTAACTGTGCTGTTGGTGTAGGTAAACTTGCCATTATACTTGTAACATCAGTGGTAATAGTGGTTGGGGAGCTGCAGCTGCTGCATCCTTGTGGCTGGCGGCACCATGCGGATACAGAGGGAGCTGAAACGCATGCCGTTTCAGCCACCGTAGTTGCTAGACGACATGCTGCATCAATGACAGCATTGAGAAAGAAACAACAGGGACAACCGTGCTAAAAAGGATCGCATCCAACCATCTACGACGTTTTCCTAATGCACCCAAATCATGCACCAACTGGTCTTATCTGCGTCCTGCTGGCTGCAGGTAATGCTGGCTGCACGCCAGTCCGGCCCCGCAAGCAACACCCGCCGCGCCCACCTTGAGCGTCTTGTCGTCGGCGCCCGTGATGAGGAAGCGACCGTCGTGGGAGAAGTTGACGCTGCGCACGGTGCCCGTGTGCGCGCGGATGACCGTTGACTTGCCCTCGCTGCACGCGTGTGTGCGTGCGTGCGTGCGTGCGTGCGTATGTGTGTGTGTGTGTGTGTGTGCGTGTGTGTGCGTGTGTGTGTGTGCGTGTGTGTGTGTGCGTGTGTGTGTGCGCGCGCGCGCGCGCGTGTGTGTGTGTGTGTGTGTGTGTGTGTGTGTGTGTGTGTGTGTGTGTGTGTGTGTGTGTGTGTGTGTGTGTGTGTGCGCGTGTGCGTGAGTGTGTGTGCGTGTGTGTGCGTGTGTGTGCGTGTGTGTGCGTGTGTGTGTGTGTGTGCGTGTGTGTGTGTGTGTGTGTGTGCGTGTGTGCGTGGTTGGTTGGTTGGTCGGTTGGTTGGGTGGGTGGGTGGGTGGGTGGCTGGGCGTGTGTGGTGTGTGGTGTGTGGGTGTGGGGCGTGTGTGTGAGTGTATGGACAATGCCAGGGGGGTAGCACGCATGAGCATGCAACAAATGTCCGCATGCCATGGGATGTGTTGTGGCACATACATGTACATGCATGAACAGGCAACATCACGACCTATCATGACCGTGGCCATGCGACACCCTGTCTGCCCTGTCATGTGCCCATGACTTACGCAGTTATTCTGCAACCGGAACTGCTGAGTGTACATGTTCTTAAGTGAAGCGCATACCCTGCAAGTAGTGCAGGTTGCTCAAAGGTTGCGAACGGGCTATATCGGCCACCGCATCATTCAACTCCAGGATGAACCAAGACTGTTCCCTGGTCGAGCTAGTCAGCTGGTGCTGCCTGCGATAATGGTGAAAATCATAGAACAACAGCCTCGAATAACATAAGTTTTCCGTATGAAGCCCCAACAAGTAGTCATCTTGGCTCATATGGAAATCCAAACTTGCATGCATGTAATCAGGCAGTAAACAGCACGGGGTGTTTGGCCTGCCGAGATGTGGATGAGGAGGGCCAATACCATACTAGTCGTATCTATGCTACTCGCCCCCCTTGATATCAAACGCTCCCAACTCCCCATGTCAAGCGCGCAGCCCTGGCCCTAGATATGGACCTCAAGCCCATAGCCCTGCCACTACCCATGCAGTTGTCTAGGTTGGCCACCAACGTGCATGAGGCTTACTAACTGCAGTACTGCCTGTCGCTGTCTAGACTGCTGCCGCCTCACATTCCTGCCCCGTCCTTCCACCCGGTGCCTGCCGTGCATCTCTGCGCTACCCCCGCGCGCGATGACTCACACGGTGGGCAGCCACAATCGCACGGTCCTGTCCTTGGACCCTGACGCAAACAGGCCCCCTGTGGGTGAGAAGGCCACCGAGTAGACGGCCGCCTACACAGGGGGGGTAGGTGATGGGTGACAGGTGACAGGTGGCAGAGGATGGGTGCTAGGGGATTATGATTGACACGCAGTGCACGCGCCAAGGATGAGGTTAACCAGGGAGAGCAATGAACCGCTTGCTAGGCAGGAACAAGCAACATGACAGTAGAAGGGTGTGGTTGTATCCTTAGGGAAGCCACCCAGAGCGCGTGGTTACAATATACAGGCGCCATACAGGATTAAGTACCTGTTGTGGAGATGCTTATAACGGGGAGACAGAACTCATCATGAATATGCTGCAGGCAACTGTATAATTGAGGTGCCTAATGGGTGTTCACATGAGCAAGGCTGACAGACAATGCACGTCAAGAATCAAGGTATTGCCAACGCTCTGTCGCATTGCTGCTTACACACTAAACAAAGCGCATTCGCGCCCAAATGCTTCCAAACGTGCGCAAAGGCGGCATTATTTCCTCCAAGATAGCCAATTACCGATAATCAGGTGGGCTGATAATAGCATGCACTTTCAGATACGCGCAGGTTCGTTGGAGATCATGCAGCAAGCATATCGTATAAATACCCATTTGAATGGCAACCCAATCAAATACAGCACGTTGGGTGCCTTCACAGTTTCCGAAGATAATGAGGGAGAAGGTGGAGCACCGGGGGGGAGCGGAAGGCAGGGAGGGCGATAATCGGTGTGACTTGATGTAATTCCGATTAAAGGTTGACCTCGTGTAAAATCCTAGATCTTCCTTGAAGGCTAGAAGCCACCAACGCAGACTTCGGTTATCTGCCCAAGCTCTCGGAACAGCAGTATCTTCTTTAGTATGTTGCCGAGCAGTATGTTGCCTTTTATGCTATCGCTATTATCGCATGCGCCCTCTTGCTGCGAATTTTGACACAGGGCAAACCCAATCGTCCAAGCAGCTACGAGTATCTGCCCTCTGCCAGGGCACCCATAATGGCTACAGCAAGGGGGGCATATCACACACTAGAGCGAAGAAATAACATTATGAAAAAGGATTACCTTATGCCCGGAGAACCGGAAAGCCCGCAATTGTGGCTTGAAGTTCCACACCATGATGCAGGAGTCGAGAGAACTAGAGATAAGCTGTTTCATGTCTGGGTTGAAGACCACGGCTGTGACGGCATCCTTGTGTCCCCGAAAAGACCTTTCCAAAGTTGGATCAACATCCTGCATTGTGACGACGGTGAGCGGCATCGCGGAGGGCGCGCAAAAGGTGACTAATAATTGAAGCCCCCACGAGATGGACTCAACCGTCTTAAGCAAGTGAAGAACCAACGTACTACTTCCATAATCATAAAGAAAAGGTGACATACCGTTCCTGCCATTTTCCTCCCCCTGATAACTCGGTCTACAAAGCACGTTTAACGCAAGTACGCCAATACAAGGTTTTCAATTGCATCAGAAACCTGTTCGATTCCAGCCTACGACTATATGCCTGCGTGGCGTCCGTAATACGCTACAGGTGATAACAGCGTCAAAACTCGGTCTAAATAGCATGATTTTTCCTCCATTGTCCATCAACATCCCTTTCAAAACTTTTACCGATATACTGTATTAAGGGTTGTTTTAGCATGGTGGCCTGCTGGCTGCTGCTCGGCCACTTCGTAGACCTTTTTGAGCGGGACAGCGCATGCATGGAAGCGGTTTGAAAAGTTTGAATGCGCGCACAAAAATGCTCAAGTCGTGACTGGCAACGGGGTTTACAGAATCACAATACTCCGCGCCGCGCCGAGTATTCCGTTCTCCCTGATACCAAGAAAAACTACCTGCCAATTGATGACACGATCCTCACGTACCGTGGTAATACGACACGACGGCATGCTACGACACGACGGCGAAAACCGGAAAACCCACCGTTTGGCGGTCAGATCCTGTCAGAATGGATTTTCATAGCGGGCTGGGAAACCATCAAACGCTGTCGCGTCGGCATCGTGGGACGTGGCAGCAATGCCTAATTTGTGACGGACATCATCGTTATAAATATTGATTTTACCGCATGGCTTGCCCTGCATGGAACGTCTCATGCGTCGCATAAATATAACAGGGCCCAATGCCTTTTACGGGGCACAATACGTCTTGGGTGCTGTTCCAGCCCGCGCCGTGCTGGCAATAGAGTAGAACTAGGTGCACCGTCAGTAAGGCTTTCTTTACTCGCAGATAGGCTGGTTCCAGATTACGGAATCCGATCTAGTTTAACAATATAATTGATCGGTCCGTCTAATTGAACAGTGGTCAATGGCAGCAGTGCCGTTGGTAAGATAACAGTTAATTGCCTGACACGGCCAGCCACTTTTGTCAGCTCGTGATTTTTTGTCATGAAATGCCTTTTGTCGATCATGGAGTGCTCAGCGGCGTAGACCGTTGGGAGAAACGCAACAAACGTGCAGTCTGACTGGCAGCCAGCTTCATAGCTCACTCGTGGCCGGAAAGCAGCGATAGAATGCCGCTACTCGACGCTGGCCGTGTACAAAAGGAGCTGAAAGAGCTTGCCACGGACAAGGACAAGTCGGGGGTTTCGGTCGTTGTAGGGAGTGACATCACACGAATGACTGGCTACATTGAAGGCCCCCGGGATACACCCTACGAGGGTGGGCTCTTCGAAGTAGACATCAAGCTCACGGACTCGTATCCTTACGAAGCGCCCAAGGTCCAGTTCGTCACCAAGGTGTGGCACCCGAACGTGTCGAGCCAGAATGGCGCCATCTGCCTGGACATCCTGAAGGACCAGTGGTCGCCCGCGCAGACCATCAAGAGCGTGCTGCTGTCCCTGCAGGCGTTCCTGGCCAGCCCCGAGCCCAGCGACCCGCAGGACGCCGTGGTCGCCCGACAGGTTTGTTGCTGGTGCTAGTGGGTACTGACAGCAGGCACAGTACTGTGGGATGTGTCCTAGCATTGTGTGCAGCTGGCATAATCGCGCTGGCATCTTGTGCAGCCAGCGTCAGCTGTTCGTTGACCTCCCATATACTATTCTGGGTGATCACGATGCATGCGAATACCTGCTGGGTATCCCCATGCAATACCTGCTGGGGGGTTGATACCTGGGGGGAAACACCCCATGCACCGCATCCCACGCTTGATCGCAAATGGCGCCTTTCATGGATGGCGTAGTTGCCAATGACGCCTTGGATTGATGGCTTGGTCCCAGTTGCCGCATCCTTTCTGTACACGTCCGCGCTCCCGTTGACATGCCCGGTCATGCTTCATCAATCATGCGGGGCACAACGCTCGGCACGTGGTCCCAGTCCACTGTGTGCCCCTTTGTTTGTGCATGCCACTATGTGTCGCAAGCTCCTGCCTTATCATGTCCACCGCCCGCCCCCCCCCCCTTCTGTGATCCCACCCCACACTCATGCCTGAAGGCTTATGATCGCTCGCGGAGGCTCCCCTGCCCCTGCGCATTTCTCCCCCGCCACACGTGGTTGGTTGCTCCGGCTGTCTCACTCCCCCTCTCTTCCTCCTGCGGCACGCCCCCCCTCTCTCCCTCCTGCTTCACGCTCCCCCTCTCCCTCCTGCGGCACGCCCCCCCTCTCTCCCTCCTGCGGCACGCCCCCCCTCTCTCCCTCCTGCGGCACGCCCCCCTCTCTCCCTCCTGCGGCACGCCCCCCTCTCTCCCTCCTGCGGCACGCCCCCCCTCTCTCCCTCCTGCGGCACGCTCCCCCTCTCTTCCTCCTGCGGCACGCTCCCCCTCTCTCCCTCCTGCGGCACGCCCCCCTCTCTCCCTCCTGCGGCACGCCCCCCTCTCTCCCTCCTGGGGCACGCGCCCCCTCTCTCCCTCCTGCGGCACGCGCCCCTCTCTCCCTCCTGCGGCACGCTCCCCCTCTCTCCCTCCTGCGGCACGCTCCCCCTCTCTCCCTCCTGCGGCACGCCCCCTTCTCTCTCTCCTGCGGCACGCGCCCCCTCTCTCCCTCCTGCGGCACGCCCCCCCTCTCCCCTCCTGCTGCACGCTCCCCCTCTCTCCCTCCTGCGGCACGCCCCCCTCTCTCCCACCTGCGGCACGCCCCCCCTCTCCCCTCCTGCGGCACGCCCCCCTCTCCCCCTCCTGCGGCACGCCCCCCCTCTCTCCCTCCTGCGGCACGCCCCCCTCTCTCCCTCCTGCGGCACGCCCCCTCTCTCCCTCCTGCGGCTCGCCCCCCTCTCTCCCTCCTGCAGCACGCCCCCCTATCCCCCTCCTGCGGCACGCCCCCCTCTCTCCCTCCTGCGGCACGCTCCCCTCTCCCCCTCCTGCGGCACGCCCCCCATCTCTCCCTCCTGCGGCACGCCCCCCTCTCCCCCTCCTGCGGCACGCCCCCCTCTCTCCCTCTCCCTCCTGCGGCACGCTCCCCCTCTCTCCCTCCTGCGGCACGCCCCCCTCTCTCCCTCCTGCGGCACGCCCCCCTCTCCCCCTCCTGCGGCACGCCCCCCCTCTCTCCCTACTGCGGCACGCCCCCCCTCTCTCCCACCTGCGGCACGCCCCCCTCTCCCCTCCTGCGGCACGCCCCCCTCTCCCCTCCTGCGGCACGCCCCCCTCTCTTCCTCCTGCGGCACGCTCCCCCTCTCTCCCTCCTGCGGCACGCCCCCCTCTCTTCCTCCTGCGGCACGCTCCCCCTCTCTCCCTCCTGCGGCACGCCCCCCTCTCTCCCTCCTGCGGCACGCTCCCCCTCTCCCCTCCTGCGGCACGCCCCCCATCTCTCCCTCCTGCGGCACGCCCCCCCTCTCCCCCTCCTGCGGCACGCCCCCCTCTCTCCCTCTCCCTCCTGCGGCACGCTCCCCCTCTCTCCCTCCTGCGGCACGCCCCCCTCTCTCCCTCCTGCGGCACGCCCCCCTCTCCCCCTCCTGCGGCACGCCCCCCTCTCTCCCTCCTGCGGCACGCCCCCCCTCTCTCCCTCCTGCGGCACGCCCCCCTCTCTCCCTCCTGCGGCACGCCCCCCCTCTCTCCCTCCTGCGGCACGCTCCCCCTCTCTTCCTCCTGCGGCACGCTCCCCCTCTCTCCCTCCTGCGGCACGCCCCCCTCTCTCCCTCCTGCTTCACGCTCCCCCTCTCCCTCCTGGGGCACGCGCCCCCTCTCTCCCTCCTGCGGCACGCGCCCCCTCTCTCCCTCCTGCGGCACGCTCCCCCTCTCTCCCTCCTGCGGCACGCTCCCCCTCTCTCCCTCCTGCGGCACGCTCCCCCTCTCTCCCTCCTGCGGCACGCCCCCCCTCTCTCCCTCCTGCGGCACGCTCTCCTCTCCCCCTCCTGCGGCACGCTCCCCCTCTCTCCCTCCTGCGGCACGCCCCCCTCTCTCCCACCTGCGGCACGCCCCCCTCTCCCCCTCCTGCGGCACGCCCCCCTCTCCCCCTCCTGCGGCACGCCCCCCCTCTCTCCCTCCTGCGGCACGCCCCCCTCTCTCCCTCCTGCGGCACGCCCCCCTCTCTCCCTCCTGCGGCTCGCCCCCCTCTCTCCCTCCTGCAGCACGCCCCCCTATCCCCCTCCTGCGGCACGCCCCCTCTCTCCCTCCTGCGGCACGCTCCCCTCTCCCCCTCCTGCGGCACGCCCCCCATCTCTCCCTCCTGCGGCACGCCCCCCTCTCCCCCTCCTGCGGCACGCCCCCCCTCTCTCCCTCTCCCTCCTGCGGCACGCTCCCCCTCTCTCCCTCCTGCGGCACGCCCCCCCTCTCTCCCTCCTGCGGCACGCCCCCCCTCTCCCCCTCCTGCGGCACGCCCCCCCTCTCTCCCTACTGCGGCACGCCCCCCCCCTCTCCCCCTCCAGCAGCACGCCCCCCCGCTCTCCTGCCTGCAGCACGCTCCTCCTCTCTCCCTCCTGCGGCACGCCCCCCCTCTACCCCTCCTGTGGCACGCCCCCCTCTCTCCCTCCTGCAGCACGCTCCCCCTCTCTCCCTCCAGCGGCACGCTCCCCCTCTCTCCCTCCTGCGGCACGCTCTCCTCTCCCCTCCTGCGGCACGCTCTCCTCTCTCCTCCTGCGGCACGCCCCCCCTCTCCCGCTCCTGCGGCACGCCCCCCCTCTCTCCCTCCTGCGGCACGCCCCCCTCTACCCCTCCTGTGGCATGCTCCCCTCTCCCCCTCCTGCGGCACGCCCCCCCTCTCTCCCTCCTGCGGCACGCCCCCCCTCTCTCCCTCCTGCGGCACACGCCCCCTCTCCCCCTCCTGCGGCACGCTCCCCCTCTCCCCCTCGTGCGGCACGCTCTCCTCTCTCCCTCCTGCGGCATCGCTTTCTCTATGGCCCGCCACGCACGCCCCCGCATCAAGAATATGCCATGCCTCTACTGCCTGCCGTAGTCCTGGCCCCAGTACTGCATGTTGCCGGGTCCCACGACCCACCCATTCGCCTGGCTCCATATCGCCTGGCCTCACGGCCCACCCATTTCCCCTGGTCCCACTCCCCCCCCCTGCAGTTCATCAACGACCACGCCACGTTTGTCAAGACGGCGCGCCACTGGACTGAAAGCTTTGCGAGCCGCTCCAAGCTGGACCTGTCGTCCAAGGTGGGGCGCTTGTCATGGGGTCGTGTCCTTGGGGTGTCTGCTCCTGTCATGTCGTGCTGTTGCAGTGCGCGCTGCGCCAAGCTGCATCCCCAACAAGGCAAAGGTTTGTTTCAAAAGACCTTTCAAGGAATGGATCGTGAGCGCGCATCGTGTGGATACCCTCTATGGGCAGCTGGACATTATTAACGTAGCATGGATTCACAGCTGTGGCCATTATTGACATTTACCAGCGTATGTGAGGTCTTTTCTTCCGGACCTGAATGGCTGGTTGTTGCTGCCATTACGCCGTTCTGTTGCGTACAGGTGAAGGCGCTGACGGACATGGGCTTTGACGAGAGCCGCGCGATGGCCGCGCTGGTCAAGTTCAAGGGGGACGAGAACCAGGCGCTGGAGTCCCTGCTGGGATGAGCCACCGCCACCCCTCAGCAGTATCAGGGAGGCGCTTCTCTGCCGCCAGCCTGCTTGACGACTGACCAGGGAAGCGTACTGGTTGTACCGCCGTGTTAAACACGTTCTGCAAGGCAAACTTCAGCTCAATGAGACAGCCAAAGATAACGGCAGGCTCGAGCCACCATGGTCCGGATTCTTCCAGATTTCTGGCCTGCGCTGGTTGTCTCTTTGATATCCTCAGTGCACCGGGAGTGCTGCGCTCCTTTCAGCTTGTATGGGTGCTCCTTGCCTGTGCGGAGAACGTTTAGCCGTATACAAGTCGAGCTGTCTACTAGGGAAGCTGTTTACCATACAGCCACGTACGACTTTGGGTGTATAAGGATCCAGAGCCTCACTAGATTTGCCCTAGCTGCTCTCGGCAAACGGTAGTTGATGGTGCCCTACCTACGGTATGTGTATTGCAAGCTGGGTATCTGTGACTACGTACAGCCGCATGTTTGTGCTCTTCCAATTGATCGTATTCAAGCGTTCAGTTAACAAAGCCCTTCGATTCTCTTTGCTGCTGGCAAAGATTTCCCATTGAAAATTCATTGATTTGATCACCTTCGTCATTATTCTTGCGAATTTTAGAGGATCGGCGTCAATCGAGAGGAGAAACCGGATCATGGTAGCTCATGATATATGCATAATCATTTTGATTGACAGGGTGATCCCTGCATGGGTTTGGAGTCACACAATGATTACGTACAGTATTTGTCTGCATTAGAGTAAAGGCGCAAAGACCACGAATTTAAGCCGTGTTGTCTGTAGGAGGACCCGCATGGGTTGATGACGACACAAACAAACGATCGAGAGCTAGCTGGCTGGCCGGATCAAAGGGGGCCATTAATTATGTAGCACGGTGACCAGCAAAAGGCATCGAAAAGGGAAAATTAATAGAAAGACATAAATGAATTAATTAGTTGATTAGAGGTCATAATGAATTAATTAGTTGATTATAACCACGCGCCCCCATTGGGGAGTCACGGAGCATGCACAGAAGTCTTTTTTATCCCTGTGTGTGCATGCAGCAGGAAGGGGTGCAGTGCCCCCTCCTTCCCTCATGCCACTGGCATGAGCATGCCACAGGTGCAATCGTAATCATTGAGGACATGGCTGGAACAGAATGATTGGGCATGCTTATGTCAAGGAGACCACCAGCGCAGGCCAGAAATCGGGAGAATCCGGAGGTCCCACGGTAGCTCGAGCCTGCCGCTATCTTGCCCGCGTTTTCGAGTCGTTCAGGATGATGAATATGAATGGAGATGGAAATGTGTAGCCTTGTGCATGGAAATTATGGCTGGCTTACGTGTAGAGCGACTAGATGACCTAGACGGTGGGGCCGGAAACAGCTTGCTTGATCAGGGCGTGTGTTTAGAGCCTAATTAACTGGCCGGCAGTGTCTAGTGGTGAGCACCATTGCTGCGATTGCTCTCCCACCATTTACATTGAAATACCCGCAAATGGAAAACCACTGAAAATGCTTATGTAGCTAATGTTGGATTTTGGGAACGTGGTATACCTATCTTGAGTTTAGGAATATCTAGGGTTGCGATTGATTGAGACAACAAACTTTGGGATTACTATATTTTTATACGAGGATTGACCTGCACGCGCATCATAATTAAGGCCTTGTGTTCGTGCCGTTCCTCTCAGACAACTTCTTAGTCCTCACATGCACGACGTTAGGCTGCACCATCCTTCCGGCCAGGAATCGTTGTACGTCTTTTACATAGCCTAAGAGTACAAATCATACATATAGAAAGATGGATGTGGAGATGGATGTGTCAGCACTGGTTGTCTCATTGATATATTAGTAAGTTCAGTAAGACAAGGTCAAGGCATGCAAGCTTTCGATCAGGACGACATCTTATGTTGCAGTGTCCATGCAAGTAAAAACATAAACGGGTTTGTTCTACGTCACTTAGCCTACACCTTCGATCATAACATTGGGAGTTTTCCACGTCCTTGAACACATGTGCTCTGTGTGTGTGTGTGGCAAATATGACGATAAGAACGCCTCATTTGCTATCCATGTACGTGCACAGTAATGAGTGCGTGCAGTATCGACCTGCTCACCTAAGTAGCAAGTACCATAAAACGTGGGGGTGGCAGTATGAAGGCCACCGCCACACGCAGGCCGCCTCCTCATCAGTGCATGTCAACGGGTATCCATAAGTTCTTCAGATTCCAAAAGCATCTTGATGTTTTCGTGCACCCTGTTTAGAATCTGGTCATCCCTCAGGAAGTCTTCTACGTCTGCGAGGGTCAAACACAAGACAGGCAGCAAGGGCTGTATGGATCCTTGAACACACAACAACCGAGCTACTAGGAAAAATACTAGGGGCCATGCTGTGGATGTTCAGCAAAGTCTCCAGGATATAAAGACTGACATGGTCAAGGCCTTCTGCCAGTGCTACAGTTAGCATGTACGACGTGCAAGATTGGGACCCTAAAAACGACTCCACATGTTTAAGGCGTCACACTCAAACTTTGCCAGACATATCTGCAAGCAGGATGTTCGTGAATGCCCGCATCCAAACACAAAATCCTTATGCAAGGCAATCATCATCACTACATCCCCATGCCAGGTCCCTATGCCAGGTTATGCCTGGGTGGCATAGCTTGCAGCATGGCCAGGCGCACCCATACATTTGCACTCTACAAGAACGGGAAAACCGCAACCCCCATTGTCATGCTACACCAACCGCAGCCGCAGCCATCAGCTGTCATGTAACATGCTAAATCGCTAGCATCATTTGCGCAAATCCCCCTGAGGCGAGCCTTATGTCAAAGCAAAGAAGGATGGCCCGTGCCGCCCAACTGATGCTGACCCGTAGGGCCAGCAATGGTGCTCCGCGACATGACAGCAGCGTCGGGCACCCCTGCCTGGCACCTTCTGGGCGCCTGACCCTTGCATTCAACACTACCAAGTGACATGGGTTATCCTTCGGATAACAACGCCAATCCTCACGGCCGCTGTTCGTTTTTCGGACTACGATGTGCACGAAACCCTATCAGTGAAATGCTGGTAGCAATTCCATCCGTGGAGAGCTAGTAACAAAAGTAGCAGTGAGTAACATTGAAATGGTGCGTGACGGACGGCAGCATCCATGTCATGGGACACCGTTTGCCAGCCATTCCCGAGCGGATACCCCACCTAGGGTGTGTGTAGTGGGGTTTAGGGTTTTATAAGCTTGAGGTTTGGCGTTCAGCTGCTCACCCATCCCAAACAGGTCCTCCAACTAGGGCGCATTTAGGATATAGGGCTGTGGGTTTAAGGTTCCAAGGTTTGATTACTCACCCATCCCAAACGGGTCCTCCAACTTTTTGGCGATGTCCACCAGCCCGAAGTATGCCACCGCGAGCAGGACCTCCAGCTGCGATGTGGAGATACATACGTGCAAAAACAAAAGATAAACATATGCAAGGTAAAGATAGACACGCGCAAGATATAAATACACGTGCAGCGTGAGGAAGAACTGACATGAACCAGCAAGGGGGGGTGGAGGTCAGGTTACAAGAACAAAAGGCCGCACCTGCTCCCCCGACGTGTTACCGCGGACATAGAAAAGAAATGCTGATATAAGAACGGTGTGGGGGGGGCAATGCTTCCCCCGAGAACCAGTGTCATATGCCTTTTTATTCTCCCTAAAGCCGCCATCTCGAATCAGAAACCTACAGTCAGATAACAGGGCCATGACGGCCTGCGATCCACATAATAGTACCCAAACAGGTTCCTGTTGCCTATGCCAGCAAACAGCAGCCATGACAACAGTGACAGCAAACAGCAGCCATGACAACAATGAGAAAATCATCCGGGGCATGCAAGAAGTGACCGCGCCTGGCCGCAACTTGTGGAAAGGTCCGACTAGGTCTTCTCACTCAAGGTGCTAGCTCGATCAGCAGGTAATGAATTCAGGAATACAGCAACCAGGGTGGTGGCTCCAGTGGTGGTTACCAGTGATGCCACAGTGACCGCTACAGTGACCACGCACGCACCGGCACCGTATACCATCCCATGAGGGGCACAAGTGCGGCCGGGAAGGTGAAGACGAGCAGCTGGATGAGCAGGTTGGCCATGTTCGCGTACGAACGGGGGAAGGGGGTCGACGAGATGCGGAAGCAGGCTGCGGTGGGGGAGGGGCGCGTCCATGTACAGTTGACAAACAGGGGGCATGCAGAGGGGGGGGTTGTACCGTTGGATGCACAGACAGGCAGGGGCAAGGGGCAGGCGGCGCACGCAGGAAGGCAGCGCACATCGGGGCACCGCTCATCCAGGCAGAAGGTGCGTCGAAGGGAAGCCGCGTGGGGCCTGGTGAAGGCGTGCACCAGCACCAGCGGGGGTATGGGCAGAAGCAGAGGATGGCACCAGCACCAGCGGGGGTATGGGCAGAAGGATCGTCGAAGGGAAGCAGGGTGGGGCCTGGTGAAGGCATGCACCAGCACCAGCGGGGGTATGGGCAGAAGCAGAGGATGGCACCAGCACCAGCGGGGGTATGGGCAGAAGGTGCGTCGAAGGGAAGCAGCGTGGGGCCTGGTGAAGGCATGCACCAGCACCAGCGGGGGTATGGGCAGAAGCAGAGGATGGCACCAGCACCAGCGGGGGTATGGGCAGAAGGTTTGTCGAAGGGAAGCAGCGTGGGGCCTGGTGAAGGCATGCACCAGCACCAGCGGGGGTATGGGCAGAAGGTTCGTCGAAGGGAAGCAGCGTGGGGCCTGGTGAAGGCATGCACCAGCACCAGCGGGGGGTATGGGCAGAAGCAGAGGATGGCACCAGCACCAGCGGGGGTATGGGCAGAAGGTGCGTCGAAGGGAAGCAGCGTGGGGCCTGGTGAAGGCATGCACCAGCACCAGCGGGGGTATGGGCAGAAGCAGAGGATGGCACCAGCACCAGCGGGGGTATGGGCAGAAGGTGCGTCGAAGGGAAGCAGCGTGGGGCCTGGTGAAGGCATGCAGCAGCACCAGCGGGGGTATGGGCAGAAGGTGCGTCGAGGGGAAGCAGCGTGGGGCCTGGTGAAGGCGTGCACCAGCACCAGCGGGGGTATGGGCAGAAGCAGAGGATGGCGTGGATGGGTGGAAAGGCGCGAGCACCCCGGGCAGGGCAGGGCAGGGCAGGGCAGGGCAGGGCAGGGCAGGGCAGGGCAGGGCAGGGCAGGGCAGGGCAGGGCAGGGCAGGGCAGGGCAGGGCAGGGCAGGGCAGGGCAGGCCAGGGCAGGGCAGGGCAGGCATGGTGCGATGCACATGCAAAGTCGGTGCAAGCCAAGGCAAGAGTAGAGGGGCTGATCACGAAACGCAGCGTCCAGGCAGCGCCGATAGCATGTGTTGGAGACATTACCAGCAGGAAAGGGGTGCCACGCTGATCGGAACGTTTGAGCCGGTACTTTTTGAGCCAGTAGTTTAAGCCACCCAATTGAACCGCTTCTGGGGTCCTGCGCATCAATTCCAACATGCCCATGCCTTGCCCCTTCCCCTCCGTTGGGTTGCCGATCTCCTCATAACCGCGCCGGTCAGGCGTTCACGCGCAGATGTCTATTGACAGCTGCAGTAGACGCCGCGCGGGCACACCCTCATCGTACTCGCTACAGAGCGGGCATGAGGCATCGAGGCGTGAGGTGTGGGCGCTGCATGCCCCCACCCCCTGTGGGCCTTCCCATCACATGAACCTGTCCACTACCCACAACCCGCATGATCGTAGAGGTCTCCTGACCACCACCACCACCACCACCACCACCACCACCACCACCACCACCACCACCACCACCACCACCACCACCACCAGAGAAGACACCATCAAGCTATCCAGGGGACAGTTACATACTGCGCAGGCAGAGCACAAGCACGCCGTGCATCCTAGCGCAAAGCCAGCTAGCCAGGGTACGCGCGGCCCAGCTTGGCCGGTGCAGGGCTTTGCGTACCCTCAAGCGATGATGCCTCTGCCGCCGGACCTCGCACGTGGCATGCCGTGTGTGCGTGCTCTCCTTAGCAAAACGGTGCTGGCGTGCTCACCGTAGCGGAACAGTCTGTGGGCGTGCTCTAAATGATGCTGGCGTGCAGCGCTCACCTTGCACATGGCCCGCTAGCTTGGACACTTCGGCCAGCAGCTGACCCTGCAGCATGCTGCAACCACCCACAGGGACACATGGGGAGCCGAGTGAATGGGGGCCGAGGAATGGGGTATGGCCCGGGGATGGGCCAGGAAACCCAGCAGGGGGGGGAGGCACCACATAAGATTACCTCAGTAGGGCAAACTACAACATTTATCCTATTATATGAATGCATCTATAAGAATGAATGCATTTGTAAGAATGAATGCATCCATAAATGAACCAGTTTATTATAAAGTATGCAAAATACACAAGCCTGAAAAAAATTTAGAAATCTAAAAATATATTAAGTCTGAAAAAAATGCAAGGGTGCTGCGTGACAGCATTCGTGCGTATGCTTCCGGCCCGGTGGACGGTGGGTGGAGGGAAGCGTTGCTGCAGCGGTGCAGCGGAGATACCTCATCTGGCGCCCACAGGGAGGCAAGCAGTCGGGGCAACACGGTCCACCGCTAGCAAACTACTCGTCTGGCCCAGCAGACTGGAATGTTACGGAGGGGAGCATTATCGAGCGATGCTAGCTCCTCGAGAGGCGCCAGCTCCTCGAAAGACACCAGCTCCACCTATTTTACTCCCGGTGTCAGCACGGCACCCTTGCAGCTTCCAAGGCATGCGGGATGTCGTTCCGCCAGACGGCCATGCGGCGATGGCAAGGGACATCATCGCCACATGGCAAGATGGCAAGGGACATCATCGCCACATGGCAAAATCACGCCATGCGATGGATCCCGACACCCTGGAGCCCGTAGAGGTATGGTGGGCCGCCAGCCGACATCCGCCGCCAGCCAACGTCGGCCGAGCGCGTGCGGTGGACCATATGAATGCAGCAAGCATTTCCCGCCAACACAGCATGCGTGGTCCATACGTGAGCTGTTCGCTCATGCCACCTGGCGCAATGATGTACTTTAAAATTTACACAATCTGGCGCAATGTGGTGCTGGGAGGAGCCTGAACGTGCCGCTGGCACTGGCTGGACCTCAGCGTTGCATTTCATTGCGCCTGGCACAGGCCACCCCTAATAATACTACCTAACCGTTACACTACATGTATCCATAGGGACAGGGAGATGAAGCAAAGCAACTTTAGTTTTCAAGTCCTGACGCAGCTTCAGCCTCAAGCCTGGACGTACGCCATCTGTGGCGCGGGCGCGTTTTTATAGCAGGGCTTCATCTCCACTTCGAGAATGCGCTCCGACAGCCAGCAGCCAGCAATCAGCTCCGCTCGGGGGTAAGAGGACAGGATGCGCTGCGGGCCCGCAACGAGAGGCAGTCCATGTATCGATATATATCAGCAACAAACGGGCAAGGGGTGGCAGGAGGACTGGATGCGCTGCGGGCAAGTGAGGCAGGGGACAGGCTGCGAGGACGATGAATGGTGAATGGTGAATGGTGAATGGTGAATGGTGAATGGTGAATGGTGAATGGTGAATGGTGAATGGTGAATGGTGAATGGTGAATGGTGAATGGTGAATGGTGAATGGTGAATGGTGAATGGTGAATGGTGAATGGTGAATGGTGAATGGTGAATGGTGAATGGTGAATGGTGAATGGTGAATGGTGAATGGTGAATGGGAGAGTGACAGGCATTCGGAGCACAGCTGGGACCCCTGCTGCCATACCTTGCACCGGCTGCGGCCCCACCCCTCCTCTCCTGCCCTTGCACCGGCTGCGGCCCCACCCCTCCCCTCGCACCCTTGCACCGGCTGCTCCCCCACCCCTCCTGTCCTGCCCTGGTACCTGCTCCTCGGGCGTCGCGTCCGCGTAGACCACATCCGCCAAGATCTGCTGGCGGCCCAGGTCGTACGTCCTGCGGTCACATGACCAGGGTAAGCACCAGCACATTGCAGGGTAAGCACCAGCACATTGTACACAAGCCACCATAGTTAGGATATGTTTTGCGGAAACCTTTTGCCACTCGGCTTCTAAGGTTCCGCACAGTATTACAAGCGATAGCCACTCGCTGGTAACGAAACCCCACCAAGCTGTCCTGCCAGCGGACAGCCGGAGCACAAGCCTGTAGCATTGCGCAGTAAAGTTTGGAGACCAGCGAGCGGTTATCGCTGGCAATATTGTACGGAACCTTAGAAGCCGAGTGGCAAAAGGTTTCCGCACAATATCAACCTAACTGCACCCGATCTATGCAGTAACCGCAAGCTTCTATCCAGTATCCCACCTGGTGGGGTAAACAATGCTGCTGCTGTCACTTGCCAGTAACGAACAAGACATGTTTTGAGATATGATTATTTTTATCCTCACAAAAAATCTATCAAGTACACGAAAATCAACCAATATTGATGCCCTGATGGGCGTTGGTGGTGGAGCATGATGCCGCATGAGCCCTAGCCAGACCACCCACCTGTAATGGATCAAGCACACCGAGACAGCTGTCATCTGACTACCCACCCCACTTGCAGGCTCTGCATCACCACCGTGCAGTGACCACCCAGGCACCCACCCACCCCGTCCAGTTACCACCCTGCCCCCTGTACAGTGACCACCCACCCGACTCGTAGGCTCTCCACCACCACGCTGAAGTAGAGCCGCAGCGTGCGCGCCAGCTCGCGCCGCTGCTGCCGCCCCTCATCTCCGCGCTGGACCACCGTGTGCACCTGGGTTTAGAGGGAAAGGAATGTAAAGAGGTGGGGTCGTGAGGTACACGATGAAGGCATGGCGGATGCACCACCGTGTGCACCTCGTAGGAGAGGGGAAGCAGGGCAGGGCGCGGAAGGGAGATACCTGCCGTCCGGGAGAAGGTGGCCGAGTGTCCCGGGGTGGGCGGCCAAAGGCATCTGGTGCCTAGAAGAGGTCAGCGACCAAGAGGTGAGCGACCAAGGCACAAGGTGAGTGACAAAGGCCCACCGACCAATCATGTACCCATGCACCCCATCCCCCCTACACCTCCTTTCCCCTTGCAGTTTGTCTCCTGCGCCCTTGGCCCCTTCACTTTTAATCTGGGTCCTTCCCCGCCATTCCATTCCCCACTGCCGCCGTGAAAGGAAGCCCCCACGTTCGAATAGAAAGTATCCGACGAATAACTATACAAGTATCCGATTAATCTATACTAGTATCCGACGAATAACTATACAAATATCCGACGAATACCTATACAAGTATCTGACGAATAACTATACAAGTATCCGACGAATACATTGCAAGTATCCGACGAATAACTATACAAGTATCCGACGAATAACTATACAAGTATCCGACGAATAACTATACAAGCATCCGACGAATAACTATACAAGTATCTGACGACAGCGCCCAACGACACAAACCACCCACGACACAAACCACCCACGGCACAAACCACCCATGACACAAACCACACACGACACAAACCACCCACGGCACACACCACCCATGACACAAACCACACATGACACAAACCACACATGACACAAACCACCCATGACACAAACCACGCATGACACAAACCACCCATGACACAAACCACCCACGGCAAAAACCACACATGACACAAACCACCCACGGCACAAACCACGCATGACACAAACCACCCACGGCACAAACCACACATGGCACAAACCACACATGACACAAACCGTAACCAAACCATCTTGGCAAGGGACAGACACGTCAAGTGCCGATCAGCCACGCGCCAAGCGCCCCGCAACCTTGCATGGCAAATGTTGTTGATGCAGGCACCACCCTGCCAACCCACCCTTATGCTGATGTTGTTGATGCAGTTGATGGCTTCCACCAGCTGCGTGCCGCCCTCCCAGTAACGGCTGCGGTGTGAGGGGACAGGTGGCGGTGAGGGGACAGGTGGCAGCGAGGGGGCAGGTGGTGGCGAGGGGTAGCATATGGGTGGTGGCCGCGCAGCACCAGGTGCGTCATGCATACTATTCGCATGCTGGTGGGAAAATCGACAAACAAGAGGTGCCAGCTTGGCCACATCAGTCCAGGGGTGGGCCAACGCAGCGTGGGGGCGCGCTTGGGGGCTTTACTTGGGGGCACCACCCAGGCGCACACGGCTAACTACTTCAGCCGACTCGTTGAACAGGCGAGCTCAGAAGGGGACAGCACCGCACACGGAGCCCCCCTCACATGGCCGCACGCGGAGAGAGGGGATCCGAGTGTGCGGCGGAGAGGACCCGTGCTCAGGCGTGCCACCACCATGTTGGCCGCTGGCTACATTGCCACTTTTCTAAGTAGCGCTGACGTACAAATATTCGACATGCCGCCCACTGGGCTGTCCCTTGTCCCTTGACCACGGCGACGACCGTTACTGCTGGGCTCATGCGCAGGCCTCCTGCCCCACTGTAACTACTGTACAACGCAACCTTTGTACTGGAACGGCTGTACTACACAACCTTCGTACTGTAACTACTGTACTACGCAACCTTCCTGTGCCACAGGGTCGCATGCGCGGTGCTGTACAACTGCTGCCGCCTGCCACCAGCATGCTACCGATACTCCCACTCGTCACGCATGTCCATGGGATGACACGGGCACGGTGGTGGTCATGGGCGTGCAGATGTAGCGACGAAGGCGAAGTGAACCGCCACGTCACTTCCACAAGTGCTAATTACAATACATGCATGCACCTGCAGGCAAGCTGGCACCTGCAACTTTCACATTCCTATGACAAGTGGCAACCACCGCTGCTGCCGAAATGGGCACTTGCATGCCGGCTGGCAGCGGCCCACACGCACCTGTACGCCAGCTGGCAGCGGAACACGAGTAGGAAGGAGACGAGGGTGCCGAGTACTGTGTGGCCCAACTGGTTGATGCCAGCTGGCGGTGTGAGCACACACCCGCCACCCGACAACGCCAGAACAAGCAGCAACAGTTGAACGCACGCAGCACGAATGCAAGGCGTAAGGAAGCAGCCAGGGACCACCAGGCGTCGCCGCTGCCAGATAATGCCACCCCCCAGCATGCCAGCACAGTGGGCCGTCATGGAGACCGAATGCCGCGAATGAATTTTAAAAAAGCAAAAAGCAAATATATAGTAGTATAACATAGATAATATTAATACTAAATAGTTATATACAATATAAGTATATTAAGGTGCATTCTTGACCTCGGAAATATCGTGCCATTGTGGGTGGAGAGTTGTTGGGGTGCACCCGCGCAGAACCTTGTCGGTAACTTCATCAGGGGTCGGCTGCGTACACCAGCAGTAGAGGAAGTGTCTGACATAAGGCTAGAAGGCTAGTGTGAGCTGGGACATCCTGGATAGTGACTTTTTGCTACTCGGCTAACGTCCTTCGCAGGAGGTAGCTACCACCGGTGCGGCCGATAAATGACGGCGGTATTGTTGGCAGGGCGACTGCAGATACGTACGGAAAATGCCGGCGTCGCAAAGAGTGCACACGCCGACGCTGATGGCCGTTGCCAAGCCGACCCGTGGCAAACAAGGCAACACGGAGTGCTTCCCGAAGTAGCTTATGACGTCGTCGGTCATTTGCGAACTCGCTTGGATGCCCTGTGTTGACAACAAGGGCAACGCCGCAGTCGATTAAGTCAGACCGCCTACATTTCACGGTAAACCATTTCCTCGACATCAGCAGACTCTAAACCACACCAGCACAGTAGGTCTCCTGACAAGTAGCACCCATATATGCGCTTCTCACGCATACCTTGTGTTTGTGACGAACGGTCAATTGACTTTTCGGCGACGGCAGTACAAGGCGTGCCCCGAGATAGCCAGGCCGCAAATTACCGCGCACGGCCATTCGTGGCGGCCTTCGGCTGCCTGTTTGCCCGCCATGCGATGTAATGTGGGAGACTAACTGAGTCTCGGACTTGAGTAAACAATGCGACCTTGGGTGGAATGCACGTGCAGGGGCAACCCCCGCGGATAGAAGTGTGGATGACATGAAAGCTGCACAATGGAGCCGTCGCGAACAATTCTGAAATTTGAGAAATTCAACAAGTGGATGTCTCGCTATTGGACTATTTCCACGTAGTAAAGCAGAGGCTCACTGGCTCCGGGAAATGCTTGCAACCAAACCAAGAGTGCCATGGCGTTATTGTTAGCCCAATAATGATTATTGTGCAAATCTGCCACCGCCACCAAAAACCGAGTAAAAGATCTGGCTCCTGTCTTCCAGAGTTCTTCACCGCTCGTCATTTTTTCAACTGATCTTCGGCTGACCTAGTGTCTGTCCGGCTTAGGCTGCCAACTGCACCCAAATTTGGCGGGAAGGCTGCCAAGCTACGTCGGGCCCGCCAATTTTACGTCAACGGTACAATTTTACGGTAAGCAATCTTACGGGTGCGGCCCCAAATGGCAGCATAAGAAACTGATTGAAAATTAGAAGGCTGGTGCCGACAGCGGAACGGGATTAGAGGGAATTAAAATTTACCCCGCTGTTCGGTCACAGTCGGCATGGGGTCGGCCATCCCCGGGATTGTGTGGCGTGGTTTGAATTGCGTGTCAAACACGCCGTTGTACGTAGACGTACCCTTTCTCGGCTGAATACATAATTTAAAAGGTTCTCGCTGATAGAGTTATGGGGTGGAACTTCTTAATCACAAACGTGGTTTGGGGCGCCGACAAACGGGTTGAATGAACACAGCATTGCTTCAACGTTGCAGTGTCCCGCTGCCTTGCTTGTGTAGGAGGGCTTCCACGAGCGTGGGAACCATCCGGTTCTTCCGGCATTTCTCCTCGCTCAGCGACAAGGGATTCGCATTTCCAGTTAGAAAGTACAGGGTTGTTGACAGGCTTCCAGGACTGCATTTTTCGCGCAGCCTACCAGTAGGCACGGTAGAGGGTAATGCTCCTTTGAACAGAACATTATTCTCAACTTATAACTCGTCGACCGAAATGGCAGGTGAAGAGGAGAAGAAAAAGTCTAGAAGGGGGCGTAAGAAGAAAGCCAGCAACTTGGGGCAGATTTCGGAGCAGGCGGGCGCGTGGAGTGCCCATTCAAACTCGTTCAGGGAGGTCCACGCGGACTTCTGGGCCACGCTTCCCCCCAGCATCCAGACTATCATGGACGTGGAGACGCTGGGGGGCGAGCCGTCCCGCGCGTGGTTCCAGCAGCAGAAGGGCGAGGTCGACGACGAGAAGCTGTACCGCCTGTTCACGGCGCGCACACTCGCGGGCCGCATCTTGGGCGCGAAGGACACGCATTGCCTGACGGTGAGCCGGGTTGGCAGGCAGTAAACGCAGCATGCAGTTGGAGCGACTGGCAGCGTGCGCCTTTGGGTTCACATGTTGCCGTGTCCATTTTGTGTAGCATATGTGTGAGCATAGCCGTCCCTTTCCGTCGCCACTGTGGTCGGGTATCTGCCAATACCAGTGACATAAACTTGCCAAACAAAATTGCGTATGATTATCATGTTATCGTGATGGCAGCCTTCCTAAGCGGTATACTTCTTCTGGACTGCGTGACTTGGCATTGGCTGTGTAAGCAGTGGGATTACACAGGGTTGCACGATGAGGACCTCTGTCACCCCACACTGCGACCCGGCACTGCTGTCTTGAATCCAAGAGGGTCTTGGTTGGGTCTAGACTACCGATTGAACAACAAAGCAGAATTGTCGACCGAGATGTTTTCTTTCTTTTTTGAGTAGGAGGGATCATCAACATTGCTAACATTACTAACATTGCTAACATTCCTAACATCACAAAACTGGCTATCATCACTAACATGGCTAACATCAGGCAGTGCCTGTCATCCCTCTACCCTGGCTATCACCATCACCATCATCATCACCGCCCCCGCCACCATCTTCATGATCATTACCGCCCCCATCACCGTCACCGACCCCATCACCATCGTCATCATCCCCCTCCCCCTCTCTCCTTGTCCTGCAGTGCTGGCTGCCGCATGACTTGTGCCTGTGCAAGGACTTTGCGCCCGCACCCTGCAAGCTGTGGGAGGGGATGCGCATCTGGCTCTACTTGCACCCAAAGGTCTGTCGCCGGCACGTGATCACCACCGCCAATGTTGCGCTTGTGATCGCATTGCCTGACATCCGCCATAGCGATGCTACCCTGCCTGGGGAGCGGTGGTAGGGGGAAGGGGAGGTGGCACCACAGAGGAACCCAGGAGGCATCCGGGTGGTGGATGGGGTGCGGGTGGCCCTGGGGCGTGGTTGGGGGTGGCCCTGGGGCGTGGTTTGACGCGCCCCTGGTGCCCCGTACCGTCCCCCACACTTGGGACCAGTGGCATCGTCTTCCATTTTCTTCCCCTCCGTCCCCTCCCCTCCCCTCCCCTCCCCTCCCCTCCCCTCCCCTCCCTCCCCCTCCCCTCCCCTCCCTCCCCTCCCTCCCTCCCCTCCCCCCCTCCCCTCCCCTCCCCTCCCTCCCCTCCCTCCCTCCCTCCCCTCCCCTCCCTCCCCTCCCTCCCCTCCCCTCCCCTCCCCTCCCCTCCCCTCCCTCCCCTCCCTCCCCTCCCCTCCCCTCCCCTCCCCTCCCCTCCCCTCCCCTCCCCTCCCCTCCCCTCCCTCCCCTCCCCTCCCCTCCCTCCCCTCCCCTCCCTCCCCTCCCCCCCTCCCCCCTCCCCTCCCCTCCCTCCCCTCCCCTCCCCTCCCTCCCCTCCCTCCCCTCCCCTCCCATTTGTGTTTACGTTTCTTCCCTTTTTCTTCTCTCTCCTTCTCTTTGTCGTACCATTGTCTTGTTGTTCCGTGTGCCAGCATCTATCTGATGAAATAAACGCATGCTCATGCATGGCATTGCATTCCCTTTGTCTCCCCCCATCCTTGTGCCTTGCACCTTGAAGTGTCTTATCCTTCCCCCCGTGCACCTCGCGCGCCCTTATCCTTCCCCCTGTCACCTCATATACCAGGAGTACCACCGCATCAACAACACGGGCAAGATGGTTCCATTCGCGCTCGGCCGCAGCGGCGCAGACCTGCGCGTGTGCGGCGTCCAGGAGCATGAGCGCGAGATGATGGACGCAATGGCCGCATCAGGTGAGGGCATGGGGGTCTGGTGGTTGGCAATGGCCGCGTCCGGTGAGGGCACGGGGGTCTGGTGACTAGTTGTGGCCGCGTCCGGTGAGGGCATGGGAATCTGGTGACTAGTTGTGGCCGCGTCCGGTGAGGGCATGGGGGTCTGGTGACTAGTTGTGGCCGCGTCAGGTGAGGGCATGGGAATCTGGTGGTTGGCAATCGCCGCGTCCGGTGAGGGCACGGGGCAGCGTTGTTGGTGATGGCGGCGCAAGGTGAGGACAGGTCTAAGTGTTCTGCAATGCTAGCAACCATGCCGCATGCGTTGGTGATGAGAAGGAAGGGGCACTGTGTCGGACGCTATGGTCGCATGCCGTGAGGGTGGGGGTGGGTCGCATGCCGTGAGGGTGGGGGTGGGTCGCATGCCGTGAGGGTGGGGCGGAGGGATTGCCTGGTGTTGCTGGCAACCAT
>RPFO01000130.1:3186367-3198867 GCA_009746045.1 Mesostigma viride | reverse complement strand
TTGTTCCCAAACGTCCGTCATGACGGACTTTTGTGGGCGTTTCCCAGTCAGATCCGGACCAGTCCAGGTTCACAGCGCCGCGCTCGAGGCCAGTAACCCAAAATGAAACGGAAACGGACACAAATCCGGTTCCCTGGAATCTCTCGAGTAGTATATTGATACCCCACTGCACCGATGTCTATTTATAGCCGGCTCCACATACAGTAGTATATTTTTTGCCCGCTCTGGGTGGCACGCGCTTGCTTGGTTCCAGGTCGTGCCAACCACGAACCTGGTCGGGCGTGGAGGCCATGGGGTCTGGGCGCGAGGCCTTGTTCGGTTTGCGCCCCATGCTGGGTGATGTACATGAGATCTGCGTACTGCGTGCCATCACTGGCCAGCTTGGAGCCTTGAGCGGTTGAAGGAGCTAACCTAGAGCCTGTTGCCTGCCGCTGACCCTGTAACTCCCTGAGCACTTGCGCAGCTGTCCCATGATCATGGAGCTCTTCTCTCATCGCCGATGTGCTGTGGGATCCTGTGTTTACCAACTGGTGGCCTGCGTCATGCTGGGCCCTCAACCCACTCACGCCATGTCTCTACCGGCTGCTCTCGCCACATTGCCGGTGACAGTATAGTAGTATCCACCCATGCCACCTCGATGCTTGTGCCTCTCTCCACCATTCCTCTTCCCCCTGGCAGGAGGCCAAGACATCTGCGGGTGAGCCCCAGCCGGAGGGGGACGGCCTCATGCACTTTGTGCTGCTGGATGGCACGTGGACCAACTCGCGTGCCATGTACAAGCGGCTGCAGGTAAGGGGGCCAACATGCGCTGCGTTTCTATACTAGTACAAGCGGCGGGTGAGGAGCACAGAAGGTGAAGGGGGGGGGGGGGGCATGCATTAGTGTGCGCAGGTTGAGTTCACTGTATCTTCCCTAAACAAACTCATAGTTTCAGCTTGTGAATTTTGTGTCAGACATGGCCATGACGCGCTGGTATCGACGACCCAAATACTGTAGGCTTGCTGCAACCGGTTAAGAACTGGACGGTTACCCCTACTAGGTCGTCATGCGCCCAAATAGCAGCCACTGTCAGGCAGGGTGAAAAGCTCTGAGGAGCTGTAAGCACCCGCGTCTCGCCCAGTCAAACACATGCTCCACGATGCGTCCAGGTCTCATGCAAGCTCCATGTTGCATGGGGTCACATGCTATTTGCGTGCCCTCACTGATGTAGGGCCCACAGGGATGGCTGGGCGGTGTGCACATTGCATGGGGTCGCGCATGCCCCCACATGGTGTCAAACATACTGAGCGCGGTCAATGGCTGCCGAAGGTGTACGTGAGTTTATTTGTTGACGCCCCTTTGGCGGAAGCGTCTGATTCTCGCACATGGGCACTGGTCTTGCATGGTCAGGTCGCAGAAATCTGAAATATCCTCACGAATAGTTGACAAAGAACGCGGAATTTTTTGCGGCGTGGGCGTAGCTACCCAGATCATTACCTTTGATCCTTAGATCTCTGACTTGGGCAGGGATGTTTCTTGACTGGGTGAGTGCGGCTGCCTTCGATCTGTGCCTGAAGGGCTCTGGATCTGCTGTGCTTGTGCGTGGCGACGCTCTGTGGGCCGAAATCATCTCATGGACGCACGGACGTGTGACGCGCTGCCTGCCACGGTCCCGCAACATGGGGTGACGCTCGGTCGCGGAACCGAACACAAACCAATGATGTAACAACCAAAATACCAACCAACAAACGATTGTAACAAACGAAACACCAACCAACAAATGATTTGTAACGCACGAAACACCTACCAACCAATGGTTGTGACAACCGAATCACCAAACAACAAACGACTGTAACAAATGGTTGTAACAAGCGCGCGAATCACCAAACAACAAACGATTGTAACAAATGATCGTAACAAACGCGCCACACGGGGCGCAGCGGCTGGCAAGCGAGAGCGGCGTGGACCTGCCCTGCCTCTCGCTCTGTGGAAAGGAGTCGGCGTTTGCGGTGCTCAGGCAAGTGGGGCATGCTGGGCAGGCAAGGCAGGTGTGGGCTATGTAGTAGGGCATACTCTAGTAGCTGCTGTTAAAAAGTAAACGCTGCTAAATAGTAAACGTGTGATGCCCCGATTATGTTAGAATGCTGCTAAGTGTTCCTGCTGTCTGCCGATTATAGCGGCACCATCAGTTGAAAGTATTGATGTAGCTCATTTATAGCCCATCTATGGCCCATTAATAGCCCAGTAATAGCCCAGTAATAGCCCACTTGCAGCCTGTTTGGTTACAGCGCATGTATAGGCCATTTATAGCTCATTTATATGGTTGAGGATCAAATCTCACTCCTCCAATCGCTTTGCACGCCGAGCGTTGTTTTGACATAGCTTTCCCCACATCGCTTATCCCGACTATGAGCATCTACCCCCCGCCCCCCGCCCCCCCTTCCCCACCACAACCACCACCAGACCGCAGCCGTCGATGGACCGCACGTGCACCGCAGCCGCTGCGTCCACGCTGCTGCGCGAGCTGCATGTCAACCCCGACTTTGCGGACCTGGGCATGGAGCGGGCGGCCGATAGCGTGGACGACGCGCTGACCTTTCTGCTGGAGCGGCTGCGCGTGCTGAGGGGGCGCACGGGCAAAGCCGAGATCCGCCTGCCCAGTCAAAAGCAGCTGCGCGCGCGGGCGCTGAGGGAGCAGCGGGAGAGGGAGGCCCGGGGGGAGGGGGAGGGAGGAGGGGATGGGCTGGAGGGGGATGAGAAGGTGGCCAGTGCGGGGGAGGGGGGTGGGAATACAACGGGGAACTAGGGTGATGGACGTGAAGCCGATAAGGAATGAGGTTGAAAGAAAGTGGCTGTGGGCTGTATGGATGCGGGGATTCCCCTTGCTTGCGCTGCGCTCGTGTGCTTTAGCGATGGCAATGGCGCTGAGGTTGAAGGTGGTTGCGTGCACATGCAGATGGCAGGTAGCCCCAATCGGTGGCCTCCCTCACCGCCACAGCAGTTGGATGCTGTGCATGCTCGCCTGGGCTTGGTGGCAGTGGGCACGGGGATGGGTACTTTCAAGTGTCCCAGAGAGCGCCACGGCTCAGGATTATTGGGCAAATGCACTTGTAGTGTTGTTTGGTATCTGTTTTGCTGTCTGCACCAAGTGTGTCAACGTCTGGCCAGAGCATGTGATGAGCAGTTTTGAAGGGAGTGTGAACAAATTTAATCCACTAGTGTCCACACACATGCATGTTACGGAGTAGTTCCAATCTTTCCGATATGGATTAATTAATGAATTAAGAACATACCTCCATGGGGAGGATATGTAACACGTATCC
The DNA here is from genome assembly GCA_009746045.1 of Mesostigma viride. Lineage (NCBI taxonomy): Eukaryota > Viridiplantae > Streptophyta > Mesostigmatophyceae > Mesostigmatales > Mesostigmataceae > Mesostigma > Mesostigma viride. Next base: position 3,195,565 of record RPFO01000130.1, on the reverse strand, counting down.
GTGAGAAGGGGCATATGGTTTTCAATACATTCTAGGCGACAACCTGCAGGTGGTTGGTGTAAACTGCCACCTACTCGGGGTGCACAATTGAGGTGCACCTGCACCACCATGTATTCCAGCAGCTGTGCAAAGTTGCGGACATGGGGTGGAAGATGATCATGGCTAGGCTTGATGGCTTGGGCATGATGGCGTCTCAGCAGAGAGTGGCTCTCTGCATGGGCAAAGCATGGCTGACTCATAGCCGATGCAGTAGGGCTGCCCCATGGTCCAGAGCCCTGCATGCCAGGCCTTAAGGGGAGGTGGCACCCCAAAACCCTTAAAAATTGACCTATGCTAATATCACTTGAAATTCATTTGCACAACGCTAAGTTATGATTGGGGGCACTAAATAACATCTCTAGTGAGTTGTCCATGCACTTGTTGGGGGTACTACCCCCATATATATTAAAAATATAATTACTTACAGCAGAGTGAAATCACTCAAACCAAAGCAAACGCCCAGCTATAAACCTATATACAGAGCCATGTCAAAGCTCTATACTACGATAAGACCAATGGAAACGCCTAACGGGAGGAACCTAATAGCCCTGCTGCACCGCAAAATCAGCCCGCGTACGGCGGAGCATGATGTCAGCCATGGCCCGAGTCAGCGCCACCGACAAGCGCTGACGCCAATATGACGTCCAGGTCCGCGCCGACCATGGGGCCCGCTGGCCCTCCAGGTCCAGCCGGTCCTCCCGGAGCCGGCAGCACTCCTTGAAGAAGGCGGAGGTCAGGGGCCCCATGGCCCCAAACTCCTCCAGGACAAAGGGCACCACACGATGGTGCCCGACGTCGCCGTAGGCCAGGAGCTTGGCCCGCTCCGCCCGGTCCGCCGTGTAACCTGCCGTGAGGGAGGCCCCAGCCACGTGGCTAAGAGCCAAGGGCCGCGCCACCGAAACGTCAATAAGCAGATGCCGGCCACCCCCCTCAAAGTACAGCACCACGATGTCAGGCCGGTGGTTGGGGGAATAGAAGGCAGCGCCATCCGCATCCTCGGACCGGATGTTCGCGTGGGGGAAAACCGACCGAATCTACACCAATAATGCGCCATAAATAGCAAAAGACGCTAATTAGGGCTGGGTATGCCCCAGCCAATGCACACATTTATTTGCAAAACTGCCTGCAGCGTTTTTAGTTCCCTGAGTTTGTAGCTTGCTGAGCTATTTACATCATGGAAAGGGCAAAACCTCGAACAGTTATTAATTTCCCCGCAAAACGACCCTTTTTTTACCGGACATTCGGAATAACTTTTTATAAACACGTCAAAAAAATACTTTTTTCTGCAGCGAAAATCCGTCTAACAGGGGGACAACTGTCTTCCAAGTCCCAGGTCATTCCGACAAGTCTAGCTCAAGTTATAAAGTTAAACGTGCTAAAAACTGAACATAAGCTAAAGGAGGTTTTTCTTTGTACAAGGCCAGTTAGGCATGATGTTTTCCATCCAAAAAGCCTGAAAGCATGCCCTACTCGATCACAATACATAAGCAAACAGCTAGGCACCTCATCTGCCCTCACCTGCCCTCGGCATGGCCAACCTTGCCAGCCTAAGCATAGCAACACGATCGTTAGGCATACATGCCAAGAGAGCATACACATTAGTCAACCCAAGGTTACCTTGTAAACTTCATGATTAGAACTCAGCAAATCTATGACCAAAAGCACATATAAATAACTCTTGTGCACACACTGATGACGACACATGCTCAAGGTTTGGGGTCACTGTGACACGCACTGATGGGTTTCCTAGACGACCACCTGACAGGCGCTAAGGACCACTCAGTAACCAAGTTAACACAATCACACTTTACATGCCATCCAACATGCATCAAATACATGCTGAATATGTTATGAAGTACAAAGGGGTGGCCACACACCTCATACACCTTCACCGTCCCTCGAGCATGGCCAGACATATAAGCATGTGAATAGCAATAATGATGATGGCACTAAAATGCCTAACCAGCATTTTCTATGTTTCTCCCAGGTTAGAGTGTAAGGTTTATGCCAACCAAGCTAATCAACACAGCAACAACTCCTTCACTGCCATACCTGAGATGGGCAACAAACTGGAAATATGGAGGGCAAGGAACCAAGGAGATCATGGCATACAACGATGGCATGCAGTCAACCATGTCAACCATGGTTGGCTCAGCACATTGCAGTCTTTTCACATCATCATATCAAGGGAAAGCTCAAATAAACCAATGGTGGCAGCTATCTACATGCAGTCACACAAATGCAATATCTCCAACATGATCGTCAATAAAACACTTCCTCCCCTGCACGATAAAATGGAAAGAAACCATTGGCGGCCCTCCAGCGCATGAGCGCTGTGATGCCGCTGCGAAGAGAGGGTGCGTCACTCTAACACAACAAGAAGCGTCCATACGCACACCATCCTTGCCAGAACACGTTTTATGAAATGCCTTAAACCTTCCCGAGAAGCTATAGGCTTCGACTGAAGCGGCCCTAACCACGACATCAACGAAAACAAAGCCCAAGGTGTACTGGAGGGGCGGGGATCTGATGCATGATCAACCACAAGATGCATGTGGACGCCCCCTGCGGGCTAGAATAGCCCTAGCTTGTATTCATTGGTAGTCACTGCCGCCATGCATGGCAGCCATGCCTAGAATGTTTGCCTAGCTGTGCCACCATACCTAGTCACGTGCACCGCTAACACACGGTACACAATTGTGTACACAACCAGCCATAGCCTTAGCTTAGCCCCTGTACAGCCATGCTACGTCCTGGCTATGATCAGATTACTTGCCCACGCTCCTTGTCATGATATGCTCACGTGGGTCTTATTGCACCCACAGAACTTGCCTGATCGTCTATCGTGTCCGATTGCAGCTGTGGCATGCCTCTGGCATGAAGGAGAAAGGGGGTCTCTGCCCTTTCTTCCTGTTGTGCACATTCAGGGATTAGAAGCACTTCGTGGTGCTCCGTGATTCCCAAACGGGAGCACGAGTTTAATTAATTAATTAATAATTATAACAAAAACAAAAATGGGAAAGGGTTGAAGGTTCCTTTATTGGCACCCACGTGACGCAGTCACGTGCTTATTAATTAATTAATCAATCGCCAGCACGTAGTCTGACCAGTAATATGCATGCTACATACATATTAGTTGTCTCTTGGCTCCCCGCAAGGTTCATTACAACAGGACAATCCCTATCTAGAAGGGCTTGTCTCCAACTTCACAGCGTAAGCCACTGTCCTGCCCTGCGAATCCCCAACAAGGGTGGCATTCAAGTAAGATCCCTTCTACAAATGCTTTTGCCTACCACTGCCAAGGTTTCACTAGATTGCACCCAATCACTGCATGTAATTAGCAGCATAAGAGAAAGTACATCATGGGCTGAATAAGCCCACCATCCCCTATATTATTGTGATTTATGCCCTCATAAATGGCCTCATTAACATTGCCCGAGAACCAGCAAAAGCATTATTCGTAAAAAAACATTGACCATGGCCACCTGTCCCCGCTGCATCACTTCTGCTTCTTCTGCACGCCAAGGTCGGCCTTGAGGTCGTCCGCATCGGACAGGTGCTCCAGCTTGACCTTCTTGGCCTTGTGGCCGCCCTTGAGGAACATGCTGTACGTAAGCCCCGCAAACACCATGCCGACGCACCCCCACTGGCGCGCGTTCAGCTGGTGGTTGTTCCAGAAGCTGGACAGCAGGATGGACAGGAACTTGCGCGTGGTGGTGGCGGTGGTCAGCACAAGCGAGCCCGCATGTGACAGCGTGAGGAAGATGAAGTTCTGCCCCACGATGCCGCACACGCAGAAGGTGAGGATGTCCCACGCCGCCTGCGGGTGCGCCGCGATGAAGGCGACCGCGTCCAACCCGTGCCGGGTGATGGCAAACATCCACACGCACGAGTAGAGTGTGCACCACAGGTTGATGCCCGCCATCAGGTGGTACGAGTTGGTGCCTGGGTGCCTGGGGGGGGGGGGGGACAAGGGGGGGGGAAGGGGGGCCAGGGCATCAGGGAGGGTCCATAGTATCCACGTGGGGAAGACACAGTCACATGCTTTAGTTTTTATTAAGTGAGACAACTAATCGTTCAATTAATGAAAGCAACCGCAGAAGAAATAGAAGGAGCGGAACAACCACACCAGTGGGCAACTGCAGAAGAAATAGGGAAAGCGGAACAACAGCATCAGTCCGCCTGCAGACGCCAAGCAAGGAGTGGAGCAAGGACATCAGCGTGCCATTAGAACAGGACACACGAGGCTACAATACAGCGGTGCCTCAAGAGTAGGAGCCGACAAAATGGCAACTAGTAAGCCTTTCCATGTAACGTTGTAAGCCCAAGACCCATCTGCCTCCAGCATGCTCTCCTGCGCATGTCGGCGGCGACCTGCGAGAGATGCTGTCCCCTACAGCCCATCCGTGATAGGCTGCATGGCCAGCCGACCGCAGGGCTGAGGAACACAGAGCATAGCTTGTGTGGGATTGGTGAAACAGAAGTTTGGACCACAACCTTATGCTGGCAATAACCTGGGCGCAGCTCATCCACAAACAGATCTAGCACAATCTTGCACTTTGAAATAGGCAACCTTCAGACTGGAAAGCTGTTAAACATTTCAAATACTTGCAATCTAGAAGTGTGTGAAAATGCACTACTCCGTATGCATGCCAGACGGGGAAAAAAGGATTTCGCAGCAAATCCCGACAGGCTGCAGCAGACCCCAACACAACTTATGGCTGGTGCAACAACCGAATCATGACGTCACCCACTTGCGGATGATCTCATCCTGCGTCGAGTTGGTGTAGCCATCCATCGCCAGGTTGGCAAAGCACAGGAAGTAGCCAAGTGGCGCGTTGGGGTTGGCCAGCTTGCCCGCCATGGCCTTGGCCGGCTGATGGTGCAGCCACGGGTGGCCGTTGCAAGCGTTTGTTTTCGCACAAGTGGAACACGCTCACACCCAAACACGCATCGCATGAGGAGGCATCAGGAGGTTGCACATGGAGGTTGCATAGGGAGGTTGCATAGGAGGAGGTTGCATAGGAGGAGGTTGCATAGGAGGAGGTTGCATAGGAGGAGGTTGCATAGGGAGGTTGCATAGGGAGGTTGCATAGAAGGAGGTTGCATAGGGAGGTTGCATAGGGAGGTTGCATAGGGAGGTTGCATAGGAGGAGGATGCATAGGGAGGTTGCATAGGGGGAGGTTGCATAGGGAGGTTGCACATGGAGGTTGCATAGGGAGGTTGCATAGGAGGAGGTTGCATAGGAGGAGGTTGCATAGGAGGAGGTTGCATAGGAGGAGGTTGCATAGGGAGGTTGCATAGGGAGGTTGCATAGAAGGAGGTTGCATAGGGAGGTTGCATAGGGAGGCTGCATAGGGAGGTTGCATAGGAGGAGGATGCATAGGGAGGTTGCATAGGGGGAGGTTGCATAGGGAGGTTGCATAGGAGGAGGATGCATAGGGAGGTTGCATAGGGGGAGGTTGCATAGGGGGAGGTTGCATAGGGAGGTTGCATAGGAGGAGGTTGCATAGGGAGGTTGCATAGGGAGGTTGCATAGGGAGGTTGCATAGGGAGGTTGCTTAGGGAGGTTGCTTAGGAGGAGGTTGCCACTCTCACCTCCGTAATTTGCCATTCTCAATGGATACATACGGAGGATGATGTAAAACTTTTCCTTAGCATGTGGATATAATCATGCACAGGCAGAGGAGTACTTGGGTGGCCCACAGGTTTGCCGAGGCCGTCACCACACGCTTTGCTGATGCTTCGCCTGCGCCAAACGCTCTACACTGACTGCGCCAAACACCAAACTGAGCCACAATTCCAACAACAAGCCCAGACTTGGTGATGCAGAGCATATGACATGGGGAAAGTCCGGTACAACTTGATGCACCATGTGGCACCCCTTTACCTAATGGTTGCTATTAATTCTGGCTTTCCCTCTCCCAAAACGTTTCCATGGGGCTTTCTGAGGGTGATGTTTTCCAGGCACACATAGTCAGGTAGGCCCCGCTGCAAGGGCATTCAGCCCAAAAAGGAGGTACTCTAAAGACGAGAAACCCCACCTGTAAAGACTTATGGGTGCACATGTTGACCTGTATCTGGGAACCAAACCGCCTGCAGGCCTCCTCGAAAGCACGATGACAAAGGCCACTTGTAAGTCCAAGGAGTCCACTACCTGCGGTGGGTACTGCACCATTGCTGCAACACATGCCACCTTGACCGCGTGCATGGGTGCTGGCTCGCTGCGCCGCCATCCATCCGTGCGGTACAGGCAGGAGCAGCACCCAAGCAGGGAACTACTTACTACTCCTATGCTAGCTGTATTTCCCACAGCTGGAACTAGCCCCGCGTTACCTGTATTTCCTTTAGCTGCTTCTGTGTGTTTGCCATAAGCGTTTCTACAAGATTGCTATGGGTAATTACAGGCACGGCCGGGGTCGCACCCCACCTGACTGAGAGCGAACAGGCTGATACCCCCCGCGATGAGCAGCGCGCACAGGTACTCGGCGACCGAGTAGAAGACGCGGTGGACCAGCGTGCCCACGACCATCACTGGGGTTAGGGTCAGGATGGGGTGGGGTGGGGGGTGCGAGAGCAAACCAAGCAGAGGTTCCAGGACATCAGGGCGAATGTATGAATGCCATCCACCCTCACTGGGGTGAAAGGGGGGAGGGAAAAGGAATGGGGCCGGGTGAACCAGATGGAGACATCCCAAGGTTTATTGTGTGTGAACCTCTAAATGACTAACAACCAGGAAGCTTGGGGTCTAACCGACAGAAGCGAACGAGGTACTGGGTACTGGGAGCCAAATGCGCCTGGGAGCTTGTGGTGCATGGGAGAAGGGTCATGGCAACAATGTGAGGGTAAGTCTGCGGTGATGTACAACGATCATCTTCCCTGCGTGCGGTGATGTACAACGATCATCTCCCCTGCGTGCCGTGATGTACAACGATCATCTTCCCTGCGTGCGGTGATGTACAACGATCATCTTCCCTGCGTGCGGTGATGTACAACGATCATCTTCCCTGCGTGCGGTGATGTACAACGATCATCTTCCCTGCGTGCGGTGATGTACAACGATCATCTCCCATACGTGCGGAAGGAGCGGCCAGGAACGTAAGGCATTGAGCAAGGCACCGTGTAAGGCATTGAGCAAGGCACCGTGTAAGGCATTGAGCGAGGCACCATGTAAGGTATTGAGCAAGGTACCCGTGTGGCACTAGCTGCAGCCCCGTCAAGCTGAGATGCAGCAACGCACAACGCACTGTCTACCAGATGGGTAACCAGGTGGGTATAGCGTGTCGAGGTAACCAGATGGGTAACCAGGTGGGTATAGCGTGTCGAGGTAACCAGATGGGTAACCAGGTGGATGTAGTTTACGCTGGGATAACAGCAGCATCCGCCCGGCCACGGGGAAAATATGACGCTGTTGTGAAAAAAGTGCGCAGCAGGTGGCGGGAGCAGCGAGCAGCAGAGCACGCCGGCGCTGTCTGTAGCACACAAAATCAAGAACATCATTCTTTGATGGTCTGCATTTTGAAAATGATCGATTCTATGTTGACAGGTCGGACTGATGGCGTAGACCCTGCTGATCCTGGGCCTGGTGAATGCAACTACATTAACAGCAGGGCGGGCGCACCTGCCACCATCTTGGATGACTTGGCAAGCACCTGCGCGCCACGTCGCGCGCCACGAGGAGAGACCCGACGCATCATGCATTCCAACAGGGGGGAACCAGGGAAGGGAGCCAGGCAAGGGAGCCAGGCGATATGGGGGGGTATGTGATGAGGACGCAACCATCTCATGCTGGAGTACCTAAATCCCATCACAAGCCTCCTGCATACTCCTTACAGTCGCTGACTCAGACACTACTAGAAAACCAGCGGCTCAGAATGGTGGGTGAGATGCCACCGTGGAGTACGGCTCTGCACCCACCCACACATCACGCAAGGCCCGCGCCCACCTCACTCCCCGTCTTCCTCATCGCTCACCAACACGCACGCACACGCAGCTCCCGCATGCACCGCAGGGTCAATTGCTACAGGCTGCCCCGTGCGAGCTTGCGAGTCAAAGGCTTGTCATACAGTGTCATTGTCTTGACGGTCCCCACCACGCGCCCGCAAGCGTTGACACCAGAGCACACCTGCTGCCTGCCCCTTCCCCCGCAGTCATTGCGCACGTGTGAGGGGTAGCCGATGCCTTTCACACGCACGCACGCACGCACGCACGCACGCACGCACGCACGCACGCACGCACGCACGCACGCACGCACGCACGCACGCACGCACGCACGCACGCACGCACGCACGCACGCACGCACGCACGCACGCACGCACGCACGCACGCACGCACGCACGCACGCACGCACGCACGCACGCACGCGCGCACGCACACGGGTTATCAAGGAGACAACCCGGAGGGCTATTATTATGGTAGTAGCACAATATTATCGTACTAGCACATTGTTATCGTAGTAGCACATTATTATAGTAGAAGCACATTATTATAGAAGTAGCACATTATCATCGTACTAGCACATTATTATAGTAGTAGCACATTATTATCGTAGTAGCACATTATTATAGTAGTAGCACATTGTTATCGTAGTAGCACATCATTATAGTAGTAGCACTTTATTATAGTAGTAGCACATTATTATAGTAGTACCACATTATTATCGTAGTAGCACATTATTATCGTAGTAGCACATTATTATTGTAGTAGCACATTATTATAGTAGTAGCACATTATTATGGCACATTGCTGCGCACCTGCGACGGGTAGCTGATCATCTTCAGCGCTTCCACCCCCGCGCCCGGCCCTGCACCGTGACACCAGGGTGGCAGCATCCACACCGCCACATGACATCAACGCAGGCACATGACATCACCGCAGGCACATGACGTTGACTCAGGCACAAGACATCAACGCAGGCACATGATGTCAACGCAGGCACATGACATCGACGAGCGGATGGCAGCATCAGGTGCGTTCACCCTACATCCACCATAGGCAGCAACAGGTGCGGTCAACATACGTTTACCAGGTTGGCACCATAGGAGCAGGCCAGTACACGTGTGGCTACCACCGGGGCTATTATTACCTCACGGCACCCCAACGAGAGGATGCCGTGACAGACAGCAGAAATTGGGATGCTTCTGCACTTGGCATAAATC
>RPFO01000130.1:3171367-3181367 GCA_009746045.1 Mesostigma viride | reverse complement strand
ACCCACCTGGCTCGAGGCGCAGTTCTATTCCCCTGCAACGCCTACGCACAACGCCTTTTATTATAATTATATATTTTTAGACGCACTATTGATTCCCACGGCCACCTCCGCTGCATTGTGTGTCTAGCATCTAGGCACCAATCCCTGCCGTCCCCGGCGAGCTTGTGGCCATGTGTGCAGTATATTCCCGCAACCGCGACGTTGTACCGGGAAGGCATGGTGGCCGGATAGATGCATGCCGTGTCAAACGCGCACGGAGGTGCGGGGTAGTCGCTTGTCGTGGTGGCGCCTGCTGCCTTGCAGGTTGTGGTGACACCTGTCTCAGCGGCAGGCGATCTAGTGCCATCACTACATAATGCAACGTCTATGTTCAAACCACCGTGCTGGTACAACAATAACGACACTGCTGCGATGCTCTAAGGCTCTACTGCAACGATACCGCTGAGCGCTGTGATGCCATGGCTCTGCCATCAGCCGTGCTTCAAAGGATCTGCTGTGACTACAGCGTGTGTGGTTGTCGCCGTAGGCGTGTGGTTGTGTCTACAGGCCCTGTGGTTGAGTCGATGGGTTGTGTGCTGGCCGTGCTAAGCTGCGCTGCTGACACCCTGTGCTTCCATCAGCGGCTGATGTTCCGTGGCGGCTGTGCTTGCCTATGCGCCCACGCTGCCTGACATGGCGGCTGTGCTTGCCTATGCGCCCACGCTGCCTGACATGGCGGCTGTGCTTGCCTATGCGCCCACGCTGCCTGACATGGCGGCTGTGCTTGCCTATGCGCCCACGCTGCCTGACATGGCGGCTGTGCTTGCCTATGCGCCCACGCTGCCTGACATGGCGGCTGTGCTTGCCTATGCGCCCACGCTGCCTGACAGGTTTCCTTTGTGGATTCGACGCCCCGCCGCACGCGCCGCTACTTCAAGAGCCCCTGGAAGCGCGCGCTGTGAGTGGGCCATCGCATGCAATAGGAAGCGCCGTGAGTGGGCCATCGCATGCAATAGGAAGCGCCGTGAGTGGGCCATCGCATGCGATAGGAAGCGCCGTGAGTGGGCCATCGCATGCGATAGGAAGCGCCGTGAGTGGGCCATCGCATGCAATGGGAAGCGCCGTGAGTGGGCCATCGCATGCAATAGGAAGCGCCGTGAGTGGGCCATCGCATGCGATAGGAAGCGCCGTGAGTGAGCCATCGCATGCAATAGGAAGCGCCGTGAGTGGGCCATCGCATGCAATAGGAAGCGCCGTGAGTGGGCCATCGCATGCAATAGGAAGCGCCGTGAGTGGGCCATCGCATGCGATAGGAAGCGCCGTGAGTGAGCCATCGCATGCAATAGGAAGCGCCGTGAGTGGGCCATCGCATGCAATAGGAAGCGCGCGATACTACACACCGTGAGGTCGCGCGCACGTCAGGGGTTGGTCACATGGCGACTGCACGCACGCACAGTAGAGGGCGGTTGAGGGTGGCCGTGCCGTGGCTGCGCACACGATCACTAGAACCAGCGAGTGTGGCACTACGGGCCACACATCCAGACACACACACACACACACACACGCACACACACACACACACACACACACACGCACCTACGCGCGCGCGCAAATGCGCGTGCACTCACCCGTGTCTGTCCTGTGTGCGACCACCCAGCACGCATATATGTATTGGCGGCACGGATGGCAGTCTCCTCATTCCGCTACCCAATGGCATGTACTCCCCCTCCCCTCCCTCCACCCCCACCCCCCATCCATCGCGCCACCTGCCAGGTGGGGCGCCATCTCCCTGCTGTCTGGCTTCTACATAGCCAACGTCGTCTCCCTCTCCTTCGGAAGCATCTCGGTGCGTGCGTGTACGCCGCACGCTGATGGTTGTGAAAGCATCGGCGCGGATGGTAGTGGTGTGGGCGCCGTGGAAGCATCTCCCTGTCTTTCGGAGCATCTGAGTCAGCACCTCCTTAGATTGTGTTGTGTACAGACTCAACATGGTTGTATCGCGTGGCAGCATCTTGTTAAAAACTGATGCATTGTCAAGGAAGTGGGTTTTACCATGCCAGCATCGTGGTAAGAAGCTCCCCTTGTCAGCACCTCATCTCGTCGGCGCTTGGTACCTCACGCAGGACCGGCTTCGTGGCAGCCACTGGGGCGCATGCTTGCCACTGCGGCGCATGCTTGCCTCTGCGGCGCATGCTTGCCACTGCGGCGCATGCTTGCCACTGCGGCGCATGCTTGCCACTGCGGCGCATGCTCGCCACTGCGGCGCATGCTTGTCACTGGGGCACATGCTTGCTTGCCATGGCCATGCGGGGTATGGGCCCCCAATTCTTCTCCCGTCACCCATTTCACTTTCCATTGCATAGGTCACACATGCGCCCCAGTCACCCGGTGGGCGCAAAGATCATGCGCCCAAACAGCGAGGACAGTACCGGCCAGGCCGCATGTGCATGCGGGGCGAGGGTGAGCATCGTAGTCTGTGTCTGCACAAACGCGCCATCGGAAGCACCGTTCTGACCAGATGGTGGTCTGCCCCCACGCGGCCGTTATAATCCCCTCCCCCCCCCCCCCCCCCCCGTTTCATGCCCCACGTTGCCCCCCTGCTTCAACCCCCCCAGGCCAACGATGTACTCGCGGCGGCGGTCGTACTGGTGATGGTGGAGCTGACGACGGCCTACTACTACTCGCAGGAGAAGCCGTGCGTGAGCCACATATGCTGGCGTGACGTATGCTGGCCTTAGGATGTTGTGGTGGGACCTTGCCTCGTCTCTTTTGCACCCGCCAGCATATGAGAGACCCACAGAGTCCCCCTCTGCTTGTCTATCTGGGCAGCTGCGTACCGAGTCGCAGTGTCATCTGTCACGATGTGTGTACTCTATGGTAGTATATGTGTCTCGCTCGCGTGCTTGTGCGCCTCTGTGTTGTGTGCGGGGTCAGTGTGGATGACTGCCTCCTTCCCCTTTTCTTCTGTTTCTGCTCACCCCTCGCTCCTCCGCCCTTGTTTGCACACGTCCACGACTTCCCCATGCCGGTGCTGTGTATGCCTGGCAGGGATACACCTGGCGCCTGCGCTTCACTTCTTGGCTCTCAAATCCTGCGACTTGCTTGGCACCTGCATGTCCCTCCTGTCCCACAGCACGTTTGCGCTGGCCCTGGCGAACGCGTTCAAGATCGGCTTCACGTACGGCCTATTTGTGGACGCCTTCAAGCTTGGCAGCTGAGGGATGCCATCCAGCAAGGGGGGTTGCAAAGGGGGATGGCAGCTGCATGATAGCTGGGCAGCTGAGCATGGCATCATACCTTCGCGCCAACCAGGGGGTCGCCTCAACTGTGGTCAGCTGGGCACTTAAGCGGCACCCACCCATGCTCCCCCTTGCTGCATGGGGAAATAAGCGGGAAGGAAGCATCTTCTGTGGAGGGCGGGGGGAATACCCCTGAAGAGAGCCACGATTAGTGGGCATGATCCCCCCCTCCCGGCGGAATCCACCCGGTGGGTATTAGCCTGCTACTTTACCCACTTCACACTCAGCTGTCTTCCCCCCACATTGATTCCTGTGGGGAGCAGCCGTGGTAAACACGGACCACAGGCCTGCACGTTGTGCATCCATCGCGGCGAGCTGCCTATTTTGGTGGGCCTTCTCAACCCAGAGTTGAAGCAGCAGCATTGCGCGCTAAGCCTTGAGGGCCGCGCAACCAGTTGAATGGGCACGTTGATTGGAACTTGACCCAGCCCCTGCCATGGTGCCTACTAAACCTTCGCACCTTTCTGTGGACAATTGGTTTTGTGGGGGCTGCTGCCGCTAACCCGCGCACACACTTGAGCATCGGCTAGAAAGCAAGTTCTGTTGTCAGCATATGCCGGGTTCGCCATCGTGACCAGGGTCCCTTTCAAGTGTATTTTCCCCTAATTGCACACCTGCTGTTTCAGTTTACCCGGCATCTCCCAGGGGCCTGGCATTGGGAGCTTGATCGTTTTTTTGGCGCGACAGAGTATATGCATGCTATTCTAAACCCCCCTTGTCTACGTATTCATGGCAGCAGAAATCGGCGTCTATGACCACGCATTGTTGGTACTGTCTCTTCGTTGCATGGGTTTTTCCTTGGGGTGAATGTCGCGACCTCGGGGCAGCTGCAAAGCTGGGCTCTCGTGCTGGTGGATAGTCCAGCCATGCCTAGATTACCGTGTGAAAGTCAGGTAAGAGGTTGGGACCATGCTGCTCAATGTGGCTGGTTCCATGTGATGACATAGAATAGAACCAGTAGGATCGTTTGCCTCCATCCATCCACCCATCGGGGTAAATACTGCATGACTCCTCAAGGGGAGTGCTAGTTTAATTAACATGATGGCTCGAATGCTTATGAATGCTTTTATTTTTAAACACGTGCAATTCAAGGGTGTGTCAGAAGAAGCTGCAGTGCCTGTCTGTTCCTATGCAGAATTTGCCACCCTGATTTGCAGGTCTTATGCCGTGGAGTCGGCTCATGATGTGTAGACCTTAGACACCCATTCCCATTGGGGAGATGTCAGATCGATCGATTGGGCATTTAGCCCTAGTGATGATGGTGGTGGCCTCGATCAATCTTTGTAAGTAAGTAAGTGCGTGAACATACACTGAAAGCATGCCACAAAGTACCCGATGAGGTACTTTTCTACGTGCGGATACTTCACCCGGGAAGGCAAGTGGCGCCATTTGTTAGTGTGTGTACGTTTCATAATCCCATGGGGATGTTGAACCCGCCACGTGGTTATGCTTTCACATGTGACCCCTCCCAAAGAGGTCACTTTGGGTTCTTGTAGCGGCTTGTCAAGTTCCAACAACAGCAGCCTGCCATGAAAATTGCCCATTTGATGGCGTCTAGGCTTCGTACTTAAGATAAGACCGCTCAAAAGCTGCAGCATGGCAGTACAGTGTCACTCTCTTTGTTTGCGGCCATTGAGACGAACGCTTCAAGCTGCTCAAGCTGCATGATGCAACCAACGCGGCGGCATCGCATCACTTCTGTTCGGTCTTGCACTTGGTGACGCGCCCCAGTAATGAGCGGATGGAGGACATGGCACGCTTGCCCTGAGGGAAGGGGGGGGGGGGGGGGGGGGGGGGTGACAGGCGAGAGAGCAAAAGAACAGGTGCCAGAAGAGTGCAAGAGGATTAGCACTGCACATGAAACACGATACGAGGGGAGGTGGCAGAAGGCATCACCTTCGACAGGGCCCAGGGCAGCGAGGGCAGCTCTTTGCACGCTCTCTTGTGGCTGGATGGCGATGGGAACTCCACATGTCCAGGCACAAGCGAGCGCGCCGGAGACGCCGTTCCAAGAGCCAAGACCTCAAGACCTCCCTACAAGTAATCAAGTAACGTGCGTGTTTGCAACTTGCCCGTTGAAACTCTACGGCGGAGCCAATTTTCGGAAGAGCCTCACCCTTATGCTTGCAAATTAGGGACAAATTTGGTGGAGGGATGGATTGACGGATTCTCATCCCCTATTCCTATGTTTTCTCACGTGTACGGCCTTATAAGCTTCGCCAATTCTGGCGAACCTAACGGTTCTACCGAAAATTGGCTCCGCCTGATGAAACCATTTCTTTGACCTAACAACCAGAGCTCATCAGGCGACGCGATTGCTTTGACTCCCTTGTCTCCACCCAGGGTCGACAGGCCCCTACTGCTGTACTTAATATAAATCCCCAGCGGACATCGATGAGCCGCCAGCCGACGGCAGCACCGCCCGCCACCGCTACTGGACCCATCCCCGCACAACCGTGACCGCCGCCGCCATCAACCTGCCCTTTCCACCGGTCCGCCTATCCACTACCCACCGCCAGTACAATTTTGTAAACCCTGAACCCTGAACCCACAAGGCATGCCGCTGGGTGCTACTGTCAGGCTGTGTGGCCCTCAAGCGAGCCCTACCAGCTGTACCCTCGCTGTTGCCGTTACCGTAAGGTACCACCCTTGCTACGAAATGACTGCCGCCTCAACACATGTGCCATTCACAAGCGGATGCAGCGAGCACCAGGAGGAGCACGTCAACACGACCACCATCGCATGTCCCACTGTCTGGTACGTGAGTACCAAGGTGGCACACTGAGTGCCGGAGCTTTCCTTTCGAGTAACGCTGGCGTGCGCAACACCGCACGCCAAGCGATACGGCCATCATACACGCGTGAAAAGGGGGGGATGCCAAGGGGGGATGACGAGGGGGGGATGCCAAGGGGGGGATGCCAAGGGGGGGGGAGACAAGGAGGGGGGAGACAAGGGATGCCGAGGCATGAACCTAGAAACATCCCATTATCCAGCAGCCTCAACCTTGTCCACATCACGCACCAGCAGGCATGCACACACTCCTCCCCTTGTCCACATCACACACCAGCACACATGCACACACTCCTCCCCTTGTCCACATCACACACAAGCACACATGCACCCATGCGCGCACCAAGTTGCCCACCTTCTCCACTTCGCGTCGCTGCTCCTCCGGCCGTGCCGGCTTGTCGCCGGTGGTGGCCGCGCTGCCAGCACCCGCGACACCACCGCTGCCCGAAGCGGCCACCACAACCCCTGACACGCTGCGACCCACATCCCGCGGGACCAACCCCTGCCCACTGGGTGGCTTGCCATCCCCGGCCATACCGCCGAGGGCCCAGGGCATGCGCAGGGCCACCCTGAGGAGCTGCAGCCACCCTGGGAGGAGGCCCCTGGAAGACCCGGCCAAGGGGGTGGAGGCGTCCATGATGCAGCCGGTCCCCCCCTTGCCCCCGCTCGCATCAGCGTCATGGGCTGGTGATGTCAGCACAGCTGGCGACATGCCACCATCCATGCCAGCATCCCCCTGCGTGCCCGCCGCTGGGTCAGCGCCCCGGCTCTCCTCTCCTGTGCTTGTTGCGTCCTCGCTCACGCACGATGAGGACATGCCACCTGGCGCGTTCCCCTGATCATGCCCGTCCTCGCCCCCTTGCGGCGGCTCGGGCAGCCTCTCCTCTCGGTACACCGACACCCAGGGGCAGAAGTGGCGGTGGGAGAGCAGCGGGTGGAAGGGGGGCAGTGAGGGGACAGCTGGCAAGAGCGCAGCGCCGTCAGCCCCCTCCGACGCGCCCGGTGCCCGCTGGCGGCGCCGCTTGCCTTGCCCACTGCAGGCATCCGTCCCCAGGGAAGACTCGTCCCCTTCCATCATGCCGATGGCTGCTTCCTCGCTACTGGCACCCGCATCGATGCTGGCACCGTCCACCTCCATATTCTTGTGCCCGATACCGGCATCCGTGGACAACCCGCCATCCGTCACCGTGGCAGGGGAAGACCCCAGCTCCCCGTGCAACCGCTTCTTGCCGCCACCGGGCGTGCCCCCCGCCTTCACCTCCGCCGCGACTGGGGAGCTGACGGGGGAAAGCCCAACCCCAAAGGCCCCCTGGGCTGCTGCACCGCCCCCGACCATGGCGACTGCGCCGTCGACGCTGCCTGGTGGCGTGACAGGGCCCGTGCCAGCACCCTGGGCGGTCTCGTCCCTGGCAGGCTCCGTCGCAGCAGCGGCCACACTGGCATCCGGCACCAACGGGGGGAAGAGAGGGGAACTCGCCGCATCAGCCCCCATGCTGCCAAACGCAGGTCTTGATGAGAGACCGCCGCGGCCAAAGACAGGGGTCAAGGGCGCAGGGGTGGCACCGCTGGGGGGCACGGACGGCCCCCCCGCGATTGTCATGCCGAAGTGGACAGGGGTGAACAGCACCGCTGCGCCCACCCCCAGGTACCTGGCCTTGGGGCTCTGCGACGTGCGGTCGGAACCTGAGGTGGGGGTGGAGGGCTCCGGCACCGTGGCACCTCCTGTTGGGATGACAGCAGACAAGTGTGGCAGGTTGAGATGGCGGCAGAAAAGTGTGCCAGGAGGTGGGGGGGAAATGGGGCGATGCAAGAGCCGCGTGCGTGGGGAGGATGCAATACTGAACCCTAGACCCGCAGGATAAAGTACCACTGACATACCAAAAACTTACTGGGAATTCTATTTTAGAGAAAGTGAAACTTTAGAATGGATCATGAATACTATGAATGAGGATACACTACCGCTATACAATATATATAATTATACTTTTTAATATATACTGCTAGCAGCCTGGTACAAGGAAGCTAGACGGCCGGCTATAAGAGCCCCCTACATGCCCCGCCAATGCACACACCCGAATGACATGCGGAGCAAACCGCGTGGCACCCCACTGCAATCTACTCCCTGCCTCCCCACCGCTCACAGGACTAGACGGCAGAACGCTGCAACGTCCCAGCCCCTGTCAGGACGGCCTGTCAAGCATGTGCTGGCGTGCTGGCATGGGGCATGTGGGCGGATCCCCAAGCCTGGCCTACCTGAGCATGCTGCTGGCGACATCGGCATTGTGGCTGCTTGTTGTGGTGGTTGTTGTGGTGGCAGGGGCCGCGTCAACCCGAGCGCTGCCGCTGCCACGTCATCCGCATCCACGGCGGAGGGGGCGCGCCACGAGGGCACAAGCATGGGGCCCCTGGAGGGCGTCCGGCCGCCAAGCAGGCCAGAGACCGCCCCCCCTGGCAGCGTCCCTGGCAGGGGGAGCAGTGTGGCAGGGCGCGACGTCGCTGTAGCAGGGCCTGCGTCAGGGGGGGGCGCCAGCTCCGGCGGCCTCCTGGGTCCCTGCGCGCACGTCCACAGCCCCACCGTGGCCCCGCACATCGAACACTCGAGCAAACCAGCCCGTGGGGGGGTTGCTGACGCCGTTGTTGCCTTCGCATGGGGTGGTGTTGTACTTGCCATCCTGCCCATGCCCCCGGCAAGAGCCCCCTGCGCCCCCCCCTGCCCACTCGGGCGCGCGAGGGGTGACACGCACAACAGCTGGTGCAGCAGGGTTTGGGTTGGCGAGTAGGCAGGGACGGCCAGGGTGGGCAGTGCGTGGTGACAGGTGCCAGCATCGTGAGAGGTCGCCGCGGCTGAGGCAGGCAGCGAGGCTCCCCCCTCGCTGGTTGCACCGTTGCCGGGAACGCTGCCACCCTGTCCACTGCCGCTAGCACCTGTCACAGAGGGCAGCCGCGGCGCAACCCCACAGCCAGCGCCTGTCCCTGGGGGCGAGTCCGCACCTCCCTGGGTGGCCGCTGGCGTGTCGGCGGGCGTGACGGAGAACGGCAGGAGGCGGGCGACCCACCCGCAGAGAGACAGCAGCCGCAGGGACTGTGGGGGAAGACCACCAGTGCCGACATGGCGGCATGGTGGCGAAGTGGTTCATCCCCACAAGGTGAGGAAAAGATCGGCCGAGGACGCAAGGGCGGGAGCAGCGCCCACGATATGACATAAGACCAACCGCAGAAGCAAGGCTTATTGAGTACGGCGATCCAAACACGGAATCCCCCATAATGATGATAGCGATAATCGTGATAATAATGATAATCGTCCATGTCACCGCACAACACCCTTCACGCATGCACATGAACCCCCCAGGGTAGGACGCGTCCCTTTAAGCAACCCTTCTACAAAAAACACCAGCACGGCATGGCCCGCCGACACCCACAAGGCGTACAAACGATGCGAGCAGCCTTAGACAGCCCAGCCTGGTCACCCACGGTTGTGCAGGGGGGACCACCATCTACCTGACAGAACCCCAGGGGTCATTCACAAGAGGGGACGAAACTGAGAAACACGCAAGGAATGCTGGGTGGGGAAAGAGAGACAAGGTATGGGGGGGCGACAAAGACGCGCCGGCAACACGCCTCAGAAAGAAAAGATCATGAAAAGGAAAGGAAACCACGTGAATAGGAGAGGAGAGAGGAAAGGAAAGGAAAGGAAAGGAAAGGAAAGGAAAGGAAAGGAAAGGAAAGGAAAGGAAAGGAAAGGAAAGGAGGGGAGGGGAGGGGAGGGGAGGGAGAGGGAGGGAGGGGAGGGAGGGGAGGGAGGGGAGGGGAGGGGAGGGGAGGGGAGGGGAGGGAGGAGGGAGGGGAGGGGAGGGGAGGGAGGAGGGGAGGGGAGGGGAGGGAGGGGAGGGGAGGGGAGGGGAGGAGGGGAGGGAGGGGAGGGAGGGGAGGGG